>JADFUC010000102.1:0-600000 GCA_019722365.1 Lithospermum erythrorhizon
ATCAATTGCTTCAGTTCAGTTGCATTATTGCTGTAATCAATAAAATCTTTAGAACTTAAGAATCATGATCCACTGATGATTACTAATAATTTTAATAAATTTTTAGATCTTGATGACACTCTGTATCCCCTAAGTTCTGGTCTTGCTGCCGGATGCCGAAGGCTATTGAAAGGTATGCATGTGAATATGTGATTTTAGCATTTTTATAAATTATTAAATTTTAGTCAGTCCTTATTTTATTTCAATTTTGTCCTAGATTATATGCATGAAAAACTTGGAATTGAAGAACTAAAATTCCTGGTGTGCAATGTATTGTACAAATTATGGGACCACCATGGCGGAGTCTCAGGAGTATTAAGTTGCTTATTTTTTTATCCTCAAATTGTTTGATTCTTGAAATGCTTCTTCATATGTTTGATATTAGACCTTGCATACATCAATTATTGAATTCATTTTTGGTTCTTTTTCCAGGCAATCGGTTATGATTTCGATTATGATGACTATCATAGGTGAGAACATGAATCGAAGATTATTGTTTCGTTTTTTTGCAGACGTCGTTTTACTTTTATTTGATTTTCGAAATTATATAACTACACAGATGATGATAAACCATGTGTGTGTTTTGCAGTTTTGTGCATGGAAGACTACCTTATGATAATTTGAAGCCTGATCCTGTATTGAGAAGTCTTTTGTTAAGCTCTTAGAAAAGTTGTAAGTCTCCAGTATTACCAAATTTGTTAAACATAAAAGGTGTTTGATATTCAATGTAACAGTAAATTATGAAGATTTCACTCTGACTGGATTTATATTTTGTTCTTTTGATTCTCAGATTTTCACAAATGCTGATAAGGTCCATGCATCGGTGGCCCTAAATCGACTAGGATTGGAAGGTTGTTTTGAGGGGATTATATGTTTCGAGACTTTGAATCCTATTCACAAAAGCACTGTCTCTGATGATGAGGATGATATTGCATTTGTGGGTCGAAAATCTCCCCCTTGCCCCCCTCATAATATTAGCTCAAACGCTAAGATTTTCGACATCATTGGACATCTTTCTCAAGTCAATAATAATATTAATGTGATTGGATTACCTAAGACACCAATTGTTTGCAAACCTTCAGAGGCTGCCATTGAGAAGGCTCTCAAAATTGCCAATATATCCCCTCAAAGAACTGTAAGCTAAAGATTAACCTTGTTTTGTTAGCATAGTTCGATTTTGATGCTCGTTTTTTATTAACTTTTGTTTATTTTCGTTTTCAGCTATTTTTCGAGGATAGTGTCCGAAATATTCAGGCCGGGAAGCGTGTTGGTCTTCACACTGTCCTTGTATGTTGATTTCATCGCTTACGCCCTGTAGGAAGTATTCATCATTAGTCACTAGTGCAATTCTTGATCTGTTCTGATGGTTATTTTCCCTTGTATTTAGGTTGGCACATCTCAAAGAGTGAAAGGTGCAGATTATGCTCTAGAGAGCATTCACAATATCAGGGAAGCATTGCCAGAGCTCTGGGAAGCCGGAAAGGTTCCTGAGGCCAATTACACAGGAACTCCTGTGGAGACGTTCGTGATAGCTTAAATATATGTGTAAATAGTAGTGTCATATTAAAGTCATTCCCAAAGCGTTGAGTATATCGAATAGAGCTTTGTGCAAGATTACAAGTTCGATTCTCACTAGGGGCGCGGATCTAAAATATGAAGAAAAAAATGTCACATAGTCCAATGATTTTGGGATTTTGGCTGCCCAGTATCCTGTATGTTGTTAATTTGTAATGTTAATGTTATTATCATCAATAGAAAAATTAGTGTTGCTACTATACAAGTTCGACATTCCAAAATTTGCTCCCTTTTATGGACCGGCATGTCTATATTCTAGTACTTATTAGGTTCAAAATTCTTAGCAGTCATAGTTTGCAATAAGAAGATGGGTTAGTAAATTATTTCTGTTGATTAATGGTTTGTTGTTAACACTCGTTCTTTACTTTATATGTGTGACAAATGATTGAATTGACAAAGTGATGGTAGGAATTTTGGATTTTTCTAGTCGAAGGTTATGGTCAATATGATTGGTGTCTAATGATATACTTAAGTAATCCATGGCGGTGATATGAGTTCAATCGATTAGGCCATAGTTTACTGTTACCTTGTTCATATGTATCTTGATGACACAAGATTTCTTCACTTTATCATGTAATCTAGAACAATGTTTTTTTTTGTTAATTTGTTTTAGTTATTCATAGGAGGTATATCTACATTTTTCGATTTGTAAATATTAAATTTTTTTTTTTTTTTTTTCACTAACAACATAATAAGGAATCTCCGCTTAGACGAGTGTCTCTTTATAGGCATTGATACATATTGTTAGTAACGTCATAAAAGGAAATAGCAACTGAGGAAATGCCTAGATTGAACTCTTTGTTTATTACTAAATGAAGCTGTACAAGCAAAAGATTAATGGTATGTCTTGGCTGTCTATTTAAATTACAGCCATAACAAAAATAAGGTCATTTGTAATTTTCATTTCTCAGGCATACAGAGAGGCTGATGGTCTAGGATAGGCTCTCACTTTCACAGCTTCTTTGCTGCTTCTGCGGAGACCTAGGGACACTGGTCGGCTGGCTACACCACTGCTGCACTTTTCGATTGATCCTTAGATCCTCCTTCGAGTCCTGAAGCTGCTCCAAAACTGTTACCACTTCCTCCATGGTTGATCTCCTCTTTGGATCCATGCAGAGGCATTGCAGAGCGAGATTAGCTGCTTTATGTGCTCGACTCAAGCAATATGGACGTTCAAGGCGAGGATCCAGAACATGAAGAACTCTATTTTTACTCTTGAGGTAAGGTCTTGCCCACTCAACAAGGTTCTGCTCACCTGGTGGCCGATTCTTGTCTATCGCCTTCTTACCAGATAAAATTTCAAGAACAACTCCAAAGCTGTAGACGTCACTCTTGGTAGTTAAAGGACCTTTCAAACAAAGGCAGTCATTCATAGTAAGATAATGGTGAACAAGTGACAATAACAGAAGGAAGCTTGCACCAAATAAAAGCCGTATCTAGGCAGACAGAAACAAACAGCTTGATGTTATTGGAGCTAGTATAATTAATATAACAATACACAACTCTATAGAGGTTTGTAGAACCTTTTTCATTATTTGTATTTTTCATGTGACTCCGAATATGATAAGCTTGTTTCGCAAAACTCATGAATGGGATGAGCCATATGTACAAATAGGTGGTCTAGATATATTAAAAACAAATGGGAAACAGTGTCAACTTCAAAAGTCAGAAGTCTCTCCACTGGAAAAAGGAAGAACAATTGCAGAACTATAATGCTACTTAAAAAGTATACCTGTGGACATATACTCAGGAGCTGCATATCCATAGGTCCCCATAACCCTTGTTGAAACATGGATCTTATCATCGGTTGGTCTGTCCCTAGCCAACCCAAAATCAGAAAGTTTCGCATTGTAGTTCTGCATGTTTATGGAGAAGAGGCAACAGTAAAATGAATCATTAGGTTTAAGATTATGGAATTAAGTTAAGCTAATGCATCGAGGACGGCCAAGTTGTAAAATGAGAAATTATGGAAACCTCCATATACCGTGTCAAGCAGGATATTAGAAGTCTTGAAATCACGATAAATGACTTTTGTTTCTGCTCTATGGAGAAAGGCAAGTCCCCTTGCAGCTCCAAGGGCGACTTTCATCCGAAGGCTCCAGGAAAGTGGGATGTAGAAAGAACCTCCTATGTAGCATAAATAACAACAACAGGGTATCAACATAAAACTTTAATACTCAATGGACAGCAAGAATTATATTATGAGCAAGGATTGTACAAATATGTGTTTCTCGTCAATAGAAATGGTATTAAGAAACAAACCATGCAAAGGAAGTTAACACTTACTCCTGAAGAGATGATTTTCCAAGCTACCCTTTGGCATGAACTCATAGACCAAAAGCCGGTGCTCATCCTCTAAGCAATAACCAATCAATTTTACAAGATTAGGGTGGTGCAACTCCCCTAGATAGGTGATTTCAGCCTGAATATCCAGTGTTGTTCAACAAATTAACAATTTTTTTAACTGGAAAAACAGTTATTGGAACATTAACAGCTAAAAGAATGACAGATGCCGCACATTAGGTTCTTAACCGGGAACCCGACTTTCATAATAACATGCTTCGTTGTTGAGCCTAGGCAAAAATCACCAAATTTCACAACATGCTATATAAGTTCGAGATCGAGATGCTAATTGACAAATTTATGTGTTCGAGATTCGGGGCCGAGGTCGTGTGAAGTAATATAATGAATAAGAGCGAGTATCGTCTTACAAATTCAATATCATGAAATCTTAAGTCTTTTTTCTTAATCCTTAATTAGCCCAATTAAAGAGAGTAAAATTTAAATCTAGACTATAACTAAATTGACTAAGCAATTAAATTAGCTATCTTTAAATGAATGCACAAAAAGTGAATCTTTACTTAATATTCGAGTATAGTCGGGACATACGATTTCATCGGATCGATGGATTCAAACTTTTAGTAGTTACTTAAATTAAATAGCAACGTTCTTATCTGATTGATATTCTTACCGATGCTTTAATTAAGTCTCCTAAGAAACTAGCTATATTTACATGATGGCAAAATAGGAGATATTTTTAATAACATATGCTTATTAAATTAACGTAGCGTGCCTGTATATTTTTATATTAATTGAAACATGTGTTCGATTATTAATTAAGTAAGTAATGGCCTTATTTACAGCTTAGTGTCAACATATGAGCGACTTAATATTGATATCGAAGATATTAAATACTAATTACGTGCAATAATCGAATTATGAAACTAGAATTAAATTAAGCTCGAAAATCGAATCGTCAGATCAGAAACTACGTCGTAGTGCGACTAATAATGAAATTGCCGTAATAAAAGAGCGTAAATAAATCTACATTGAAATTAATGGCATTACGTCCTTAATAATAAAAATATGCGAATTAGAATTGTTGAACGATTAAAGTAATCAATTCCAACTTTTGCCTTTGATGCGCTGATATGTAATTAATACCGATTATGCGCGGTACCGATAATTGACCAAAACTACAACAAAGGCAAATAAATTCTTGATGCAGAAATTCGGAGATATCATTTTTTTTACTCTAGCTACTCCTCTTTTATAGGTTATTAAATAACTTTAATATTAATGGTAGAATCGCTTTATTAGCGGATGTGACTCGTATAAATTTTAATTGAATTTCATATCTTCAATTCAAGCTTGGAATTAAACGGCACTAGATAATTGCGCAAAGCTCAAATAAAGCGAAAGCAAGTGCAAATTATATCGGATTAAAGGTAAAAATAACGTCAATTTATCTGTGATTAGGGCTTGAAACACTATATAATAAACCTTTATCCTTTAAGTTCTTTAGCGTCACCGAAAAGCGAATGACATAAAGGCGAGACAAATTCAACATCCAAGGATCTAGTTCTTAGTATATCATTAAGTTCTCGAATGATAATCGATGCATGAGTAATGGGCTTACTCTTAGCTAAAGCGTAATGTCATTGATTTATCGAGGTAGACGATTCTCTTTGAGTGAATTTCTCAACTGCAAATCACTCAAGTGTAGTTCACTTTGTTCTGTTCGATTCTGCAGATAAATGCGTGTTTCACCGTATGCTTGATTATACATCTATCAATCCAGCTAGGCAATACATGCGACATAAATCGGAAAGTGTACAATAGAGGTTGTAATGAAACTTAGTATGAAGGTAGGAAAAATATTTGGCTGCGAACTTTGTACTCGGGGAGATGTGAAGTGCAGATTAATTATGTTGAAAAGAGTATGTCTAAACAACTTCTGACGCTTATTACGGCATTCTACGTCCGGGTTTAAGCTACCCGTCAGCAGCACCATATTACTTATTCATATATATATATATATATATATTTTTTTTTTTCATAAATGCGTAACATCGAATCACCGTAATTAAGCTTGAGAACCGCAATTTCTTTTTACTTTGAGATCATATTTACCATTTATGTATACGCTTTTTTAGCAACCTTCGATCTTCGATGTTTCTCGCCGGTCTAGTTCGAGCTCTTAGCAAACATGATCCAGCGTAGATAATTCAAAATTATACGCTCCAGTAGGAACAACATGGTAAAAATAGGGTTATGGAAACATAAGTCTTGATTATAATCATGAAAAGAAAGGTCGGCTTAGAACGAGGGTCGGCTGTGGATAATACATCGGGTTAGCCTTTTTAGGATAACGTGTGGATTATAACCTAAATACTTATACATCCATTTTATGCATGCATCTGAAAGTAGCAAGGAGAGATTCAAAACAATTTAAAGAAGAATACAAAACATGGCCAGTATCGCGCTTGAAAAGGCTAACATAAAATTAAAGACAAATCTCGCGCGTAGGGTATATTCGCTAACAAGAGTTATCCACTTTCAGAAACTTCAATCAAAACATCCTTTTGACTAAGAATGTCAGTCAAAAACTCGGTCGTCATTACCTGAAATCGTCGTGAATGACATCTGATTTACTATTGATCGGGATACGTCGATTCATCCGTTAAACTTATCGTATACTTAAGGACAATGCATTCACCTTTACGCTTAGGCAAGCTGTTGCCACCGATGCGTAAATATGAAATAAAAGTAGACAAGTAAAGCTTCCACTGACGAAGTGCGAGGAATTGGGGGCGACTCGCATCAAGAAGAAGGTGGATGGGAGGCGTCAGCGTCCCTCGCAAATCGTCCGGCCCGGTATGAAATCGCCTTATGAGTCCTCTTTCGCATCCGATCTCGTCGAAGTGCACCGTCGCTGTCTCCGTAAATCCATTATCTGCGGAGCCTGTAGATGGTCTTGGTGGCCGACAAATTTGTTAGCGGTGAACTACGAACTTGGGATCTTTATCGCCGCGAGATGAGCTTTTGTGAACACTGATTAAATGCGATCACGAAGCATTATGGAATCACAGGCGCTGGCCCCCGCTCGAAATACAATGTTAGCGATCGGGGATAAACAAATGCGGCGTCTTACAGTGCCTGCGGCTTAGCGTATCTTGAATAAGAATAGGTGCGAGTGGAGGCGCTCTAACCCGTCGACCAGTGAAGCATCATATATAGAAAGACCGACATCTCTGCTTACTTGCATTTCGTGAGTAGCGGGGAACAAGCTTCACGATGCAAGCAATGCAATCTTTGGCGCTCGGGAGGACTAACCCGGTGTTGGATATATGTTCCCTATTGCGCTCGTGGCAGAAGGCCCGTCACTTGAGTGGGCCAATAGTCGTGGGCGCACTTCACGTTGAAGGGTGAAAATAAGCATATCTGACTGAAAATCCAAACCCGGTATCCGTCGTTGTCGTGCCGGACTTGAGTGTCAAAGAACCACCGCTTTCGGGAAACTGTAAAATTTGAGATAAGTTCTCGTTAAGCTCTATAGGAACCCCGCTACTGATTGTCTTAATGACGGGAAGTGATGTTACCATACATCTTTCCGTATTGGCATAAAATTCTTTAAGCAAGATCGACATAAGCTCGGTAGGAGGGACTAAAGTACATCTGACGAAGTTCTCAAAATATTCACATATCTCTTAAGACTTTTACAAATGTTCCTCTGCAGCTTTTCCATACAACGTATCCTTTCAGACCCGACAGCACGGCGTTTAGGTTTAGGAAGCGTATTGCGCTAGATAATTCGTCCCAAATCGATGTGAACCGCGTAACAAAAACCTGACTAATAACACACTTGAAGAAATAACACAAATTTTATTTTTTTAAATTAAAATGGCAAAACAAAAGCTGAAATCGAGTCTAAACGATGATGAAGCAGGCGGAAATAAAGACATAACTAAAATAAATCAATATGACCTAAATTAAAATAAAGTACTTGAAATTTCACTGACATAAAATTGAAAAGTGAAAATTAAAGTCATGAAACTAACATGAACACGAACCTGGAAATTGAGTAGGCGGGTGGGATTCAGCGAACGAGCGGCAGGCTGTGGCAGTGGGAGAATTTAGGATATGCGCAGTTGGACTGCGGCCGGGCTGCGCCGGATCTGCGGGCTGACGGAGTTGGGGGTATCTTGGCCCAGGCTACGAGCAGTGGGAGGAGGAGAGGTCTTTGGGGTAATTTGGAAATTTCTTTGTTAATGGTGTAATTTGGGGAAAGAGACATCGATCTCGCTTCATGATTTTTTTTTGAATTAAAAAATCGACTGGGGTAGTCGAGTAATTGACACTCGACAGTAACTATCTGCCGAGACACGTTATTTTCCTATTAAAGGCATTGGTCAAAATTTGACCTCACTGCTTGTCATCCAAAGCGCTAGCGTCACATTCTGAAATTTCAAATTTTTTTTAAACCTGCGTGAAACTAAATAAAATAACTAGCAATCTAAAGATTGGAGTTTGCGCTCCCAATAAAGCGCTACGTTTAACGTCTTTAGCCCGGCAAAGGACACCTTGGCTCGTTCAGCGGTAGTGCATCTGGCATGACCACCGTATTTACTCTTTCCCGTGTCGCGCTATGCGTTTAATGATTCACGTTTACCTTAAAAAGTACCGCCTGCATAAGCAAGTTATTTCCGCGCGTAGGGAGAAAACTTTGGTAATAGTAAGCAGTCCAAACCATTTAGATTTTAACTTGCAGGAGCAGCGTAGTCTAAATTAAACAACAAAACTTGTTGTCAGCTTGAAACTCCCGGCGAGATTAAACATTATGATTAACATTGGTTGGCTCACTTGTAAATTTTGCATTTTCATAAGCTCCCAAGCAGAAACTCTTGGCTTCATTGAGATCCGTAATCCTCTTTGCGCTGCATGCCAGTCAAAATTTAGAGATTTACATGATAATGCTTTATCTTCGAAGCTCATTTGAAGGTGACAAAACACCGTAAGCAAGGCGATAAGGAGACATACTGACCGTTATGCTTAAATGTAATCACTATATGCCCATGTCGTCATCAACTTCTTAGACCCGATCCTTACGAGATCGTTGTTGTTTTCTCTAAAATGCCCAACAGCTACTACGATAGACAATTCAACTTTTTGTCCGTTTGTTTGAGGGTGGTAAGTGCAAAACTTTATGGGTTACCCACGTATTTATATATGATGCCTCTAGCTTTATTACAAAATGTTTACGCTTACATCATTGTATTAGCTCACAGAGTCCCAATCTAGTGAACACGTTTTTCTTTAAGAAAGATATGTATTTCATTGGCATCGTTAGTTTGAAGCATTTCTTAGCAAACTTGGGCCATAGTCGCATGTACTAGAATGTCTTTGTGCGAGAAAGATGATGGAAAAAAGACCCGTGAAATCGATCACAGCAAGCGTCGAAGCAAGTCAGCGGGAAAATAAGTAGTAAAGGGCATCGTTTTGCGAGGCATGCTTGTTCTCGATAGCGATCACGTGAGCTTTCCTGAGGTACTCTGATCGCCTTAAATAAGGTAGGCGATAAAGCAGTTGTAACGCAACTGCGGTTGTTAGGAATTGGGACGAAATGGCCTCACCACTACCGGGCATGGCCGATGTTACAGGATATACGGCAATTTACGCCTCGGGGATACGCCTCCCCAATGATATTATCGTATGAGAAACTTGAATAAGAAGGGATCGTCCCAATGTTGTTGCGTCAAATAAAATTTCTTCACTTTGTTGGTATGTTAAGCTCGGGTGGTAAGACCACACTAGCGATATAGTTAACAAAATGCATACGAGATGACTTGATACGGTATTGCAACTGATTGTTATTGGGAAGGTCTCGCCCAATGGGTGTTCTTAGGGTGTCTGATTCTAGATAAATGATCGGCCGCCCACATTTTGAGAACCCGTTTTGTCATAAATTTAAGGTGAATTCTTGAAGTAAAAATATCCATCTTTATCGACCCTAGGCTTAAATCTTTTTGGAAAGCAAATATTTTATCTGGCGTGATCAGTGTATATAATGAGATCAGATCAAATATGATCTAAACTTATCCAAAAGCAAAAACAAGCAAGAAATCATACCATTAGTAATTAATTCGTTGAACATCGTTGAAGGTTTTTGTTCGCATAGTAAATTACACAGATACTTCTCGTTCTTTTGTCCGGCCTTTGCGCCTTGGCGGCATAATCACTTGCATCGCACATAATTTATAATGGTCTTGTCCAATCGGTGCAACGACATGGAAGCATAAATAAGTTTATGCCTCGATATATTAAAGCACACTTGCGCTCATTAGTCGTATGGAAAGATGCATCGCCCAACGGTTTAGATATTTTGAAAAATCGACATGCTAAGTTCAGATCACAGATACTAATCATAAAAGATGGTGAAACTGTAGAAAGCAAGGCGCTTCATGGCATTATAAGGCTTTTTGACCAAGACATGAAATCAAAGAAATCCAAGGATTAATCTCGACAGGTCATCAACCAAAATAAAGTTTAAGTTTATACCAGCCATTCCTTGTGCCCTTGCCATCCTTCATGGTTTAATCTCTTGACAGCTACCACCATCCCAATTCCACTCTTTGATGATGGTTCTTGTTAGATTCGTTTCAATGTATATTTTTGACTCTCGACTTTTTATAATTTTCACTCGTGTAAAATTAGATATATTTATGTTTTAAATCGTGTTTTGGAGACATAAAAATTTAAATGTGATCATGATTTAGGGATGGTGGGAATAATTTATTTACCTGTACTAGTTTGACAAGTGCTCTCAGCGCCAAACTTAGTTTGCTCAAGCAAATTCCCATTAAACCAAAACTTCAAAGAACTTCAATCTTTATGCTCTCTTTTTCCCAGACCCCAAAGCCAAATATCAGACAATAAAACTCAATAGTCAACCCCCTTTTTGTTAATCCTTCCCTCATTTATAAGCAAACAAATGAAGTCTTGAAAATAAATTTTGAACCAAGAAGTTGAAGTAAGCTTTGCTTAACAAAATTGAACTTAATAATGGAATGATGGTTTTTTTAAAACCTTTCTTGGTTTTTGCTAAGTTTTATATAGTGATAGATTCTGCTGCTAAAGCTGACAAGTATTTTGTTGCTACTTTGGGTCTTTGGTAAACTGGATTCTTTGGTTGACTTTGGCTTGTACTACTCCGTATATACAAAAAATAAAAAAGTGTCAAACGTTGTAACCAGTACGGAGTATTTCTCTAAAATATTAAGGATGAGTTAATTACGGGATATATACCGATCGATTAGGGTTTTAATTTTAATCACTTTAATATCATCTGAGCTCACTTATAAAAAACCCGAACTCATGTTAAGTAAAAGATGAGAATATTTGTAATTATCTACAATGCTATGATTGAGTTATGTTAGATGAGTTGTATTATATTCTTTACGTAGTACCTGGTAGATTATTGTGTCTTCGCTACGTGGCAAGAATAGTGGTCTTGTAATGATATTATTATTGGTTGTTGGACTTCAATTAAGGCTATGTTGGGTACATTTTGTCTGGAAATGATTGCTCTTTTTTTTGTACTCCATTTGATTTCATGTTCAAAAGTTTGAATGATGATTTTGATGCTAAAGTGTTGAATTAATGTAAAAATATGTTTAAATTAGGATAAAATACGGAGTAATTTACTTCTGTTATTGTGATTAAATAATTCCTTTTTAACGCAATTATTTACCTATAATGTGATTTTATAATCAACAGACAAATGAAAAATCAATTGATTGCATTACAGCTTTGCATGAAACAATAGTTTCAATAATGCATAGCCATGATTCTTTCAACATTGTCATAAATTTAATTATCCTGTGTATCTAAAATGTTTCCAACCATATTGGTACACCATCAATGCTTCACACCAACTTTGAAACTATATTTATGTTTCTTGGATCTTGATTTGTTTCTTTAATGTTTAAGCTTCTTTTTCTCCAACTGCTAGTGAAAATCATCTACAAATCATATGGATGTGAATATCCTTTTGTGTTTTTTCCAATGGCTCTATGGATAGAAGAGCTAAATGTTCCTCTCCTGGACATAGAAGTTTCAATACACAATAAAACCACTATACTTCCAGCAGGCTCCATTCCAGTGTCTCATGGAGACACCCTTTACCTCTCGAATCTCGATGATATGATCGGAACACGAGTTTTTACCCCGACGGTATACTTTTACCGTTAAATTCCCCAGCATTCCGGAGATCATACATTTCGAAATCATAAAGACTCTCTTTCCTATTGATAGTGCCATATTATCGCTTTCGGGGAGACTAAGGGAGACAGGAAATGGAAAACTCGAAGTGTTTTTCGGGCCTGATCAAGGCGTGCTCTTCATTGAGGCAAGCACAGAAATGGAGTTGGAGAGTCTCGGAGACCTTTCCGTGCCTAACCCTGCCTATATTTCTTTGATTTTCGAGTTCCCAAATGAAGAACCATATAAGCTGATTGATATGCCATTATTAATAGCTCAAGTCACGCAATTCAGTTGTGGTGGTTTTAGCCTCGGGTTGAGAATCTGCCATTGTCCTACGTGATGGGTAGGAGCGTGCAATTTCTCAGCCTTTGAGAACATACTGCCGAAGCAGGGGTCATTGAGTGGTTGATCCTCTGCCCTGTTGGGATCGAGAAATCTTTAAACCTCGTGTTCCTCCTAGAGTTGGTATCCGCTGCGGAGTTCAGCGAATTGAAGATAGATCTGCTGCTTACTGAGTCTTTGCTTAAGTGAAAGCAGTTCGAAGTATTACAAGATTGCGGAAAGTATCGAATCCATTTGAAGAACTTGGCACAATCTGAAGGAAACTTCAGTTGTACCACTTTTGATGCAATGACAGCACATGTTTGGAGATCATGGGTGAAAGCCTTGGATGTTAAACCTCAAGATTACTTGCTTCGCCTAACATTTTCTGTTAATGTCAGGACTAAGCTTTCCAATCCTCCATTGAAAGATGGATTCTATGGTAATGCAGTTTGTGTGGCATGTGTCACAAGTAAGGTGTATGATCTTATTCATGGTAGTTTCTCGAGATCTGACGAAGTACGTTGTGAGAAGCAAGGTTAGGTATCTCGGAGGTTCTGCGGGGTCAGCCATTGATTTGTTGATGTGGATAGGCCTAAAATGCTTGAATTTGGGAGGGAAATTGACTGGCACTTTCGATGGACTAGGTTTTCCATTTATGAGAAGGCCGTTCGGTGGGGAGGCCGGTTTCTTATTTGGTCCGTCGATTTGACTCCGACCCCCTCAAGTGTGTTTCTTTTCTTTGGAGGTGGGGAGTTGATAGTGAATCTATGGTGGTCTGCATTTCAACTTTGAGTATGCAACACATAAGTTTAAGGAGTTTTTTTATCTGAAATAATAAAAAAGTCATTTTACTAGAAAATTTAATGTGTTTATGTGGTGATTATGTTTATGCATTGCTTAAAGATCGAAATTGTGGTATGTGTCCGACTTGATGATTTCAACTTCCAAATTGTTTGTTGCAAGATAATTTCTGTGTTATGGTTTTGATTTATAAAAATGTCGATCATTCTTGTGGGTAGTACAAAAATCAAAACTAATCTTTAAACCGTGTGCTCTAAATAAATAGCTAAGTCACCTATGTAAATATGATATTATTTATCTTATTTAGATGAAAACTTCTTTAAAGATATTTGAGGATTGTTAAATGTCGGTAAAAAGAATGAATTAAAATCATATTATTTCTTAATACCATAACAGTTTTGTAGAAGTGCATTTCTTATACAGGGATTTTCTATTGTCTAGTCATAGACATGAGTCACATGTTAATTGTCTAAATACAATAATTTTATATATGCCCGACATTCTTGTTATTATGGTGTGACCACTGGCGCTCTTATGATGTAGAAGAACCTCCTATGGCATAAATAACAACAACAGGGTATCAACATAAAACTTTAATACTCAATGGACCTTAAAATTATATTATGAGCAAGGATTGTACAAATATGTGTTTCTCGTCAATAGAAATGGTGATAGAAACAAACCATGCAAAGGAAGTTAACGCCTCCTGAAGAGATGATTTTCAAAGCTACCCTTTGGCATGAACTCTGGAGCCAAAGCCGGTGCTCATCACTCTAGCAATAACCAATCAATTTTACAAGATTGGGGTGGGTGCAACTCCCTAGATAGGTGATTTCAGCCTGAATATCAGTGTTGTTCAACAAATTAACAGATTTTTAACTGGAAAAACAGTTATTGGAACATTAACAGCTAAAAGAATGACAGATGCCGCACATTAGGTTCTTAACCGAGGCCTTCAGCTTTCATAATAACATGCTTCCCCATTGACCACTCATGTAAAAATACTAAATTTCCTGACATGCTATAAGTTCAGATGCAGATACTAATCATAAAAAAAGATGGTGAAACTGTGAAAGCAAGACGCCTTCATGGCATGCGGGAACAAACGAGGCTTTTAGGCAAGACATGAAATCAAAAATCAAGGATTAATCTCGACAGGTCATCAACCAAACAAAGTTTATGTTTCCCCAGCCATTCCTTATTGCCCTGGCTTAAACATCCTTCATGGTTTAATCTCTTGACATGCCTGTCTAATTCCACTCTTTGATGCTGCAAGCGACCTCTCGTCTACCCAACCTTTATAAACTGAACCAAATCCCCTGCTCTAACTTGCGCTACTAGGGCAGAGAATTTCTGGTGACTGCCTTCAGTTCACTGAATGTGAAGCTCTTCAAGTTGGACGATTGCAAGATCTCACCTCATCGAGGAGTTTGGGGTGCTCGAGAGACCATGGATACATTGCTGCCTGGTGCTTGTCGGCTCCATCATTACTAACATTTTTTGCTTAAAGAACCTGCAACAAAAGCCAGCTTGGAGAAAGTCATGGAAATGAAAAGGCGAGCTACTCGGGCTATATCACTCTAATTTGGGGAGTTCTTGTCTACCATTCGCTATGGGCCTATTACATGTCCAATAGCGCTAGCAGCTGCTTACCTGTGCTATTAGGCTATATCATGCTATTGACTTCTATGTGTTGAAGTGCCATGGATTTATCTAATCATTGAGTAGCTTGGAGCATCCTCCAATTATTTTGTAAAAAGACAGGTACAAACTTAGCAACAATCTTCAATTTCACCAATTATAGCAATAGACAACTCATGCTATGCAGTCAGCAAATGGACACAATGCAATAATTATTACTGACTATAGCACATACAAGAGGTTAAACTAAAACCTATACCAACTTAGCCGAGTTTGACTTATGATACTAAATATTTTTTAGTATTCTATTACTAAAAAGAAAATGAGTACTTTCACCCATAAAAAAAGAAACACTAGATCCGCATTTGAATAAGAAATGAAACATTCAATGGTTGAGATTGATTTAGTAACACGTTACTAAAAAAAAGCTTAGTATCACAATTCTTCGCTCATCTAGAGCAAGTAAAAAAAGAGTTGTATGGAGTCAGAATAAGCTCAATATTAGCAAACTTAGTAAAAAAAGAGTTTTACAGGTCAATTTTTTTCTCTTATCCAAATATTGTACTTTAATTAACTTAGTTTGCATATCCATTAAAATGAATACATCATCAAAGAAATTAATTATGTAGATAAATTATCCATACTTTATATATGAACATGTCCAGTGCCTTTGAGAGTTTGAGTAGGCTTCTGCTAAGCGGGATAGCGTCATATATTACACAAGTAACACAACCTTAGCCCGTGATATCAGGGATGTTCCGGATGGACCCAATAGCGGAATGTTATCACTATCTACTACGGAGTATTTTCACTAGATGAGAACAAGCATATATATTGTGTTATTAATTTTTAAATATGACATGAAATAAATTATCCATACTTCATGTGTATAAGCTCATCGCAAATGTGCAATCGCATTTGAATTTTTTGTCAAAGCTTTGAAAGAAAACTTTGTGTGAATTCTACGTGTGAAAAGAAATAATATAATCATGAGAGTTCTTTACATTAGATTCGTTTGATATATATTTTTGAAATATCAACTTTTTATAATTTTCACTCGTGTAAAATTAGATATATTTATGTTTTAAATCGTGTTTTGGAGACATAAAAATTCAAATGTGATCATGATTTAGGGATGGTGGGAATAATTTATTTACCTGTACTAGTTTGACAAGTGCTCTCAGCCTTGACTTGGTTGCTCAAGCAAATTCCCATTAAACCAAAACTTCAGAACTGTGCCTTTTATGCTCTCTTTTCCCAGACCCAAAAGCAAATATCAGACAACAAACTCAATAGTCAACCCCCTTTTTGTTAATCCTTCCCTCATTGCATAAGCAAAATGAAGTCTTGAAAATAAATTTTTAGACCAAAGTTGAAGTAGCAAGCTTTGTAACAAATTGCTTAATAATGGAATGATGGTTTTTAAAACCTTTCTTGGTTTTTGCTAAGTTTTATATAATTGATAGATTCTGCTGCTAAAACTGACAAGTATTTTATTTGCTACTTTGGGTCTTTGTGCAAACTGGATTCTTTGGTTGACTTTGGCTTGTACTACTCGTATATACAAAAAAGTGTCAAACGTTGTAACCAGTACAGGTATTTCTCTAAGATATTAATGATGCGATTTAATTCACGGATATATCTCCAATCAATTAGGAGTTTTAATTTTAATCACTTCAATACCACATACTTGACTCATGCTAAAGCCAGACTCATGTTAGTAAAAGATGAGAATATTTGTAATTAATCTTCCCAATTAACATGATTGAGTTATGTTAGGTAGGTTGTATTATATTACTACGTAGTCTGGTAGATTGTTATTAATGTATTTGGGTGCAGTAGGCGTGGCCGAGTGGTAGGAGTTCGATTGGGCCCAGATTAGTTAGTCATTTCGTTAATTCGGATTTAGGTTAGGCCCGCGTTAGTTCAAATTACGTCCGCTTAGATTAAGCAAACTTCTTAATGGGGTGGGGTGGGCCGAGGTTTTAGCAACGTTACATCGGCGCACGTTAGATTCTGAGTCGGTGGGCGTTGAATGTCGCGTTATTGTAGCGTTAGATTAGCACACATTAGACCTCCGGCTTAAATTAAACGGACTGTCCGTGCAGAGCATCTTAGTTGGATTCAGCACCATTGGTAGCCTCAAGCAGTGGCGGACCGTCACAGTAAGCTAGCGTATGCAAACATTGATTTGTCTTTATTAGCGGATGTCCGCTTTATTACGGGGCGTCCGGTAAGTAGCCGTTATGTAAACAATAGTAGTTTCGTGAAGATATCCACTTATTAGTGATGGGTTGAAAATAATTAGTTTTCTCCTCTAAATAAGAACATGACTTTCATTCATTACTCACATCCAAATATCATCGTTAATTCATATTACTTCAAATTATCTGAAACTAGTTCATTCCTTTTATTAAATATATCATCTTTGGTTCTTAGTTTTACTACTTCAATTATAATGTTCTATATATTCATCTTGGAGAATATATATTTGATCAAAATTTCAAAAGAAATTAGCATCTGTCATCTTGTCGATTCACAGTTGCGTGAAATTGACAATCATAACCGACCTCTGTATGTATCCGAATTGTCTGAGTGAAGAAGTCGGTGAATCTTAATTGATGGGGGATTGGCGGTAATATTTCCATTGAAGACCACCGAATGAGTGGTATTTCGGTTGAGGAACTACATAGTCGACTTATGATTCAAGGCTTGACCACAGTCGAAATTTGTGGGAAGTTAGCCTACTATCCACAGGAAATATGAGTTCAACCTCGTGGTTTCATGTCGTGATGCAAAGACTACCTCTGACGTATAGCGGATAACCATGGATACGCTCCGATATCTTGTCCACTTCCACGCTTCTGATAGCTTCAAATATAGCAGATGGGTCGAAAGGGCGATTAAAGCGGTAACCCATTCGCGAAGTTGAATCAACCGGCGGATGCATAATATTATATCTGAGGAAGAATAAGGAATTCGATGAGCCATCAAAAGAAAAAGCTCTTCTAAAGACCCAAGAAACAAAGGAAAGCGAGAAAGAAGACGTTAAAGTTCCAATGATTCATTTTACATCAAAGAATGTTGAAGAGAAGAATGCGTGAGTCTGGGTTTAAAGGTCTAAACCTCCACATCACAAGAATGAAGATGAGTTCCACCACGAAAGCCTTGAAAGGATTTGTCTCCCCCGATGATGAATGACGATAGAGCATGGAGAATTGGAAACTCTACCAAAAATGTGATGTTGGGATCGAAGTGATATTATCTTTTTTGCTCAAAGTAGGGTATGACCTAAAAGGATGAGTCAATAGGGAAGCTACCTCCAGAATTGACTGGTGAAAAGGTGCACGGCCTCAATGAGACTCAGAAAATGCTTAAGGATAGAGGATATGCCATCAAAAGCTCGTGTAGGGCTTCGGCATGTACATAGCCTCGCATCCCGGAATTGTTATCAGAGCAAACAACAACTACATTTCCGAGAAAGAAGATGATGTCTCTCGAAATGTGCTTTGAGGTGCGCGTCGAGTTGAGATCAATCACCCTCGAGGACACGAGGCTTGATGGATTAAATAGTACAGTCGATCTTCCAAAGGGTAGAACATCTTTCCAACAACGAAAGTTGTATTCCGTAGGTTAGGCTGACGATCCATAAGCGAAATCTGTATTTGAGAGGTTGGGACCCAGGTTAGAAGAAGGACTAGTGTTTGAAGAGTAAGTCAAGGGAACAAAGTGTCGAAGGAGTTCGAGAAGATAGGGATGAGAAAATTCATGTCTACTAATATGGGCCCCGAGTCGTACATGAGTGGAGAGTAAAGCGGCGGGAACCCCGCTTCTCAAAGCTGAGGAGAGTGTTGGATCCTCGCTCCGTAATACGTCCAGCGTGATGAGACCATAGGCGGGGCCTTGAAAAGGCCCATCAACATTTGAGGAAAGGTGTAAGTCGATTGTTGATGGCTGAAAAGAAATTAACTTAAGCGCGAACTGATAGGCCACGTTCTATATATATCGACTCTCTTTAGCTAGAGGAAAAAGTATGTGGAGTCTTCTCCCGTGAGTTTCGAATGTGTTTGCATGGACCTACACAGAGATGCCTGGTTTGGATCCAAAGGTCGCGATTCATCATCTAACTGTAAAGAAAGGGTTAAGCCGATCGAAGCATACTCAAAAGAAGATTTCGTCGAGTTGGTCCGGCAATTGTTGAAGTAAATAAATTGATTGATCTTGGTTTCATCGAGTGAATTATCCGACTTAGTTTGTCAACATAATTCACCTTAAAAGAAAGAAGAGCGGAAAAATACGAGTTTCGCGTTGACGAGAGACCTCAATCAAGCATGTACGAACAAATAAATGAATATCATTTATCAATTAATTTATGTCATTTAATAATTTACTTAATGTGATTATTCTACTATTATAACATTTCATTCCATATCTACATGGCCTTAAAATTGATTGTACACATTTTATAAAAGAGGAAAATGATTATTTAAAATGTTAAATATTGTCATAATTTGGTTAACACTCCATCAATCCCGTTGTTTAAGGTCAATTTCTTTAAAAAAATCTCAAAATTAATTCTTTTTAATTTGAAAAAATGAAGGAAAAAATTAATTTGTGAGATAAAATTTGACTAAAACTTTATGCAAAATTAAAAGACCCTTATAAAATGGGATTGAGGGAGTAGATAACTCAAAACATATGTTATATTCTATGTGACATTTTATATTAAATTTTATTTTATAAGATTATAATATATACATCCTTTATTTTTTGTAAATTAAAATAAATAAGCCACATCTTAGGAGTTTATAGATGTATTATAACTTAGGGGGTGTTTGTTAAACTCATTAAATACTTAAACTTAATTAATTCAATACTTAATTTATTAAGCTTGTTTGTTAATGAATTATTTTGAGTGCTTAATAAATTAAGTACTTATCAAAATCCTTAACAAAAAATTAAGTTAAAATTCCTAGTTTATTTTTTACCTCTTATCGAATAATCTACTAGTCTCTTGCGATTCTAGCTACAAGAAAACAACATCTTGTCCTTTTTACCATACACATTCTTCTCCAATTTATCACGGGTTAATAATTTTATTCATTTCTATTCAATTTATAATACCGGATGCATTATATTTCAATTTAAGCTCTTTATATTTTTTGTTCAATGTATTATATTGTTAATATGAAGAGTCAATTATTTAACCGTTGTTTGTTAGATTTCTTTGTATTTTGATTCAATTCTTTTGTATTTTATTGATATGTATTGTACTATATTATTAATACTCGGTTTGTTATCGATAACTAGAGAACGAAGTGGTTGACTTTTCTAGCATGTTTTTGGTGGCTATTTGTCGTATTAATATTGTGTAATTGAGATGGCATTGATTAGTTGGATTTGGTGTCTTATATGTTGTGGTTATATTAGGTGACTACAATTTAAGTAAATTAGATAAATAAGTTGGTTAGTTGCTTTCGCGGTGATGCCATCTTATCCGTTTCAGCCCCACAAAAGAAATATCGTAATAGCTTGTGTGGCTATGCATAATTTTATTCGTAGAGTGGACAATGCAGATTATTTCTTTGAACAGTTTGATGATGATAGCACATGTGAGAATTCACGAGGCAATAATGGAGACTCTTCTAGCGATCAACATCAGTTTAATACAAGACGTGCAGATCAAATATATATGATTAATCTACGGGATCAAATCGCTAACCAGTTTGTACTTGGGAAGTTAATTCACAGGATGACGAGCTAAGAATCGTGTTGGGTTTTTAACAAGCAGGATGTCTCTAGATTATAGATTCAAATGAAGACAAGTGATTATTTTCTTATTAATTTAAGAATTTGTGGCTATTATTCAATTTTCAATATTTTCTTATTTATTGAATTTTATATATATTTTATAAATTTTAGATATTTATTTAATGATATTTAGAATTTATTTATATTTAATATTTATTTAATCAAATTATTATATTTATACTACTATTTATAATCTAATTAATAAGATTTATTATTTAATTATCTATTATAGTATTATTTATTTAATATATGATTCATATATAAGTAAATGAATTAAGGTAGGGGCAAAATTGTCAAAACAACTCAATTTAAGTCTTTTTCTTTGAACTGTTATAATAGCTTTTAAATATTTTCAGTATTCAGTCGATCGTAATTGAATTGATAATTCGGTTCCAGTCATTCAATTTGAACTTTAATTTTCAATTTTTAGATTTAATAAATACCCCTATTAAAATCAGGATCCTTAGTTACTGAAATAAACTCAACTAGCAACATTGACTTTGAAATGTAAAAAATATCGATTAATATATTTGAATTGAATGGTACCCACATATTTTAATAATAAAAATACTACTCTAGTAGCGTTACAACATACAATGGTTTAAAATAATGTACCAATTATACTAAAAGTTGAATTTTTAATAATAAAGTGGGTGCAATAAGTACAAAACTAGTGTTCAATATTTAATGATATATAGTTGTACTCCTGGAACCTTTGCACTCCACTGGTTTCGTTCTTGCGTGTATCTCTATCCTTTGATTGGTATATTAATGAGGTAATTGTTGAAATTCTCCACTAATTAGGAGTCAGTTGCACTTTGATCTTCGTGAGTGGTGACGTTGTGCAAATAATCTCGTAAATATGTATTGTGTGGGTAAATGGTCCCTAAATTAAGACCTCCGTTAAATATTAACATTTATAACTTACTTTTGAGTCATTTTTATAATTTTAATAATTTTTTTAGGCCAATATCTCTATATTTACCTTTAACTTCATCCCTCCCCTTGATAAACCTCTTACGGGGACCGTTTGTGCAATATTGACCTCACGGAGGCCATCTGGCTTGACCCCAATTAGCGATTACTAAAGATCATTTCTACAATTACTTCTATATTAGTTTTAATTTTCTCATTCAACCTATTTTAAATAAAGTTGTGTTCTTAAATAAGTTTGATGAGTTTTCAATATTTTTACATACAATAGCACAATGAAAAACTTAGGGGTGTTTGTTAAATCGGCAGCTGGCCGAATAGTGGCTGAATTCTTTGAATTCGAATTATGACTAATCGAATCACCGAAAATATTTAGGTGTTTGATAACAATTGAAAAAACAGGTTGTTTATTAATTTGCCTGGTTAGATTCTTTATATAGAAATCATTGTTAAATAAATAATATAATAATAGATGGTGAAATAATAAATCTTATTAGTAGACTATAAACAAGCTATAATTGATTAAATAAATATTAAAATATAAATAAATTCTAAATATCATTAAAATAAATATTTAAAATTATAAAAAATATAAAATTGATAAATTAATCAACGTACATGCTTTGAAAAATTGGATAGCCTTAGTAGAATCTTCGATTAACTCAAAAGAAAATAACTATCTTCTTCAGGTATATCTAGGAGCATCCTAACTGTTAAAAAAATAGACATGACCCCATTGACATTTCTTGGCTTGTCGAGGCTTAGTAGTGAGTGAGATCTCCCTGCGTCAGTGGGAGAAACAAAACAAGGTAGTTATTACGATAGCATGTGTCAGCTAAAAAAGTCATGGCAGATTAAAAGCGGCTAACCAACTTATTTATCTAATTTACTTCAATTAAAGGGATAAAAATTATTAACCTGTGATAAATTGAAGAAGAAGAATGTGTATGGTAAAGAAAGGAGAAGAGGTTGTTTTCTTTTAGAGTTAGAATTGGGTAAGAGGAGAATTGTGAGATTATTTGATTAAGAGATAAAAAATAAGCTAGAAATTTTAACTTAATTTTTGTTAAAGGATTTTGATAAATACTTATTTATTAAGTACTTAAATAATTTATTATTAACAAAACAACCTTAATAAATTAAATCTTTGAATTAATTAAGTTTAAGTACTTAATGAGTTTAACAAATGACTCTAATTTTAAAAAACACATATGTACTACTTCCATTCAAAAGATAATTAAAAAGTCAATTGAAATTTAATTCTCACCCTCAATTTATTTGCTGGACAGGTGATAAATGAGAAAGGCCAAAAACACAAAGAAGTTGGACTATATAATTATTTTAATTAACCATTATACTTGAATTTCATATTCAAGATGTTGTAAATATTATTATTATTCAAATTTTATATATATGCATTTGTATTAGTTGTTCGATCAAATTGTTTGCGAGTGATGAATTATTCAAATATATTGCAATCCTAATTTGTTTTACATATAAGAGTTTGTTGACTAATATATAATGATATTGATCTTTTGATAGAAATTCAAAAATATGAAGACGAACTATTACTAAAATTAGTTGACAATTTGGATTGTTAACAAAATCTCCCAGATAAAATGTGGTGAATGGGTATTAATTATATTACTCCCTCCATTTCAATTTAAATTTAAATGAAAGGTTTCTTACTCAACAAAAATTCAACATAATTCATTCTTTTAACTTTATATTCGTATAAAAACAAGTTAATAAAATTATATAATACACACTACATAGTATTGTGTTACCATGTTGAACATTAAGAAACAAAGATTGTAATAAATTTAATTTAGGGTCAAAGTTGAATATTGTTTTATTGCTAAGTCAAATTTCCCTAGTAAGTAAGATATTACTAGATTGATCAAATAATAAGCTTTTCTATTAATTAACTTATATATATAATGTTTAAACTTTAAAGGTATCGTAGTAAACTTGTTTTAATTCTTATTAGGTACTTACTTTCTTCTTCAAAATAATAAACTTATCATCGTCAACCTCTCATTTATATAAATAAGATTCAAATCTCACCACTAATTTTTTTATTAAAAAATATTAAACTTATCATTTTATATGCATTAAATCTTCTTCATTGATGATATTCTTCAATGGAGGGGCAAAGTTAACCTAATGTTGGTAGAAGAAGAATGACATATATATATATATATATATTATGAAAGTTAACCTAAGGAATAAGGTAATTTTGAACATTTTAATCAAATTTATTTACCTACATTTATTTTATGAACATGGATCATTTGTGACCGCTTACCTAATTACCTTAAATATTCTATCAAAATCTTTCTTTTTATAGCCTTCTCATTTTAATATCACCTAAGATTTACGGATGACTTAATAGCACAATAACATCTTCAACTTTTGTTCGATAAGTATTTCTTACTTCATTTGCATATTAAGTAGACTTGGCCAAACAAACATTCAAATAGAAGATGAAGCCGTTTGAAAATGAACCAACATTTTATTTTTTCTTATCTTCTCATTTTTTCTTACAAGAAAAGATGATTATTGGTTTCAATTGCGTCAGTGCAAAAGATGCATTTAGTTGTGATGCATTTTTTTGTCTTTTTTGAAAGGTGATATTGTGTTGGGAGTATGTTCAATAGGAGTTTCCAAGTGATTTTTTTTTGAGGAACTTTAAACTTTCAGAGGTTTTTCCCAGTTTTATTTGGGATATTTTTGTGATTTGCAGGAATTTTTGAGATGTCAATGAAATTATGGTTAATTTGTTGGTAAATATCTCTGGTTTTAAAAAAAGTTTTATGCCCAATGAGTTCAGTAATGTTTCCTGAGGGCCTAATAGTAAGAATCATGTTGACAATTTTTTTAGAAAGAGGCTACTCAGCATAGGGGTGTCCCAATGGTATCTTTTTTTTTAGAAGATCACTAACTTTTGTTGAGTAAGAAGAATTGGCTTCAAAGTTGTTGAGATGAGGAATGGAACCTGATTGAATACCAGGTATCCAATAATTTTCCTAAATGTTGATGTTAGAATCAGTACCAACCTTCTAAATTATATTTCTCTTTAATTTGGTGAAATCCTGAACGAAGGATTTTCCAAGTTCAAGATGGGTTATTATTTTCTTTATCATTGTTAATGGGGGAAAAGTTTGGGTAATATTTGGATTTGAAAAGAACATTCATTGGGGAGTCAAGGTGTTGAATGAGTCTCCAACCGTTTTTTGTTAGAAGAGCAAAGTTGAAAATATATGTTTTTGGTCTGTCAGACAACCATGAGACCATCTCAATCCCACAAGGTTCTGAGAACGATCATCTAGTTGTACCAAGACCGTAATTCATCCACCAGACTTGGTTTCTTGTCTCTTTAAAATTGAAGGATACACAGGTACGGGCCTCATTTTAATTGAATTTCTTTGATTATCTTCTTAACCTTCTTTATTGTCTTTTTTACAGAAGTTAAGAACATTTATTTATCTTCTCTCTCGCAATTTATGCTTTAGATTCTTGATTAATCCTTCTCGATACCTCTTATGTGTTTCATATTTCATATGTTTCCACATTATATATTCACATGATCTTTGTAATACTCCCTATATGATATTGGTGAGCATCGAAAGTGATAAGAGGATTATGAGCACACTATTACATGGATAAGATATATTCGATATCCTCTACATGGTTATCCATAATATTGAGGTATATTTGCGTAAACGTGTCTAACAGACATAATGTGCTTGATTTAGCCCACTGAAGGGAACCGAAAGCCCCCGTCTCGAGTTCGAACCGGGCCTGGCCGGGCCACTAACAATGATATCTTGAAACCATTTACCATAATATAATGAAACTGTACGCAACATATAGCCCATTAAATAATTATTCGGGAAAGTAATCAAAGTCTTGCATCTATTATGTACATCATGTACAAAACATTGTACACCTAGTGGCTAGTAGGCATTAGAGGTAGAAGCTTGTTTCACGCCTGGGACCAAAATTAAAAAAACTGCACTTAGAAGGTCTCCTGCAAAGATTGTGATATTCTATCAAGAAGACATTAAGGCTACTTGCATTAATGGATACATATGAATTGAATAATAGATCAGAATCCCAATTAGTAAGTTAAGAATCTTTTGGCATCTATAACCATTTCACTACCAAAAGTATTATGAGAGAAATGTCGATGGATTTTAAATCCTATTTTCATATCCTATGTAGTCAAATATTTTATATAGCTTAAATGGTATTGACTCTTGGATACTGCTAATTAGTCTGTAAATTCGGTCATGATAAACATGAAAACGAGACATCTAAGATCAATTAAGGAAAAAAAAACAAGCAAAAAATCTCCAAGAAAGACGGTGAACATATATTATGTGTATGCATGTTGATATAATATGGTTTTATGTCCATCTACTGTGCTCCCGAGCTAACCTCAAAAGACTGACGGCTCTCCAGGAAGTAGACCAACCTTAGTTCAATCTCAATTAGCAAATCATAATGCCAGAGCAACCAAGCCAAATACTTGGTTCTAAGTATTCTAAATAAATGATCAAAATGACCTAACAGTTATATATAGGTCTACAGATCACAATTATTAACACAAATTTGAAACAAAAGCTTTAAACTTTGATTCCGAAATCCTACCAGTCTTTAAAGCTAAATGATGAAAACCCTGCCAATATTTGTTTGAAGAAGCACCTTGAACTCTGAATACCAGCAAGCACACCACAGTACAACATGACACAGTGAGGACACTGCTGACTCCATTTCACAATAGTGCATTAGCTCCAGTAACTTCAAGAATGCGTAAAATTTAGTTTGAAACATTAAGCTACCTAATTCTTACTGTTAAAATGTGATTGGTATATCTACCAATTTACTATAGAAGGAATATTGATCTCAATTCATTCACATGTGCAGCAAAGTCGCACTAAAATCACCCCACTCCTTTTTACACACACACAAAAAAAAAAATCCTCTCCCCCAAACTATCCATCAAAGTAGAAAGTATTTATGTTTTTTTTTTACAAACTGACCTTTTATTGAAATGAAATGAAAAAGTGCTATATTTAAAGTAACTCCCATTCAATGAAATGGTTCAAATGATGGCTCTGAAGTCTGACTTTTGTTAAAGAAAACTCAATGTGAGAGAGAAAAATGAGATCATAAGTTGTCCTTCAACTCCAACTTTATAATTCAAATAAAAATGAGTAGAATAATAGCACATGAGTTAATGCCACAGCTGAACAAGTGTTTTGAAGGAATAACAAGTTGCTCTAGTATTTTCAATCCAATCTTGATTTATGTAAATAATAATCTCTCACAACATGACAAACCAGGGGGAAAAGTTAAAACTTAAGGTTTTACCATATGAGTCAGAGCTGCATAACGCTCCTCATTAAGATACAACGGTTTTCCTCTGTAAAAGTCAATATCCTGTAACAATATGAGAAAAAAAGAGAAGCATCAATAGATGCGCACTTGATCTGTTCAAACAAAAGTGATAGTTTATAATATTTCATTAACAAGTCATCCCCTTCACCCCAAACGATGATGTTCCAAAGACATCACATTACTAGCAAAGAAGTAAAGATATCACCCGACATTGTTTGTCATATCAAATGTAGTATATGTTTTCAAGACATACATAATCCTCGGGCAGTAAGGTGATAGTAATATTTTTCCTGACGGATGGAAAAGTTTGAATTTTTTCATTGGACAGCTTAATTATTCACTGGATGAGTTTTAATCATTACACCTTTAAAGATCTTTCCAGCTCAGTGACTGTAAGAGAAAGACAGAAGCATCATTATTACTGAATAAGTAGCCAACAAACCAAGAGATTTCTCATGAAAATAAGATAATTTAGGGACAGAAATGGAGACTATAATAGACATGTGGGATAAACGATAAAGACTCTCAGCGTCTTTCATCACAGATAGCACTGACCAAAGAGACACAAATCACCAAAACATTTCATTGCATCTTATCTAGCTGATACTTAGTTGCAACTTGCACCTTGGAACATGCCTCAAGAATGCCCATTGTTTATAGTATCACGAGAAGTCCTAAACTTTAGGTAGCACCATTCAGACTAAGAACTAGCAGATATAGTAAAGACCCCTTCGAATGGGGACCAATTACCTCTTCCCCGAATGAATCTAAGTATGGTGATGGCCATAGTGCTTGCCGACCAGATCGTTGAAGTAACACAGTAGTTTTCTGCAAAATGGTAGCAGTGACATCACAATGCAAGGGACGACTAATCACCACTAAAGATGATAAAACTGGAATAAGTGTTACATACTCTAATTAACAAGAATACCCCAATGCCAGCACCACAAGATAATGCATGAGTTTGACATCCCCTCTCCCTTAAAAATAAAACCCAGAAGATGTCAATTTTAATGATACATGTGAGCAACATAGAAGAGACTAGCTAGAGTGCATGTGGTCACGCAAGTAAATATGAAAGTTCGTGTACCTGCAGCATGGTTTCCGAACTGACGAGCACAGCTTACCACAAATTAAGCATAACGCAGGATCAGCTTGAACTAGGCCACAGTCAGGACACCGATGTTTAATATACCTGCGGTAAAAAAAAAATTGATCCAGACCATGAAATGACTTCTGAAAATAAAGAATATCAGAGTGCTTTGAAATAATCTGGAGTATGGTAACAACCTCGGTAAGAGATCCTGGTAAACCCGTGGCAAAAGCATCAATTGCAAAGGTACTACTGGTGTAATATATAGAGCACGTGGTAGACAACGAGCTTCCAACCCCTTGGAAAAATGGTGTAGCCACCCACGAACTACAGAGCGCAGTAGTCCATCTTCAGAGACAACATGTAATGAAGGTATCTTAAATATCATTTCTAACTTCTTGATCTCCACTAGCTCCTCTCCAGCATTATTGGCGAACTCTGTTGAGTCATCCCCCATCCATATTGATTCGATCGTTACCTGTGTCCCATCACTAAAAGGTTCTGGTTGGGATGATTTAATGAGTTTCCACAGCAATGCACATTTACGTAAATAAGGGAAGCTCAGCCTACGAATCGAGTCATTCATATCTTTAGAAGAATCAATATAATTGGACTCGAAATATTGCATCCCAACTTCATATTCAGCCATAAATTTAGAGATATCCGCAAATACACAATCCTGATATCCAATATCTGTGGTACACCATCCTCGTTTTCTATTGTACGTGATTGCAGCCTGTATCATAACATAAAAGGATCAAAATAGTGAAAATACCATAAAAGAATAACAGGGTTATTGGTCATTCCACATCGGATGTGATAACAAACCTGGGTAATAGTAACAACATAAAACAAGTGCACAAGAGACAAAAAGGATTCATCATCCATCATAAATGGGCTGGGCAGGCAAAAGAGTATCCACATCAAGGATGAAAAAGGATCTCGGGCAATGATAGGATCAGAAGCCCGACTCCACAATCGGATATCTATCCTCTGAATCTCTGTTCCACATTTTTCCACAATCTGCTGCACATAACCTGCCAAATAAATCGTTACAATCAGTTCAAGGAAAATCTGCTGTCTTCAAACGTTCAGGTGCGCTTAACGTAATAAAGATTGAAATTGAAGATGTAACTAATTCGGATATGGTAACAGAGAGGGTTTAGCCTTTTTTATTTAACTCTGGTGGAGTCATAACAGTTTCTGCTTGTACTGGCTTACATTGAATCAGGCAGATAGTCAGCAGCCATGAATCAATATTCAATGTATAGGTGAACCTAATAACATAGCCATCACAAAACTGGAATTCTGGATAATAAAATTGGAATTCTGTCAAGGGATTATTATCATTATCGACTAAACGAACAGTCAACGGATACATAAAGATAAATTATAAGAAAGAAAGAAAAATGGATACATCAAGATAAGAGTAGCAAAAGAGTACAGATAGAGCAAGATTGAACCAGAAAATCTACCTGGCTCGGGAATCCTGTCTAGGGTAACACTAGAGCAAATGGACTGAGAAAAATGCTGAATTCCTTTCAGCCTCAAAAGACTGTTGAGTGGATTCGTAGTTCGAACTCTTTGAACAATGTCCAGTAACAATGACAATATGAAACAGTTAGAAGATTTAAGGTCTTTGTTCAAAGCCCTGAGGCTATAGTTTGGAGCTAGTGATGACTTCCTCGAACGAGAAGCCAACTCAGTCGATATAAGTGAATACTTGAGTGTGTCCCAGAGCATCAATGGTGACTGTCTCAGTCTACAAGATCCAGTAAGCTTATCCTTGCATCGGACATACATTCCACTAAGAACTCTAAAAACAGGATCCAAATTCAATTTCCTCTCTCCAGGACACTGCACCAGGAAATACCTCACAACATCATTCCTTCCAGCAACTTTGGCAGCACTTCGTAATAGACATAAGGCTTCTTGAAGCTGAAGTGATATCCCTCCTCCATTAAGAAAGGATGAAGAGCCAACGGCATCTAACTGCCTCGTAACAAGAATGTTATCTGACTTTAAAGATGATGCTGGTAGAACAGAATTTGAAAGACCACGGCATACAGGACACAGAAATTCCCCCTGATACAGGACATATCATATTAAAATTTTGTAATGATTCCCTTTTGTGAGAAATAAATGCAACGAAGAAAGAAACTTTACCTGGTCTGGATCAGCAACATTCCCTCCCTCAAACACTATCCTTCTCATATGCCTATGATTCCAACAATTGGAAAATGTCAGCCTTCATGATAAATGAATTCTCAGTCTGGGGTGAAAATATATGTAGAGAAGAACAAAAAGAAGCCCTTGCAATATTTATTAGGAAACTTTCAAAGAACATAGTTTTAAGATAAGCTTTCAACTTCTTCTTTCAATCATAGATACTTTGATGTTCTCCATAGTTGACAAGGATTTAAATTGTGTGAGAAAAATTCATGTTCAATAATGCAATCTGCTCTCTTCTTTAACAGATTTTCGATCACCTAAAGTTCATAATTTAATACCTTAATTGACTAGTCATGATAATCCAGTTAAAATATGCTGAGTAGGGAATTAGGAAAAGGGTCATTGGTCAAAAGTAGAACAAATCTGTGTTTGGGATAGGATGGATGTCACGATCAATCAACCTCATCAAACTGAAGGTCACCAAAACACTGAATCAATTAAGACAATTACCATGTTAAGCATGTCAAATTTACATATTTAACCCGTGTCCAGTGCCTGGAAGAGCTACTGCAAAATTTCTTGCTCTTCAACGTACATTCTATTGGAAAGAGAAATGAAATGGCTATAAATGCCAACTTTACAGCAGCACATTACCTTTCCTTCAGCGACGATAAATAGAGGTCAAGACATTCCTGGTGAACCGCATGTCCGCAAGAAGTGAGATGGATACCATCAGAGTCATAGGGGCCAGTACCATCACACTCTGGAGGCAACATATTGCCTTCAAATTGAGAACTTCTATCTGTATTATTTGATCCTGAAGCATCCTCTACGGTTTCTTTTGCAAGAGAAGCAATGTACTTTGCTAGAAAGACTGAATCAGTATCAAAGTCTATTCCTTCACTGTCTCTGACATATGGCAGTTCCTCAAGCTTTTCAGAAAAATCTGCACTTTGTAAACATTTGTGCATTTCTTCTCGAACCATTGTGTGAATGTCTTCTTCCAAAATCTCAACTGAAGTTTCTGTCTTTGCCTTTAAGTACGCATACATGTTCAAAGAAGGAAATCGAGAATTAATATATTTCAAAATAGCTTTCACTTCACCAGGTTGAGCTTGAGCAGCAAACTGATTGACTGCAAGCTGCATCAAATGACACATCTTGGGTGAGAGCACTTCTGAACTTTGTGACTGATTCTTACTCGGTGATGAAACTTCAACTATGTTTGAACTGGTTGATGCAAGCTCTTTTTCAGACCGGCAACCTTGATCCCATGTAGGGGGTGCTCTATCAATGAAACTCAAAAGCCTAGATTTCTTATACCAAGAATTAAAAGAAATCAAGATAAGCATCCAAACATGTGAAACAGTACGACTTGAATTACAAAAGTTGATGTCTCTACCTGAAGAAGAACAAGATAAGATAAAGGACTTCTAGACGTTGGATCATGACAGAGAGAACAAATGACTTGTGAAGACTCTTCGGGACCATTGCCAACATCTGAACAACTCGTATCTTTTTCGAGTTCTTTTTCATCCAAATCATCATCTATGGAAGAATTAATGCTCGCTAGAAACTTGGATTGCTGAGCTTTCATCTTCTCCTGCAAAACAAAAAGGTAACCACTGATATTGGGACCAAACAACTCACTGAATGGAACACATATTTAAAGTGATAAGCTTGTAAAACTACCACATGGCATCACAAGAAAAGTCAGCGGTGGTTATTTCCTACTGGTTTCTGATCAGGTCAACAATATGCAGATGAGCATGTCCTAACTCCATCCTGATTAATAGGACCATATAAACCTTTCAAAAGACTTCAACATTCTTGCCATACAATGATAGCAGCTAATTACACATCTTATAAAAGATCATGAAATTCTCCTCCAAGGGCATAATAGAGAAGTGCATGCTTATCAATGAATGTTCACCGTGGTAACTAGGTAAATTTTAACAATGTAAAGAATTGACTTTACAAGAACTTGAACTCATTAGTCTAATAATGAACCAGCAGCTAAATTGAATATCAACGACGTAGAATTTATTACAAGGACTATCCGACACAATCTGATTGATCTGATCCATAAAAAAAAAAGAGTTATAGCAATACTCATAATATTTTCAATAATTCAAACCACATGGCCGTTGTTAGTTTAACCGAAATTGAGATGAATCATACATTCAACCAGAATAACAAGACTAACAAGGATGTTAGGCTACGCATGCAAGGGATAGCATCTACACCACTTCATACAATTCAGAGAGGTCAAGTGACCCCACTAAGACAAGAAAGATATAAAAATTGATTTATTTAGATCAACAGGGGTAAAACAAAGACTAACCAACATTGCAGCTTGCCTCTCTCGAGCTTTTGCCTTGTTCTTATCTTCACCGGACTCAAAATGTGTTATTTTCTCACCTTGTTCTGTCACCTGGGAGACTACATCAGGTGCAAGGTTTCGCAGTTTCACCATACATTTGGAATCTAGGTCAGCAAACTTTTTCAGCATATTTTCAATCAGAGATGAGATATTATAATTGCTAGCTTCTGTTAGGTTGTTTACACTTTGCTTCTGTTGCATTCTCAACAATAAAACAAGAAGATATAGCATGCTATGATCGCCATGCCTGTTCATCGCTCTCTCTTCTCCAGCAAAAGCCAGTACAGGAATAACATCGTCCACTGGACACAAGTGATCATCAGATTTCTTTTGCACATAACAGACATCAAGCGCTAGTGCCAGCAAATGTAAAGCAGCTATTACAACACCATCAGGAGCACGAGAGGCGGTTGATTTCTCGGTGAAAACAGCATAAAATAGAACTGCATGAATAATTTGGGCAGTTTTTTTACAAGTAGCTATGCAGGCTACTCCTCTAAGAGGGTGATAGATCTTTGACCATTTAGGGAGCTGATTAACAAATGCAGAACAATTACAGAAGCTCAAGAATCGCTCTTCTGCAATTTGTAAATCTCTCGGATTCCAACGAGGGTGATATAAGTCCAACCCCTTCCAGTACTGTGTCTTCAGCTTATACATTCCCTGTAAGAACAATTTAAACCTTGTACAATAAGCAAACATAATACAAGGTTAACCTGGAAAAAGTGCAAAACGGCTCAGAAAACAGACCTGGTTGATACCAGATGGAATAGAGTAATCTGCTACGTCATCCAGTATCTCCTGAAGATTCTCTACCTTAGATAGATCGCGAGGAAGGGACTTCACCAATTGACTCCGAGGAGAATTACCAATTGACAGCTTGTATATTAATTCTCTTCGCAGACTTTCAGGTGTACTAAATCCAGAGAAACGCCTCTCTTTAACTATTTGTATGATTAAAGTGAGCATCTCGTGAACTAAAATTGGCTCATACCTGAAAAAAGGAAACACTTCTCAGCAAAGAAAAGACAAACAAGGAAAACACCTGACACGTCTAAGATGGCCTAAGACTCACAATTACTTTTATCAAGAAAGTGTCTTTTAAACTAGGCAGCATTTCATTTATTGGCCTTAAAGAATATGACAAAACTGAGATATACATTAAGTAAAAGAGTTACTTACTCATTGGACCTTTCAACATTCAAAGAAAGATACTTAGACAATCCAAACCGTTCCAGTATTCTCTGGACGTAAAGATCAGCTGGCGCTAGTGCAGCACAGCACTGCAGAAGAAACAAATCAAACTCTAGTCCCTGCTCAGTCCTGGACATAACAAAAAATAAATTAATTTGGCGATGCAACAAAAAGAACTAGGAAGCAATCTTAGGTATGTTTGAAAACCAATTCTAGGATATCAAATCACATTTATGCACAATGCAATTGGGAACAAAGACTTCACGTACCAGCGAACAGAGCGATACCACTCACTTGATAATATGACGGTATCTCCATTTCTACTCCACATTCCGGCATGAACCTCAGCACAGAATACTCTAATTCTTAGAGGATGTTCCATCAGAAATGCAGAAAACCCATAAGGATGGTAACCACCTAAGATATGGCCAAAGAAATCCTGACAGCCGGCTGGTAATGGATCAGCAGCATAAGAGGTTGATGAAGTACTCGTTGGAGATTCACCAAAATACATTCTAAATGCTTGTTGTAAAATCATTGAAAGTAACCTATGTAATGGAATATGAACTGAAAATTCCTGGGAACTAACATCAAAGACTATCTCTGGCCAATCTGAAAAACATAAAAGTTGGAGAGCTTCTATTTCAGTAGTGTGCATTCCGTCCCGCCTACAATCATCAGAAGCAGCCTCTTGGTCATAACTTCGGCCACCTTCTAAATCAAGACCAAAATAAATCCATTAGCCTGACAAGAACAGTGCTTACCAGTAATCTCAGCTGAAGTTAATAATGAAGTAAATGACTTAAAAAGATACATACCTCTGCGGAATTTGGACAAGGTTCTCCTAAGAGTAAGAAGACTGTTACCGGTGCTATTACTCAGCTTGGGAGATAATACATCAACAAGGGCCCTGGATGTATTATCCACTCGTAACCAGTTCTCAAGAGCCTTCAGGCACTCAAACGTTAACCAAACAACAGAAGATGGAAGTGGATTGTAACCATATTTCGTTTCAGATGCCTTGGCTACATTATCAGATGCAGTCCATCCTGTAGTACTGCTAACGGAACTCTCTTCAGATAACCTACCCACTTTTGAATGTCTTAGACTATCTTGGTCCTCAAACTCCTGTTTACATATGATCATAGCTTCATCTTGGTTATCCTTATCAACACTGTCAGCAAATGCCCCAGCCACAAGAAGTGAATGAATGTTAGCTATAGAATGACACAACACAAATTGTAGATGCATATTTTCATGTTCTTCTTCAACGTGAATGTCTGTTTCCCTCTTCTGAGGGTTCATCCCTTGCACAAAAGACAATAGCTGCATCCATGATCTTAATATATCTCTCCTATCATGAGTCACATACTTAGGTATCTCATTGTGACTAAAGACAAATCGTATATCCTCCACCACCCTGACAGTTGTGTCGTACAAATTTCCCCACCTGTTAACCTTAAAACATAATAATAAACCTTAGAATCTCAAATGCATAGACCAATATAATTTAATTTACTAGGATTGTCTATAACTACCAGTAAATCCAATGATAAAATAATGTACTCCGTAACAGAATATAAGATCTTTGGCTTGACATCTTATTCACATATGTAATATACATTACTCGTCCGAGGACATTGAAGATGAAACAAATCAAGCAGATGATAAAATGATCACAGGCCCTCGTAAATTTATGTAGATACTAGAAAGTCTATCCAAGCCAATGCTGCTCTCGGAGCTACAAGTTGCAAAAGAAGATTAACAAAAATCTAGTATAGAACTTATGTAGTTATAAGAACATATAGTAACCTAGCAATGAAGTCCTTATTGAGAAGTCACACTACAACAATGTGCTCAAATTAAAAAATGAAAAACAGAAGTTGATTAGATGACCATGATGCAGGAAAAGGAAGTACTCGATATAATGGCAACTCTACTGTAAGAATAAGATATTTCATAATAGAACCGCCAATTAGTTTTTCTTAGTATCAAATTGGATACATGCGACGTATTACTATGATCTCACTTGGTAGCAACAGACCTGTATATTCTGATGGAAATAATGCTACCTATCACTAAAACGTTTGTCTGAGGCTTGATTGCTGGAAGCACAATTAAAGAATACATTTTAATAACTTCCAAGAGTATACCGATCACAAATTGAATACCTTAACATTAACAAATTGAAGTGGGCACTTAGCGACTTATATTCCCCATTATTAATGTTTTCTTATGTTTTTCAAGTTCCAATTAAAAGTTAGATATTACAAAAGGACAAAACATGAATTAAAAGTCATGTCAACACGTAGCATTGGTCTCTGTAAAGTCGTTAAAAACATAGGGAGACGATAGAATACTGTAATCTAACTTGAATGCGAATATGAAGTTACATCACCATATACTTACACGTGACTGTTCGCAAGGCTACAACAGAAAATAAAGTGATGAACATGGAGGCTTCATTTCAGGCAAGCACCATTAATGAAGAATTTTTTTTTCCAGAGATTGTACCTGCAGTTTATTATTTTCTCCAGCACATGAAGTGAATATCTCTCCCAAACAATCAAACAAGATAGCCAACAAATCCATCTCCTTTACAAGATGAGGTGTCAAAGTAGGAACAGTGAGTATCTGCACAGAAAACGTAGATAGAAGTGGAAATTTCTTATATACTGTATCACTGTTTTCTTTCACTGCATCTTTCACAACTGCCGGATAATAACTCAAAAAGACTTTAGCGAACTCGTACTTGAACTGTGGCTCACTAAGAAATTTAAGAAGCAATTCATGTAGCTTCCGAACAACATCATCATTCAACAACCTCTCTGCCCTTACAAGAGTATCCAACAAACCAACAGTTAAGAAGACTCTCTGAGATATGAAGCTGAGCAAACTTTCGCTCTGCTTGCAGAACTCCAAAAGCATCTCAACCACCGAAGAAGTAAACTCATCTGCAACATTTTTCAGCTCATCTGCACGATCATCAACTTGAGGACTTTCCTGAGAGATAGTTTCTGCAAACAATAGCTTCTGGTTCCAAATACGAAGCAATGAATCTAGAACAGGACCCATAGAACTAGAGAACTTCTCTGGAAGTGGTTCAATTTGTTCGGCGCCTCTATGTTTTGAACAGAAACCCTCACGTTTCCATGCAGTGGCATCTCCACAATCACAACAGCCACCACCTGTATACATGATGGAATAATCATGGTCCTTGTGGTTCCCATTCTGGAAACAAGAAACACAAATTGCACATGTTGGGTCATGTTCACATGTCCGGCATCGATAGGCAATGTCATTGTTTCCCCAAATAGCTCCACAAACGCCACGTTGTCCATTCATATCACCCAGTTGCTCAAGTGATGTGCTTACATCACCCTCAAACATCAACCATTGCAACCAGATCATGCTCTCGTGATATATATCTTCAACGTTTGAGCCAAACATGCTTCCCTCAGACTCTTCATGGCCTTCCGTGATTGCCTCAACCACCTCCTCGTCTGGAGGTAAGATAGCTGAGACCAACTCATCTATTACAAATGTGTTACTCTTCACATAAGCTACCAAATCAATATCAGGTTGCTTCAAATTCTCTGCTGGTATTCCCATACGGGTGAGCCTCTGAGAGAGAACAAATTATGTAAAAAAATTATAACAAGTATAACTACATCTAACATACATATATTACTATATAAAAGGCCTACTGCAACAACTTCTTATAACATAACACCAAGTATCTCTCTAGCACAAATTACGAGCAAACCTTCACCATTAACTTCAATTTAGATCAAACTATTGTATCATGAACCCATCATATTCACCCGAAGCAATAATGACAACATTTAACATACACATACATTGCTATAGAATTAATAAAAAATCATAACAAGAGAAAAAATTTAGTATGAAGTCACATTACATTAACTTTTTATAACATACCGCCACATATCACTCTACCATAAATCGCCACGTGCGATCCTTTACCAACAACTTCAATTTAGAGAAAACTAATATATCATAAGCTCACCATTCTCATCTAAAGCAATTATAACTACATTTAACATACTTATACATTAACATGCCCTAATGCTTCAGAGAGTCTCCTACCCAAGCGGGGCCTGATAGCATTTATATTTACCCTTAACATTGCGACAAGCAATAGATTTTGTGAATCGACTCAGAGCGTAGCCAAGAACGCTTATCTACTACTTCACAATGTATAAGACCAGAGGATGAAACCCATTTTGACATATTTCATTATATTTTGGTAACTGCAGAATATAAAAATATTCGACTCTTACATACGTTAAATATTAAGATACATATACATTAAATACGCCCGACACCTTCAAGGCGCCCCCACCGGCGGATTAAGAGGCTTGACAGACGTTAACTTACCCATGCCAGAACAACGGCGCTTGTTTCTTAATCGAGTCAATAAAGAAACGCCAACACTATCTACTACTTCACAATGCATAAAAAACATAAAAGAAGACAAAAAGCTCCATTTCGACATATTTCATTATATCCGGTAGCCCAGATTATATAAAAATATTTCGACTATTAGTAAATCGAAACATCGATATTGCCATACAATAACACGCCCGATACCTTTTTAAGAAATGTACCCATGATAAGAGGCCTGATAACATATCCTTATTTTGATTATCTAAGATAGACAAGAGATCCACTCTTTCATCCTCTTCACAATAAATGTTAAGCGACACCTAACGAGTCATCTTAATATATTTCACTATATCTCAAGTCAGCATTTAGACATTAACTTACATAAATTTAAATAAATCAAAATAAATTAACATTATCTACGCTATTATCTTTTGTGAAATATTTAGACAAGGGCTTACACTTCACTCTTGCATAACTCGGAACAGCCTCCATATATCCACCATCCTCACCAAATGGCTAACCAAAATTTTATAATACATGTAGGAAAGTAACTAATATTATATAAATGAAGAAAAATATACAAAAATTCTGTGGAAATGAACAACTTAATTCTCTTAATTTTAAATAAATGAACTACAAAAATTATATTTTTGTCAATGTTATATTAAATTTATATACTGTCACCATGCCCCCCTGCAGTTCTCCCTGCACTCCATCCTATTAGAAATCAAAAAGTTTTACCATTAATATTACGATGCTGATGACGACGATATCCGGTACCTGCATTATAAAGATTTTACTTCAGAGTTATTATCGAAATATTAACATACATATGCATTGCATAATGTATTAATGTAAATACTTATAAAATTAAGCGAAAAATGGATAATAAAACACGAATAAACCTGAATAATACGATGATAAGGATTAAGATTGTTTGGTGATGAATCAAACTCCATTATGAAAAATCACTCACTGTAACTATTTTTGGACACTAATCACTATATTAAATCAGTTTAATTGTTGATTATAATCAATTTTGTGAGATTTGATTAGAGGAGGTTTGAAACCCTCACGTGTTTGATTTTTCAATCGATTCGATGAATAGTCGGGAACAATGGGAATTCAGCAAATGTTTTATTTATTATACAAGTTTCTTATACTCACTATGTATTTTGAATCTCATTTAAGTAGCTTATGTTAGCTCAAAAGCTCTAATCTAATTCTCAAAGATTCTACTGGGGGCTGTGTTTGCCTATGCTCAAACATGTGAATTGAACCTTAAATGCTATATCAATCGAACCACAGCTCAAAAGCGCCATTGGGCCTAACTGCTTATTATCATAATATATATGATCCTTTCTAGTCACTCCCTTCCTCATCCAATGATTCTCTCCCCTCTTTTTATGTATTAGTCAATTAGCCCAGGCTGGCGTCCACCTAAACCCCAAAGCCTAAACTAAAATATGTTTCTCTCCATTAACCATTAGGTCATTTTTTCATTTGCTCCTCATTTCGTCGTTTTTCTCTCATCTCTCAAACTCATCATTTACTTAAGCTTCAATTCATTTGCTTTTTTTTATCATGACAATATGTTATAATTAAAACCTTCTTAATTTGTTTTAGCCTGACTTTTCGCTTTTCGAAGTTTCGATAACTGATTCTGCGCTCGATTTTGGCCAGATGTTTGTTTACTTTAAGGCGATGATGATATTTTTGTATTATAAATCAGAAAATCGATCAGACGATTCGCATAACATTTCCGTTATTTGTACCATTGGCGCTTAAGATTCTTTTTATCAGCAAACATAAATTCTGAGCTCAAAGAAATTTACAAACAAAATACTTTATTTTTCGAATCGAATTTTTCGAACTAAGCTCGAAAACGTATTTAATTGATCATTAGTATTCTAAATCGACTATGCCTTTGCCTAATATCAAAATTGATATTCTGGCCAAACCAGCCGAACAGCATAATTCGAACATCGATATTCGCCCGATTCTGGCCAAGCAAATTATATCTGCCTCAATTTACTGATCATATAAGAAATATTCTCTTTTCTTTTTTTACTTCGATCATATGTGTTAATTCAACGTAACTTTATCTTCGATCTTTCCATTCTTTTTATCCTTAATAAAATATTTTTTATTTTAAGTGATTAATAAAAGCAATCTTTTGTATATATTAATATTAATCAAGCTTTTTATAATATATTATACTAGAATTCAATTTGATAGTAATCCTTTCTTTTAACTAATTTTCACTTTAGACACGATAAGCAGTTAAGCACACCCTCGCGACCCCCACATGGCACTGAAATAAAGGTTTCAAGACAAATTGTCGCTGTAGATTTATCAAATTTCAATTTATTTAATTAACTTTTTCAGATATTTATAAATTCGATCTTCAATTACTTATATTATTAAAATTAAAAAAATTAATATTATAAAAGTTATTTTAAAACGAATCCAATAATATAAATTTTATATTTTTTAGAATAATGAATAATTAATAATCACTGGCCAAAGCTCAATTTCGAAAAAGCTCAAACGACAATAATAACGTTATGATCGAGGGAGTACTGTAAAAACATTACTCCCTCTCCGTTTTTTAATTGCCGCTCTAAATTAGATTTTTTATTTCAAAATATTTCATTATCCAAAGATAAAAATTATACTCCTACATTTTCAATTATTTTTCAGCAATCAACCAACACATAATTTTAAATGATTGCCATTCTATATTTTCAACATACTTTTACTACTTTGCTTTTTTTTAATTCTATGTAAAATCGACAAAATTACCTAAAAAGAAAAGAAAACAGAGGAGTATTTTATTGCACCTCATAAATATCTGATCTCTCTATTAGATAATTATCTAAAAACGCTACCTAAATAATCTAATAACGCTACCTAAATATAGTAGTATTATTTTCATCCCTTTTCACCAATAAATTATATATCAATCCGAATTTGGGAATGTCTAATACCTCAAATACTCCATTGATTCAAGAAGTTAATAAATCACTCTCAATGCCAAATCTTTTATGTGGAGGTACCAAAGATGCTTTAGGTTCTAATGTTTTTCCAAATCCACCACTCCAACAAAATCAGCTAGAATTAAGTGTTGGTAACATGAAAAATGAGACATGTTATAAAATTGTTGGGATCTCAAATGATTATGATGATGAGGTAGGTTTCAAGACTCCAACATCAAAAGAGTCTAAAATAACTCCCATGACTGGATGCCCAGGTGCACCAAAGAAGGCACCACCTATGTCGACGACGAAGAAGAGAAGAGCAAGAGTTGCAAGGATTCTTGCTTATGCATTTATTGCTACAAACGAGTCTGATTCATTGGTCCTTTCCATGCCCCCTGGGGAGATGAATAATTCCTTGGTGACATGCCTAACTTTTGATGACCATGGGGAGGTTTGCAACAATTTCAAGAAGGGTAGGATTGCTCAATTTGATAAATAATCATGCTAGGTTATGTTTTGATGGCCATGAGGAGGTATTTGCAATAGTTTGAAGAAGGGTAGAATTTCTTAGCTCAAGCAATAATAATAAGGTCATGTTTGTCAAAATTCGAGCAATGATAAATAAATAAATAACTACATTGTCGTTGAATAACTATAGATTATTAGTATGACTATTTTCATTGTTATTAGTGTTGTTTATGTTAATGTATGTTAAAAGACTTTAAGGAATGGCCTTATTACAAGAAACACCTTTTTCGATTATTATCTTTTACATGGTTTGATTTTGATTGTTAACTATGTTTAATACGAAATACTTTTTGTTTGTGTAAAGTTAAATTTTTGGTCATGCAACTAACGGGCATGAGAAACGATAACATGAGGTAATCCTTTTTCATGATTCTATTACATTGAGTCATTGACAAGAGTTGAATGCACACCTAGAATGTTTTAATTAGTTGTATACTCCTTTTGTTTTGTAAGCTAAAATTATCAGCTTCATTTTTGGGGGCTCACCAGCTCGCTTAATCCGGAAGCCTCGCCCCTTCCGAATTGGGCTGGTGACATTTTCGATTCACCGCCCGCAATTCCGCGATGCGAATTTCTAGACGGCTGTTTATACTTTCTTCATGAATAACGCGTTGGGTAGATTATTGGGTGCAAAATCTGTGTACCTAGCTACTATTCGGTTTAATAATTATGTCCCATGTTTAAGAATTTAATTTACATTAATGATATACCCTATAAGAACTCAAATATAACTTGGGAGTAATTTTAAATTTTACAATATGAGAGTTAATATCAGATATATTTTCTATAAGTATGGCCAAATCAGATTTCTTTGATCAAAGTAAAACGACAACAGACATGATTTTATCCCCGAAAAACAATTTTGAATGCTACATATTCGCCCTTATTTACACCCAAACAGAGATAAAATATGTAATATTTATGAGGATCAAAAGCCAGCATTGCTACATTAATTTCTGCTACCAAATATACTACAATATCATTTACTGCGATCAAATATAACTCGATTCCACTTACTTGACCATAACTATAATTAACTCACAATTGTAACAAATATGCTATAAAGCAATTATTAACACTCCTTATTTATGATTTTGCTTTTGATTTTATGACAAAAATGAGAAATCATCTGTAACGGGTACAACAAAGATAGTTGGGGTTGTTGACTCAATCTTATAGGCTAATATTAATTATTAATTACTAATCACTAATCACCGATCACTAACATATAAAAAAGCTCTAATAGCGATTGCTTGCTTTCATTTCTTCTTTTTTCACATTATTATTACTAAATTACCTTTTTCTCTAAAAATTTAAAAGTTAGACAACAAATATTATCTTTTTAGTTAATAATTTTATATTTAATCGATAATTCATGAGTCAGACAGAAACTAATATTATGTATTCAACATACTTTATACTTGCACATACGGTGAACTACTCGACTATCTAATGAGGATATGACTATATTATAATGGAGTACTCTGTACTGCCTATAATACGAACCTAATTCATGACATAATTCGTCTCGAAGAGCGGTAGTGAACTCGATTCTTTTACATAAGGCTTTTCCACGTTTAATTTTTATTTCAATCATTCTATAAATAAAAAAAATAATTTAAGCCATGTTTAATTAGTACATGATCTCAATAAACAAGTACTTTTACAGCCGTAATATAAAACAATACAAGACAGTAAACTAAAAAAATTAAAAATATAACTATACATTTAATTAACATTGATAAATTAATATAAGTGAAATATTGAGTAATAATGCAAAAGGAAAACATATCCTTAGATATGAAAAAAGTGAATATTTATACAAACGATTTGAGGATGATACATCACATATATTTGATATATATTTTATAATTTATACATCTGCTTATAATTAAATTTATTTGATCTATTCTCACGGCATTTTACATTCAAACGCATTTATATCGAATAACACAATTATTTCAAGCCACTTCGCATTTATAATTTTCATGATTCAATTCACAAGCACGCATGTCATATATTATATATTACTTCCTTTATCAATATAGTTTTCTCATCATATGTCATTTTCAATCTTTAATATCATGTTAGCTTAAATAATAATATGTTTTATTTAACTATTGCTATTATTATTATTATAATAAAGGGTTAAATAATCATATTTTATGTTAATTTATTATTATTATTATTATTATTATGTAGAACTAGTTTGTTATTATTATTATAATAAATATTATTTAAATAACTATACGCTTTGTATATAATCATTATTATTATTATTATATAATTCCTTCCATATATAAATTTTATATATCAAATTCACAAAAATTAAATTATACTTTTTAAATTATACCAATTTAATCGACATAAAATCAAATAATTCGATTATACTATATTGATTTATCAATTCAATAATATATTTAACATATTTATATCAAATTAAAGTAATATTTCCAGATTCTCTATTTAATATCTCGCAGATAAGATTCTTACGAACATCGTTATTAATAAATTTTTATATTATATGTAAAGAGTTATTTCGCGATCAAAAGATCCTTCAAAAATAAAAATATTTAATTAAAATTTCAAATGAGTGTAAGTTCACACAGCTAATAATTTCAAATTAAACATAAAAAATGACAAATATTCGAAAAATCGACACATCGCGCATCACACGCCTTCTTTACTAAGATAAATGTCCAAATATTTAATTAAGAGCTCCTACCTGTTCATTGACTCAGTTAGTGCTGCATTGACTCAACATATAAGAACTCAATTTAAACAAAAGATCACCATATCCATAGGCCATATCTTTATTTGATGGTACCCAAACAATTACATGAATCCACAAATAGTAGATCATTTTGATAAATTATTAAAAATCTAAAATGTTTAACACCTTATTGAAATTTTAGGCTTAAACAGTCGATGCCTCGATGGACTCCTTATGTGATCATTCCAGACTTCCAGTATGCCACTAGTCAGAGTTCACTTCAGAAACTTTGAAACAATTAGTCAGAGCCCAGAGGCATGGACCACCCGAAGAGAAATGTAGAATAAGATTTCCTAGAAATCATTGGGCCAGTCCAATAGTCAATTAGAAATGATAAATTAATCTCTCGGCCTTGGGTTATTTCACATAGTACAATAGTATTTTAGATCTCACATATTTCATTAGATCGTAATTGGTCCTTATTATTAGTACTTTATATTATTGATAGTTATGTGACAGTTATGTCCTATGTGATAGATTACGAGCGGACCAAATATCTCTGAGTATCAGGCAAGGAGTGCGAATCTTAATATAACGACCCTTGGAACTATAATTACAATAAATTGAACTATTATACAACAACACACATGCCAAGTACATTCAAGAGACTCTGCCTATATGGTGTTATGAGCTTCTGATAGTATTTAACTTTACAAACATGACATCGAGACTTTTTCCGAATTCGGTTTCAAGAGCCGAAATTTAAACACTAATGTTTCCAAAGATATTTGGTCACAATGTCGACAATGTAAAAATCTCGATTTTAAAAGACATGAAAGCAAATAAATAGAACTAGTATATTTTGTCAAAATGTAATAATATCACTATTTATAATTTTGACACTAGATATTTTGCCATTTTTGACAATGGCAATAGACGTGTAACAATAGAAATAGATGGAAGTTGATTGAATTGAAGATGATGTAAAACAACTTAGTGGGGGGTGAACGTAAGCATCCATCAATATCGTCCCAATCCCATGCAAATCAAAGCTTTGGTGCAAATGCAATGGAAGCTCATAGAGGATAGAACAATCAATCAATCATTTTAAATAAAGATACCACAACCAAACAAAAATTTCAGACAACTACAGGACAATTCCGACCACTATATTATATCTACAACCTCAATATCTATATAGGTCTAATGTGGGATGTACTTGCTCACCTACATCTTAATAATGCATGTGTGGGAGGGGCGGAACTAGAAATAATTTTCATGGAGAGGTGATATATTAATTTTTTAAATACAAATAAACTTTAAATGAGTTTAGCATGTTAACAGTAAAATAAATTAAAAATTTAAACTTTTGTCGATGATTAATCACGGGTGCGAATTTAGGATATAAATTTTGGATGGTTCCTCAATCAATGTCTAAGACGATTTTTTTTTTCTAGGAGGTAATCATCATGAAAAATTGTTAGAATTTTTTTTTTCACAACTAAATTCTCAAGATTCAATTTTATCATAGTTTCAAAATCAATACACAACAATTTGATACAAATATTAAAATTGCATAAGTTAAACATAAATTATGTGTAAGTAATGGAGAGTCTCGAAGCATATCATTGTTTTCTAAAACTGTGTGTGAGTTAGTGAGTATTGGTCAAGAACTCTCTATTGATTATGTACATTAACATAAATAATGAAACTCTCATGTGTAAGAAAATGGATTTGAAGTATATTTTACAAGATTGGGAGGAGAAATAGCAAGAGTATTTGAATGTATAAAACGAAAAAAAAAGGATGCAATCCTTTAGGATCGAACACTAGACACATAATTTGGCATTATTACTTGTAAGCAGTTGAGAAAAAAAAAACGTTAGTATATTCACTGGGTATTTTATTATTTGACTTCTGGGTGGTCTTGTGCATATAAAGACCATCACCTGAATCCGTCTCTGATTAATCAAATATTATACAACATACATAAAATATATTTTAATTCAAATTTAAAAACAATCAAAAAAAAAAACTAGTCTATAATTATTCTACGTTAGATAAGCATAATGAAATGATTTATTATTGATATCGCAGCCTAATAATTACACCACTAGGCAGCAACCTGAAAAAAAAATTGTTTTTTTTTCGTGCATGGAGAACATATATTGCTACGTACTGCCCACTTGTAAGAAGATGAATTATTTATTAATTATAGGTATTGCCTATATATATGAAGATTATATTGGTAAGAATCTAATACTCCTTTTAACTTATTGTTTAATTTAACATTTAAATTTTATTTATTTGTTTCATTAGTAAAGCGAGACGCACGCCATTTAATCGATTTCAAATATTGACACATTTTTTTATGTTTAATTCAAAATCATTCTAAAATTGTGTAAAAATTTACACTTTTGAATTTTTTTCTTAATTAATATTTTTATTTTTTTCATGACATTGATCACAAATAACTCTTTACATATAATATAAAATTACAATAAAATACGATATCCATGTAGTAGATACTATACGAAATCGAGATGTCTATAAAGAGATACATTACTTTAACAATCTGACGTCTCTTCTTACTTAAACGATTGACGAATTGATCATCAATATCAGACAATTATTTGCTTTTGATGTCAAGTAAATTTGGGTGATGCATTTAAAAAGCATTATTTAAATTTCAGGATCTCAATATATAAAGATCTATATTTGCATGAAATTAAATAAAAACATTAATAAATAATTATAATTTTACTCAAATCATATGGTTATTTAACTAATAAATATTATTATTATAATAATAATAGTTTCTACATAATACTAATAATAAATAATAATTAATAATATTAATAAGAATAATAATAATAACATATGATTATTTAAATAACACCTATAACATCTATTATAATAATAATAATAATAATAACAATAGTTCTAAGAAAACATATTATTATTTAACTAACACAAATTATTAAAGATTGAAACGACATATGACGAGAAAAATCATATCATTTAAAAGAAGAATAAATTAATAATACGTATATAATATATTGGTATATATTCTTGTGAATCAATCATGAAAAGTTTACATACGCAAAATCGAGCAAAATAATCAGGTTATTCAACGATACCTTGAATCATTAAACACCTATATAAATAACAAAGCTTCATTAAAGTTTTAATAATACACTATAATTATAAAGTATATATATATATATATATATATATATATTAATATATACGATGTATCATCCTCAAACCAGACGTATACTACGATTCCCTTCCAATCGATAATCTTATATATACGCAAAGATAAAGATGCATTGACACTTAATACTATTTACTTATAAAAAATACATAATACTATCTCCATTTTTTATTTGATGTTTTCATATATCGATGTAAAAATAATTCATTAATTACTAATTACTTAATTCTTAATAAATATGTGCTATATCATTAGGTTCGCTTTGAAATAGTTTCATAATATTATTTTCTTATAATTTTGGAACATATAGTTTAAGAACAATTGATAAATAAAGTTCCAACTCGATATACTTAAAACGCCAAATAAAAAAAAATCTTATGAGTAAGATTTAATTTCAATTAACTCCTAAATTTAGATTTTTGTGATAGAAGGGTAATTAGTAATTAATTATATATTTAGTGATTATATATATACTCCGTATATTACATGCAAGTTGAATATCTTCAACAAATTATTTGATTGACTCTTATTTATTATTTATAATTTATATACATACACATCACAATACGAAGTCTTAAATTGATTATTTCTCTCTCCAGTTTAGTTTATATTAATTGTCATTTTGATTTGAAAGTGAAAATACCAAGATTGAATTCTCTCACAATAAGATTTCTATGAGAAAGAATTACTAGAATTAATATATTTTATATTTAATTGTACATGAATTTTAGTGCTCAAATATTAGAAAAATATACTATAGTATGTAAAATAGAAGTGGAAGACAGGGGAAGGAAAGTGGGACATGGAGGGGCAGATTTAGACTACGAAGTGGACGGGGAATCAGATTCTTTGGGACAGATTGATAATGAAACTTAATAGTATGTTGTAGTAGTAATAATTTAATATATGATTGAGATTTGAGATTCATATGAATGGCCAACGTGATATAATGATATCGTAGAGGACTCTACAATAATTAACAACTTCGATTCTTGGAAATAATTTTAATTCTTCCACTTTATCCACATGTATAAATACATTCTAAAGTTTAGAAGTTTTAATGATATTATTAATGATCTCAAGAATATATAGTATTACACAATACTAATCTACTAAATATACAATCTGCTCAATTAGAATACAAGTTTCAGCGTCGCACGACGAGGTCGGGTCCGCATTAGTCCTGCTAAATAGATACACTACACGTAATACCACCTCAAAGCTTTTTCAAAGACGAAGATCTAAAACGCCCAACTTCTAATAAGAAAAAATCAAAATGTCGCTTTCCCATGCGCGGTAAACCGTCTGCTAATCGTCTGTCAGAGACATTTAGCCAACAATCATATCCAACACCGCATCCCGTAAAATGACAATCGCATCTGAAGGCTGCTCAGCTTCACATTTAAAAAACAGATTATGCGCCGCAAAATGCACCGGGCAGACGGGCTTATCACACAACAACTCGATGTATCTAACAAAAGATCCCACCCAGCCAAGACCTTCAACCATTTCAACTCACAAGCACACAACCATGGACCAGACCAAATTTCTGTAGAAGACGAGACATCAAAGTGACCAAGCTTTGGCTCCCAAGACTGGTAGTCGCCCAAGAACACAATCCACCCCGAAACAGAACGACGAAGAATCTGGACAAGCCTAATCCGAATCACACCAACCTAAAAGATGCAACGAATCAAGCGCCTTTAACATTATCCCTAACCCAGCCTTCGTATATTTCACCACTGCCATAGTCAGTTCAACGATCCAACCGAGCCTCATGCAGAATCGGGGACAACATATTGCATACGAATGACAAGTCGTGCCTCAGCAAAAGGACAAATAAAGCACCGCCTAACTAATCGAGATATCTCGCCATCCTTCATAGCGCATTTCAATGAATTAGCCAAAAATTGACTGCTCCATTGAAACTGCTTGTTCTGTATTAATTGCCTCGTATATAATATCGCAGTATATTTCCGCTTAACTGGTAAATATCTCTTTCTGGCTACGAACAACCTCTGCACCCAAAAATACTTAATCTCTCCAAATCCTTCATGCGAAAAGCAATTACCAAAGATACTATTTCGAATCTCTTAGACATCATCATCCGAATTATTACTGCCTATAATCGTATCATCAACATACACTAACACAGAATCACTCTTCCCTTTACACAGTAAAAAGAGAATAATCGTATTGCATCGAACAAAACCATACCAAGCCAAATGCTAAAGCCAACTTCAGAACCAACAACATGCGCTCAAGGCTTCAACCCATACAACGATTTATGCAACATGCATACCAACCCCGGACGCCCCTTGTTAAACCCCGGAGGTAACTTCGTATAAATCTCTTCAAACAAATCACCATGCAAAAATGCATTATGCACATCCATCTGATGTAACTCCCGCTTTGAACAACAACCACTGCTGAAAACGCTCAGACAATAATCATTTTGCCAACAGCCAAAGTGTCATCAGAATCAACGCCTTTCCAACTGACGATTACCAAAAATAACCAACCGAAGCTTTTTAAAGCTGCTCAACACTACCACATCGAATTGTATTTTACTCAGACACCCACCTGTTAGCCCAACACTTTCTTCCCTTCAAGTAACTATACCACGCCCAGTTCTATTATCCTCCAAAACTTCAATCTCTTTTTTCACTCTTCGCCATTGGGGAAATTTCATCGCTTCTCTTAAACATTGTACCTGGCAGCTAACGCTGCAAGAAAACTCCTATGTCCAACGAAAAAATGGTTACAATTTACAGAATTAGTTATATGATAGGATACCGGAGGTCTAAGCAGTAGACGGCGAGAAATGACTCGACAATGCCAGACAAGATTCGTGAATAAACTCTTTCGAAAGCTTCATAAGAAAGTACCTCTAAACCCGCTAATACGACTCCATCTCCTCCACATCCACCCTCAAATCACCCTCATCCATCAGTCCGTGGCCTGCCACTCGAGGCCACCCTTAACCGGTGCATCCGAGCTACCTCTACACCCCTCCTCACCCAAGCACCGGGTACGAACGAGAACAGGGCCAGCCTCGATGCCCATTCCCATCAAGTGTTGGGCGTTTTACGTACCCTCGTCTCCCCACCCGGTTCGGCCCCCTCCTCCTCATCGACGCACCCCACCCCAACACTCACGACAAGACACATTCTCACTCATATCAACCAGGGAAACTGACTTCATGCTCATAAAATATCACATCACGAGAAACAAAATACTCCCGAGACTCCAAATCAAACAACTTCCACCCCTTTTTTCCAAACGGATACCCAACAAAGATACACCTCCTACTACGACTATTAAACTTATCCGCTTAATCTCTTTGACATGAAAGCAAAACATAAAGTACCAAACACACGAAGATTCGAATAAGAGGTGCTGTACGCATATTAAAAGCTCATAAGGAGATTTGTTAAACAGATACCCAAATTGCCGAATACACTCACCCTTAAAACTTAATAGATAAACTAAAGATGAACCTCAAAAGACGACTCAACATTCAAAATATGATCTGGAGCCTGCCCACCCGCCTATTTCATTATGAGTACCCACACAGAAGCTTTGAAGATATAATACCATTCATAGCAAAATAATCATGACGCAAAGAATTGTACATTATCACTACGAACAATTTTGAACTCTTGATTTAAATTCGACGATCTACTAAGGCAGCAATAAATGCATTTAAATATTTATAACTTTAGTCAGATCCACTCAAATGTACACAACTAAAATCGCACGCGATCAATAGTTAACACAATAAAAAATATCTCTCGCACCACAAAGAAGACATCGCGGTAAACGACCCCACAAATCACATTGAATCATCTCAAAATACGAGGCTATGTTCGCTAATAACAAAGCGACTAGACCGCTTGGCTGATGGCATACGACATGCCTTATTCGGTCAAACGATACGAATCGAAATAAAAGATAACGACCTAACTACTTTTCCAGGGACGCCCAATCTATTACGCCATAAAATTCATGTAGACACCTTCCCAACACGTGTCCTCCGAATACCGCAGTGCAGTTCGTTACGCCATTTAATCGACTCCAATCTGGCCTCGGCGTTATATCCTATATGAGACAAACCAATTTTAGTAAATTGAACCAAACAATTTACTTTTATCTGCCAATTCAGACACATAAATTAAATCATGCAACCGAAACATAGATAAGACATCATATAAAATTAATCATCGACAACCGGTCACTACCACTTTTTCACCGCATGGTAAACTTTCCTATCCTGGATACGTATAGGACAACCGATACATCCACACATAACATATACATTAAGTCACATACTGTTAATTTAAGCACCCGTGACGTAATCCAATTATAGTAAATGATTACCAACTGTATAACTTACCCAAATCGTAATGTCCAAGGTTTTAACTTACTCCAATCGGGACCTCCTGGACAATCATTCCTATTCATGAAATGCCACCCGAGCTCCCCCAAGAATCGCTCTGACTCATCGCTCAAGGACACGCTAGCAGTTGTTAAATGCCATTAGTCTTAGGACGCAGAATCGAACGGTAAGACTCGATTTGAATGATTGACCGCCAGTAACATTATCTCTTATCCAACCAGACACCCCTCGACTCATGTGCCTTCTCCCAAATATAGCAATACAGTCCAAGGGAGGTTCCCCGAGATGTACAAAGAATGCCCAAACATTCCAATATAAATACCACACAAAATTCATATCTCTAATACATCTCCGTCATAAAAACTCTCCCAACCGACACACACAAACCAAACTCACATGAATTTGATCTATGTAGCCAATTGGGTTCCACAATGTTTGTAATTTGCCAAAGTACTCTAATCACATCACAGCAATTTCTATTGCCTGTCCTCGTTACCTCATCGAATCGACCGTAAAACCGCCATAATGCAAAATACTTCAACGGGCGAATCAATAGTATTCAAATCCATGAACAAGGTTACTGCCAATTGCACGGCTTAATCTCGGCAACTGCAGCCTCGAAAGCGGGTTTGCAATGCATGCACTCATCTAAACCAAACTTTCTTCGAAAGCAATTAGAGAATCAAGTTATATACAACTAACTACTGCTAATTAAGAAAATATATAATTAATGATGACTTCTGATGACCCGCAAACCCAGAAAGCGACTGTCATTTAAGAGGTTCAGTCGAATCTACAGAAAGAACTAGTCTACAAAACAATTGCATTTTAGATCCTCATTATTTGACATTAGGATTTAATTTTCATTAAAGTCCGTCAGAATCTGTATATATACAACATAATATCTGGGCCATCAATATTTAACATATTACTGTCAATCAGTCAGTGAGTCATTATTAACTATAAACCTAATTACTTAATAATAAAATCTAAGTTGAAAGTCAACATTTTAAAACTGGTTTTAAGGTTTAACTGGCCCTTAGGACCCAGTAAAGCCTAGCTATTCAATTTATATGAGTTGAAGCCTGAAACAGATTGTATCTCTTAAAACTTCCATGCAAGCATTCAATTAAAGGGAATGATCACCATTATTTCACATATTTTAGTTTGCAAGAAACCAAAACTCTCTCTCCAAAGCCCATATCTTTAAAATTCCTAAGAAGAAATTAAGATTTTCTTCCATCTTTTGCCTATTTTATATTTTAATCGCTCTAAGAGACGTATGTGTCTTAATAATTTATCAGTGGAAATCTTTTAGATAATTTCATTGAGATTTAGTAATTCAATTGCGTCATGAACCCTATCATTTGATCATCAAAAACATAATACTAATTTTATTATTTTTGTACAACCTTATCGTCAGATTCAGATCCATACGTTTTAGAACCACACAATAAAATACCAACAAGGGTCAAGAGTTTCAAAGTCATATTTATAATTAGTAAAACAAGTATGAAAATATTTTGTTAATTTTGGACCAAGTTTAGCTGCTGATTCCCAAGTTGTTGACGTTTAATTCAACTATTAATTATGTCGATAAATACTAAAATACATTAAAATCAATAATTTTTGAAATCTTAATTTGAAAAAATCTTCACAATAATTCTGATTTTTAAGAATTTGTTCAGATTTTTCTGAATAATATTTATGACATTTTATTAATCTAAACGGCGAAACCCATCGATTCTGTCTCAATCCCATTCTGAAGGTAAGAGACAAAACATGATCGGCCACGCCGCCCCCAGTCACGCCCAGTGATGTCAGTTGAAAGTCAACCGAGCCGACTGCCGACCAACTCGCTGAATTCTGAACAATCCTGTGTCGCCCCACCGAATTGATCATGGCTGCCATATGCTCCATCGCCGACGCCTGGCCGCCTCGTCCGAACTATTGAATTGCCATTTATCCATTTATTGGCTAAACGATCAATCAATTTTGGGTCTGAATCCAAAACACCTCATTGACTTAAAGAAAATCTACTACGGACATCATTATCTCTACTAATTTAATGTAATTCAATTATTTTAATTGTATTAAAATGCTGGCCTTACTGGGACACTAAATATCGATTGTTTTAAGAATCAATTAAGGCTAATGGATTCTGGGTCAATTAAATTCTAATTTCATTAGATTGAATAAACATGATTTCTAAAAATAGATTTAATCTAGGTCAGACTCAAATTACAGGGATATAGAGCTATCCACATAATTCTAACTAATTCAATTGTAATATTTGTTATTTTTTTTGGAACATTAGATAAATACATAGATACAAACAATAGACAGATTAATAAGACTTTGGTATACTCTAACCACTTAAATATCTATTTCATTTGATCATTATCTTCATATGCAACGTTATGGTGCCTATTTATTTTCATCCATGCTTAACTTAATGGTTTGATATTTTGTATCACGATAGTATAACATGATTTATATATGACTATGTCATGGACCTTGCGATATATTATTATATTATATAGATAATATGACCCATGAGTAATTAGAGTATAAATAGCCTTATCATATGACGATTAAAACCAAAGATAATTTAATATACTAAGTTATAACAATTATAAGCCAGTTAACCATCTTAAAGGATAGATCAACAAAACATTTATGGAACAAAACAAAAATATTTCACCATTAATAATATCTTTTAGCTCATTGACTGATACACCTGATATGACATAAGTTAACAAAATAACAATCCCACCTAATAACAAGCGCTAATGTCATACCTGAATGATCATATCCTGCCTGAAACCAAAGCTACGTTTATTTGAATTTTATCATTGTACTGGCTGGGACACGGTAGATCGCTAACATACTAATTTGAATTTTGGTAATCCCAAGATTATGATTTAGCCTAATAAAGACGACGGCACGCTTTGCTTACGCCGGGATAAAATAAATGGCTATGCTGTCAGCTGCTCATTTTAGGTCAGGTAAGTTCTCGCATACTTTCAGGCAAGTAGCTGATCAGAAACACCAAGATAACAATTCTATTATCGACAGATTAAGTCGCTCTTTATGTATTTTCTAATCAGAGATTGTCGTTTCACAGATTTATGACAAGGATTAAGTCGTTTATGTGTTTCTATCAGAGTTCAGCATTTAATCCTGCTTCCAGAGCGGCTTTTTTCATCCTGATTCCACATAGATGACACTAATTTTCACATACGGTCGAGATTTCGAGGAGGTTCTAACCCACAAGTTTAATCGAGTATTTGCTCGACGCATTCTCGAAAGTTTCAAGGATTCTGATCCTATATATCAAGATCAATTGACATACCAAGTGTTAAAAGCTAACTATTCACGCTATATTACATCGCGTTAAGTATCAAGATGTAAGAATGAATTTAGTCTATGCCGAGTCGAGACTCTCCTTCATGTGATGTCAAATAGCATAGCAACGTTCGCATCTACCGCTGAAGTAGGTCACATTCAGATGCATTTAGATCGGGATAGAGCGACTCTGCATCGAATTTATCCGGCTTAAAATAAAACTATCATGTACCTATCCTTGTATCACACTAACTCAAGTATTAGATATAACAGAGCATGGCTAAGAATCATGATCGCGCTTTTAATAGACGACATGAGATCTAACAGACGCTCTCATGACTCAGCTGGGTATAAGTCATGAAAGAAAAAGGGCAAAGTGAAGAAGAGACAGTAGAATACATTCCAACTACTTCGTCACGAACGGTTAGCTGAGGACCTCCCACTGATCGGGACGATATCACCGATCGAATTCGGTAGTATAGTCACATGGGCGACTGGTGATACTTCATTTCTTATAATGGCAATGTGTTTGATTAATCGCACGACACTTTTCTTTAAATTAATGGGATCAGTTGATACGGGGCAGACCACCTCGAGTCATATGACGACAATTCGACGACCAAATTATCTATCAAGCTTTACGACTACCGTCATTACACGATTGTCTAATTAGCTTCTCGCTGACAAGAATGTCTTTTCGCTGGTATATTTTGAACATGGATGCTTTTATGGGTCAGACATTCGGCACGCTTGCCTATTAATCTTTACATAAAAGTTGCACACACACATTCTATTATGCTAGTCGACTAACATAAATTATCATAATATATATGCTCATAAGATTTCAAGTAAAGTAACTTGAAACCTCATCTCCCAATATCATATGAATTGTAAGAATGTAATCACATTACTGGAAGATCGTGAAGACGGAATCTTGAGAATCATATATTTTGAATAATATGGTTAAAATGTGAATCACATTTAAAATTCATAATCTCGCAATCTTTCATTGGCTTAAAATCGAATGTTAAAGAACAACATATTTGATTAGATCACAAAAGAAGATTTCAGATAAACCAAATAAATGCACTCTTATATTGATAAGACAATAAATCAAGAAATAGAAATGTATATATATTTATCAACTGTGATTCTAGAAATACAGAAGAGCATTAAATAGTTTAAATAATTGAGAGGAGTTTTGTTCAAACATTAGTAATCTTTAAAGGTGTTAAAGAATACACATACATTGGATGAACTAGATCCACCCAAATGAAACCAACAATACATATTTACTCCCCGCTTAGGTCACACGACTAACAAACACGTTTAACTCAACCAATCAATATCTAGAACATCACATGAAAATCCGATGGTAATTATTCCATTTATAATCGTGTTCAAGCGTCTTATGAACTTACCCAAGTCAACCAATTGACACACAATAAGATCTAACATGAATCATTTTATTATAATGGTAATTTTTAAGAAATATGACGCTTTAAAGATCAAACTACGAACAACAAAAAGACGATGATTACGATATTCAAGGACATGTCAATACAAATTAAATACGCATTTGGATATCAACACGCTTATTCCAAGATAATAAATTTTATTAATCGCATAAATAAGATGCCGGAACACCAATGATTAACAAAATGAAAGGTCCATGTTTATGTGATTGGGTCGATAATGATTGTCCAAGTCAAAGCTATACTTCATATTTAATAAAATTTCAAATTAATTATAGACGCTGATCATTCGATCCACAATGCTTATATATCTGTCATGAATAAACGCATCATTAGGCATGCAGTTGATTAATCGAACGTGGAGATGTTCATGTTTACAAGATTCAATCGATAAACAAGATTTTGTCCAAGCCATGTTTACTTTTGCTAATAAGATAAATTTCCAATTAATCATAAACACTTCGGTCATTCAGATTCAATAGATGACGATACACGAAGTTAATGAAAAGCTCAAACAGCTTTGAATTCATGAAATATAAATTAGATTCTCGTATACGTTATGTTAATGAAATACACAAAGATGCAAAATTAGTATGCAATGAGATATTCTAACACAGTGAATAGAAGAACAAAACGCACGCTAATAGGATCGCATGAATTCTATCGTTAATCGTGGACGGCTCGAATCTTTCCGGAATTCATAGTGACCTAAGTTGAACGGTTTCAATAATTGAGTTACTATAATGATAACGCATTAAAAAGTGGATCCAAGATGAATACCTAGCGAATAATCTTTCCAAAGAAAACTTCCTTCCCACATCAGTTATCTAACGGAAAGAATCAGAAAGAAATGGATTATGTTTACTGGCCAAGATAAACTAACCAAGTGATCGATCCTAATTTAACATGTATTGATAAATAAAGTTGTGAACAACTTGTTCAAGAAATAATTATGGTCACAATAAATAACTACATAATATAGAAACTGAGTACAATCACAACCGAGAAACCGCGAGTGTATAAGCAAGTCGATCAGAATATCGATTTGTCGATCTCGGTAAGTCATTTCGAATTAGTGTCCCGACAGTTATGGTTATCTCTAATGTCATCGGGTTGCAGGAATCAGCATCTCAATGGTAGTGTCCTAATATGTACTTAGACAATGACACCTCTCTCTCAAATAGTTAAAAGTGTGTTTGTACGCGCTGCGATAAAGTTAAGAACAATGAATTTATTGTGTCGATACGGATACCCACTAATCAATCATAACGGTATTTAGCATCCCGGTAAGTTAAGAATGATTCTTCCGCTGCCGCCGTTGGCGCAGATTTCAGAAGGAGCTAATATCACATTTAACGCCATAAATAACTATCAGATGACAATATCAATCTAAGCTTCAAGATTCATCCCCACATCATTATCGTGAATAACGCATTTAGCCAGATGCAAAATATGTACATATCGTTACTAGCAACAAACCCTCGTTGGATTCTACCGCAATCTAATATTATTTTGAGCAGGCTTTGAATACATGATCCAAACAAGAAAACTTCTAACAATAGTTTAAAATAACCGACAAGAAAGTCCCTAACTCAGTATTCTATCAACGAATCGCATCAAATCCATCAAGACAAGGCTGATTGCTGACGCTGATCAAATGAGCATGATACCTAATCAATCACATTGCCATCAAGCATTTAAACAATGGAAAAGTCTAAATAACGACAATGACCGATCAGAAGAACTCGAAGATAAATTGCGATTTTACCTTGCAACAGGCTTGCGGTGAATAGAGAAATGGTTAATTAAACGCCCCTATCTCATAAAACGCTGAACAATTTATCATGTGAACCGATTTAATTATCTGTTATATTCACATATATATAAGTTCGAATATATATATATACAATTGTTCTGCAATTAGTATTTAGGAAATAAAACAGATTGACAGGCCATTTATCACATTAGTCCTATTAATCTATATATTAAATATAATATTCTAAGTTAATAATATTTAATATATTACTTACACTGGCCCCAAGTTATGTCACATTTATAAACCGAACTACTTAATAAAATGTATTATAAATTCCCGAGTTTAAAGCCAGAATCATTTAAACATTTTATCTAAAAAATCATGTCATAAACAACTGTTTAGACCTAGAAATAATTGGGATGGAAAAGGAGTCGGAGTTTTAGTAGGATAAGGTTATTTAAAACTTCATCACATGTACTTTGGTTTTGCATGCATCAAACACAATACAACTAATGTTTTTGTTCTATGTTTTTTTATTTTCAAGAAACCAAAAACTCTCTCTCCAAACGTCGAAATTCCCAAGAAGAAAATTAGATTTTCTTCCATCTTAGTTCTCATATTATATTTAACTCTCATTCTAGTGTGACGCATGGAAGCTTATCTATCAGACGCTTCGAAAATACTCTATTTCATGGAAGAATTCAATTCGCCGCCAACTCATCGATTTGATGCACTGCAAGCGCATACTCAGCCCACCTCATATTATTTTTGTACACCCGTAGCCGTTCCGAAATTCAATTCACAAGTTTTGTGAACTTATAATAATAACGTAAAACACCAATACATGTATCTATAAATTGGCGATATTGCAGTCTGTCAAGTTGTCTCTTACATATTCATGAATTTACCGGGAGTTCGAAATAAAGATTGTCTTATTATTTGCGAAATTAAGAGGAGGTCCAAATCGATTGATGTTGAAGAATCATCATCGAATATTTTTACTTCGAAAATCCGATCTGAGTAGTTTTACTTCGAAAATCCGATCTGAGTACTTAAAGCTGAGATTAAATCATGATATTTCAGTATATTTTTTCCACCGTTATCATTGTAATAATAACAACAAAATTGAATTTGTGTATACTTGTTGTATATTTTGTGAAAAATACATCCAAATTAGATTATCTTCAAAAGATGACAATTGAAATAATATTTGTTATTTTATGAGTTAATTACTACATTTATCCTATTAATGGGTAGAAAGTCAGATTAAATTCCCTGTCGCCGAATATTCAGACTTCTTTGGCCTTCGATATGATATATTTGCCGCATTCTATCTCAAACAAACGATCCGCTTCAAACTTAATTCAAAATGATATCGTCAGCACCAAAGCAACAATTATATCACTAAGGACCAAAGCGAAATATTATGTCACTATTCTGCACCAAAGATTACTGCCACTATCGTGACTAAACAAGCAACTCGCGTCCACTATCCTGCACTACTTCGACAATTAGCTCTATTATAGAGTTAATCACAAATGATCCTAGATAATGGGTTAGGTGCTCGCACTTCACCCCAATACGACATATAATCGTCGCACTACGGCCTCCCAACCAACGCCTCCGTCAAACTTAATCTAAAAAAATTCATTATCGCGATCAAAGTTAAGAACAATTAAGCCATCATCGAAACCAAAGCTTAAACATCGCGGCTACCATCGGTTATCAAAGTTGTTATGCTATCACTATCGAGACCAAAACGCAACTCATGTCCACTATCTGGGACCATTTTAACAATTAACTCTTTATTCTACTATCGATAATCACAAAATTTTGATTTTAATTTAATTTATGTATATAGATAAATAAAGTTGTATGGATCCTGTACTCAAATGTGGGGAAAAAGAGAGATGGTAGAAATTATTTGTGAAAACTTGGGAGTGGGCATCACTAGGATCATATCAACTATAGCAATGGAGCTAGCTTTGTAGTATGAGTATATACCAATAATCTCATCCAGGTTACTGCTGCCTTGATATGGCTTCGTTTGTTGTGCCCTTATCATTATTATAGCTTCATAAAATCTTCATGGTATCGAAATCAAACTTTTTCCTATCAAGGGATAATTGCACAATTATCTGCATTTAGAAAAAATATACACACCGTATCAAGAATCTTTTAAATAAACGATAATTTTACCCTTAGCCTAAACTTTCTAACTACCTTATACTTGCAAATGGGACGTAATGTGTCACTATTTTACACCCAAACCAAATTATTCGAATGCTAGATAACAACTCAGCTACAAAAGTAGTATATATGGTCAATACTTTTAATAAATTATTTCCTCCTCCAATTTTTAATGTTCGTCGTTTAATCAATTTTTATCGCTTAACCTATTGTATATCATATTTGATCAAATAGACCCTTCATTAATAAAACCAAATATATTTCCCATAAATGTATTTCCTATAAAGCTTTTTATTTTTAGAATATTAACGAGTACCTAAAATCACAACGTCACTATCTTAAAAACAAAGAAAAATAATGATAAACGACAAACGTAACATTAAGGATTGGAGAAAGTATTACATATACATATAAAATTATATACATTTATGTACTTTCATGGACCATATATATGAACAACGCCAAAGTAATTTTAAAGATAAATTTGCACAATATTTCGAATACTAAATCTTGATTTTTGTCAAATTTCAAAACTAATTGTGTATCATATCTTTCGCTCAAGATAACGAGTCCCAACCCTACTTGGTTGTTTTCTTGTTTTTAAACAATAAGAAAGGGTTATATTTCTCCTTTTCTCACTCAAAGCAATTATACACACATTCATGTATATACTAGTGTCTATTATTTCAACTTTTTGTAAATTCTAATTCTCATAAAAATGTATTTACACATTAGTATCTCCTATCCTATAAATCCTATAAGAAATATGCATGTGCTATTGTAAATGAGTAGTATGAATATTGGAATGAATTCCAAAATATTAGAGATATTAATATTAGAAATTATTATGAAAATGTTAACTAATATTCCCCAATATGACAATATCTCTTAGTCTTCTCAATTATAAATCATATTTTCCACAAGAAACCTCCTCTATTTTCCTTTTGAATCCTAAAATTTTCTCATCATCTTTGACCCTCATAGGAATGATTTTGTATGCACTTTATTATGCGATTCTACGGTACGGAAATCAAGAATTTTGAAGACATTGGATTTTGGGACAACATGGAACAAACTTTCGAGTTAGGGAGGGAATAAACCTGGAACAAAATCATTTTCCGTATGGTAATTTTGGCGTCTTTTAAGACTTTTGTCCCAGAGAACAAATTCCTTCTTTGAGTAAAAAAATAGTAGTGCCTCATATCAGCCCATGTTGTTGTTGAACAGTTTAAATGAGTATTGCAATCGTCAAAGAAATCATTGCACAAAGATTGATTTCGCATTGGAAAACTAAACATTCTCTTGGATGTTCGTTCAATCAAGAAGAACATACCCAATTCTAGGTTGATTTTCTTGAATTCATCAAAATTAGTTAAAGCAATCAAACAGTAGTTTGGAATTTTGAATCCGACAGTTTGGGATTTTACTCATCAAGGCTACGATCGGAAATCAATTTAAGACTCATGATTGTACCATGACACCTAATTATTATACTCGCTCAATACTTGTATAAGTTGTAAAGGGAGGAATTAATTACTTTAATTACTTAAAAAAAATTACGGAGTAAAATAGAGTATATATGTGTAAGCTTTTTATAGGTAATAGTCATTTATGATAATCGATATAGAATATCTAAGCCAAATAATCGATTATACAATCATATATACAGTACAAATGATCATGTCTACTTGAGCTTGAGCTATGTTATTGAGTATCACAAATGACACAATAAGTTCAAATAAAGTGTCGTAAATCTGAACTTCATTATACAAAATGTAAATTCGACAAATAACTTTACTACTCCCTTTAATTTTTTATTTGTCGTTTTATCAATTTTCACATAACTTAAGAAAAGAAAAATAATCAAAAAGATATCAAAATGTAACGACAATCATTTAAAACTATATCATTGGTTGGTTGATAATTTCATGAGAAAAATATTGTGATTTAAGGTCTAATTTCAATCACCAAATCTAAGCAAACAATGATCACGACAGATGTAAATGCGGAAAATAAACAACACATAATTTTTATACGTGCAATTTCAACGTGAGCGACGTCTCCGGCTGCGACAGAAACTGCTGAAACCAAATCCAAAGATTTTTACAATAACCTATCAAGCTAGAACATTTGGGCAAGAATACTTTATTACTTAGTATTCTACCATTAAAGTCTCACACATATTGACGATGCATTCAATAATATTCTCTCGCAATTGTTTGTGAGTATTTATTTTGTGATACAAACTCATAGAGAATGTCTTCGTCGTTTCGCCTACATGGTCGCATTTAGTACGGTGGAAACATTCAAGCAGCTCTGGGACGACAAGTTCAATGTAAGAGTTCTACATTTTAGGAAGAGTTCGAAACTAACTAGATTAGAGTTATTAGTCGATCAGTATATCATATATCAAGTCTAGTCGGATTAGGATAACTTGCTTATATATAGTAGTCGAATCAAGCCACGCAAGAAATATTTATTACATTGATTGAGCATACAATAGTTAGCTTCAATTTAAAGTAGTAAGTAGGTTAAGACAATCTTGAATTCTATTATCAATAAACATACTATTATTAGTAAAGGAGGAATCAAACCATAAACCAAATTGTTTTTTTTTCGTTTGCTTATTTGATCATGCTTCGATCAATAAATATATTCGCTGATCGACAATAGTATTCGAGTTTATTAGGGTTTTTCGATAGACTTGTGATAGTCATTAATCATCCATTAATTCCAATAATTGGTATCAAGAGCCAAGGTTTCGAGACCATGGGGGAGACAAACCCAAGATGGTGTTGTTAACGGCTAACAATTACTCTATATGGAAGACGAAGATGTTGATCGCTTGTAACGTAAAACAACTCATAAACCAATTCAAAAAGTGAATAAAACCTGATGACTACATTCTTTCGACATTTAAATCTATAGAAGCGTGTCTAGGTTTATTAGAGAATATATTGACATTGGGGTAATTCACCATGTTTAGAATGAAACAACGGCCTACGGTTGTCAGGAGAAATTGCAAGGATCAGATTTAACGTAGCACACGGCCTGGCCAAAGCACTCGCGAGACACCGAGCAAATTGGGCGACCAAGATGGTCACTGATCACGGAGCACCTTTAATCAATCGAGCATCTATTTAACCAACTCTCACATCCATGGAGCGATGTTTACGGACGGTTCAAGCTCTATGGCTACTCGGCACTCTTCCGAATCATGTGAGAGACAAGGCTATGGTTCTAAGTACATCGTCAACGGATGGTACAATCAGAAAGTTAAGTCGTTTCTAACGCGATTCTTAACGGCTAACTAATTTTAGGGAGGAACTATGAACAATCAAGTTACAAACTAATAACGATGCCTCGACATTACCATCAAAGGAGAGGGAAAGAAAAGTTCAAATCGAACTTTAGCAAAACCAAAAATACAAAGGATAAAAAGGCGACGTATGTCACCATTGCAATGCGTCAAGTATCGGGAAACCGAGTGCTATTCTTCAAGAAAGACGCTACAATGGCACGCCAAGAACAAGAAAAATGACAAACAATGTGGCTAGCGGTAAATACAAGCGGCGACTAATCATGTAGGAACAAACGAGGTCTACTATACTTCGAACAACAACGACGATCGATCATCGACTGGAGCTTCTTTCCATGTAACACCAACAAATCCTTCTTACTCATATAAGAAGTGGCTTAATTACAGAGTACCTAACGGGGAATAATGCATGGGTCCAAGATTGTCGCAATAGGAGATATTCATGTAAGGTCCGAGAACGGTCATGTAACAATCCTCAAAGACGTATCGCTCACATACCGGATTTTCACTAAATTTGATCTCCTCGGGAAGTTGGATGATGAAGATACCACAATTTCTTTGGGAGAAGGTCAATGAGGTCATTGGCGATTCAAATTGCTTATGAAGCGGTTCGAACTGGGGAACTCTTTATCGATCAAAATTAACGGCACTTACCCATTTAAGTTTGTACACTGACTCAAAGGATCTATGGCACACCTACTCAGCACATTGGAATGAAAAGGCTCGGGGAATACTAAAGAAAGCGTGGACTCATACCACCCTAATAGCGAGACACTGATGTTGGGGATGTTCCCATTGCCTAAACGGGAAAGAACATAGATCATCTTTTAAATAAGTGGATCACAAAAGAAAGACAAAGAAGTTCTCGACGGTCTATTCGACGCCGCGGACCAATGACAACAAAGGACATTAGCGGTGTTCTTACTTTGTTACGCCTATCGATGACTACTTAGGATGCTTTGGCATACCCCCCAAAACTAAGGATCAAGTTTACATTATATTTTGCCAATTCCATGTTACGGTCGAAAGAGAGCTGCTTAATTACTCAAGTGCTACTGAATCCTAATAACGTGCGAATATATTGGCTTGTTTGATCAATATTGTAAAGAATACGGATTAGACATGAACAAAGCGCTCCAAAAGACCCACAACACAATGGTCATGGAAAGAACGACCTAACCACGGCTGGTAAGATAAAGTATGCTATCCTACTCAAATCGCCGGCATCTTTTAAAGCGGTAAGCTCAGGCGATTTCACCTAAAGGATTAATCGATCACCAACAACTATTCTTGAAGGCCAAGTTCCGAGAAGTACGGAGCAAACAGTTAAGATAAAGCATAAACGCCTAAGGGTATTCGTCAGAAATTTTCAGATATTCCCAAAGCACGAAAGAACTAGTTTCCAGACAAATGTCATGCAACGTGTCTCTCAAGGAGTTTCGTGATGATAAGTTTGATACAAGCTATATGATCCAAAAAACAAAAGACAATAAAGAAGTAGATGTTATCTTTTTCAAGAACAAACTATTAAAGACTTTACTAACAACGTCAAGTCGAGAAATCTGGATAGAAAAATTGTCGAGTATGACGATTACGATGCCGAACCACCTCATAATCGACAACAATACCTCTAGTAATGCTCCGGTGCCATACACCAAGTAAGCAACGATGAAACTCAACATGAAACCGGAGATAATGAACAATCATACGAAGCAGTGGGAGACATTTTATCGAGTAGAGCCTCAATCAAACATCCTACCATCGACAGTCCCTCGGTGAGCTCGAATAGAACTCGAGTCCCATCTTCAAAGTATACTCCTACGAGATGCATTACCTACGGATAACGGTGAACCAACACGACACGTTAAGCTTAAGAATTTGGATGACAAGGAAGAACGGATGGGGACGCTATTTAGAGAGATGAATTACTCAACAAGAACAACACATTTATTCTAGCTTGATCGAATTCAAGCGGGCAAAAGTGTTAATCGAAGGGTCTATGACTAAAGGTCGATGAACACAACTCCAAACCAAGTGCACAAAGCACGCTTTAATAGAAAGGCTTCGACAAAGACAAGTATTGACATGTAAGATGTTTTTCACCCGTGGGTAGCATTTAATTCCCACAACAATATTTAGGCTTTGTCGGGCTCATCTCGACCTGTGAAATCGAGCAACTAGATGTTAAACGCATTCTTACTGAGATTCTTGGAGGAAAATATTTTATGGAACAACCCGGCTTCGTAATTGGCAAAGAGTATACGCCAAGTACTGAAAGAAATTGTGACGGATTAAACAAGCCCCTTAATAACGGTACAAGAAATTTGATTCGCTTATTGAGATGGTTTTAATGAATTATCATGTCACAGGTTCAACAATGAAGATTTTATTGTCTTATCATTATATGTCACGACACGTTACTAATAGGAAATAATATTACTAAAAATCACCTAACCTAAGCAATTGGGAGAAGCCTTTGAGACAAGAATCTCGAAGTTTACATCGCAATATATTAGAATGGAAATTAAGCGATTCAAAGCAAGGATGCTAGTGGTTATCTCAAGAAAAAGATTTACAAAGGTCATCATGTTTACGAATCCTCAAAACAAGTTAGCTTGTCCCTTAGGAAATCACTTCAAGTCGAGGCCCAAGTTGCGCCCGAACAATGGCTACGATGAAGAAGACACGCCTTTATGCCTCGCCGTTGAGCTTAATGATGCCACAACAGGTACTAGGTCGACATAAGATATTCTAAGGGTCTAGCTAGAGTTTATCTCAACCATGAACATCAGCTCTCAGAAATGGATACTTAAATATTTTGAGGGAACTTCAAATATATGTATTTGTTATGGTGACAAGACGCTAATCTAAGGCTATTATGATAAATATTTTGAAACAAAAAATATAGGCTAGAACGAAAAAAAAAATGGAAGGAGTATTATATTATTTATTATTGAAGTAAATAACGTCGATGACTATAGATGCCGTCAAGCCGTCAACAAAGTAAAAATGGGACATAAGGAGAGTATATTATTATTGATTCATCAATTTCCAAGCTGTTAAAACTTATTTGTTTCATCGTGAATAAATTATAAGGAGATCTAAACATTGTCTAAGTACCTAGCTACATACCTATGCTAGATACTTGGCAATAATCGTTTCGTCTTTGATATATATTGCTCAATTATGTATATACAATAACTATATATGTATACTCTCGCAAAGTTGCATTGATAGAATATTCAATTTGATTAATAAGTCTTTGGTATAAACCCTAGTAAATTACACTGTATCGGACATTTCAATTAACCGCACCAAGTTGATAATGAAGTATTACATTATCTTCTATTAAGAGGCAGGACATAATAGGCTAGAATAAATTATTAATTAATATGAAGATAGAGACAATTAAATAAGGAAGGTTGACAATTAGATATATAGTATAATGGAATCACAGAGAATATAAAATGAACCCCATCAATTAACCAAAGTAGTGAATCCAAATGGAATAGACATTCTTGAAAATCTGATCAACATATATCATATATGAACATCATTAATTCAACCTCTGAAAAAAGCTTCAAACACCCCCTAGCTACATAGTAAAATAAAAAACTAGTACAAATCAAAATAAACACAATGCAACACAAAGCTATACTAATACCTATTCTAGGGTTTCCATTCAAATTTAATTTAGAAGCAAGATATGATGATTCCTGAAGCTCCAGCAGCCAATATTCTTCTACTTATATTGAGAATACATAAAAGCTTCATATCAGAACTTTTTTTTTAAAAAAAACATACTCTTTAAAGAACTAATATCCTAGTTCATCATATCATATGGGATTACTAGTTGAAGATGAGCTAAAACTAGAAAGATCAGTCCATGCACTATTAGTATTATTGTTGTTGATGTTGATGGTATTGTTGTTGTTCCATTCTTGATCAGTTTGGTCAGTTGTAGTTGCATTATTATTATTCATCCCCAAGAACTGCCGTGACAAGCTCAACGCCCCCCCTCCTGCGGCCGGGGTATTACAATCTTCCATTTTCACTGAACCCAATTGGCTTAAAAATGAAGCTGATAATTTGTTAGGCCTCACTTGATGATGATGATGACTAGCTTCTCCAAGAAACCTCGATTGCGGATCACCACCACCACCTAGTTGAAATGGATAAATTCCATTTGATGATTGTGGTGCATCTAACCCACTCATCAAGAAAGGGAATTGTTGTGCTTCTTGTTGTAGCCTCCATTGATCAATACCACTACCCCCTCCAGAAAGTAAGTTTCTTCCAATTTGGAAGTTCATCTCGCTTGTTCCACCCACAAGTGGTGTTGAAATTCCACTAAAATTATTCAAGCCAATATCACCTGAAGAGTTGTAATTATCAGTGAACTGACCTAAAGGGGACATGAACCTCAGTGGTGGAAGTTGAGGATTATTAAGGCCACTCAATATATTATTTGCATGAGTAGCTTGAAGGAGTCCTGTGTTGTGAGAGGAAAGTGTACTGGTTGAGCTTGAAGCTCCTTGACGGTCGTTGCTAATGGGAGATTTGTTGTTGGAATTGCTTGATGTTGATTTGGTTCTCTTGTTCCTCCTGCAACCGCCTCCCACGGGGACGTTCCTTAGAGCGCCCCCTCTAGTCCAGTACCTATTATAATACAATCGTACCAAAAAATATGATATCATACAGTCAAATCAAATTATTACCTATCAAATCATAATCTGACAATATCTCTAATACAACCATAATCTGATAATATCTCTAATATAATAGTACCTTCTGCAAGTCTTGCAGAAGTGTCTGGGTTGGGTGAGGTTGTAGTTGTTGAAGTAGCAAAACTTTGTGTTTGTGGAATCACATCTAGGGCATTTGAGTGGCCCTTCTGGCATGGGGATGTTGGCTTGCCGGGCTCGTTCGGCCATTGAGCCCGGCCTGATGGAACCCGGGGAGCCAACACCGCCGCCAACATGAGGCTGAGCTGATGGGGGAGGTGGAGCTGTTTGTTGAGGGGGAGTAATAATAAGCTGTTGATGATTTGCTCCAGTCGCTTGGTGAAAAGGATGGTGGTTTGGTTGCTGCAAAAAAATTCAAAAAAGTAAGAAATGAAATATTTGGTATATTCAACTAGATTTCCAACTAAGAATTATCAAAGATATTGTTCAAGATGTGAAGATGTAAAGAAGAATATAATTGTAAACTACAAAAGGGCCGGGGTTATAGGAATATTTATCTTTTAGACAATCTTGATAACTTTTTTATTTTTTTGGGGCAAAAAGAAGCCATACAAGTATAAAAATGGAAGAAAAAAACACATACCTGTTGCCAGTTGGATGGATCAAGATAAGCTGGAAGGGAAGAAAAAACCATGGTGATTTAAATTTCTCTCTCTTTAGTAAAGGTTGATGAGTTTTTTGTGCTAAGTGGAGAATCACATCAACATATACAAGAGAGATGCAAATTAGAGAGAGAAAAGATAAAGAGGGAATGATAATAATAAGAGCTCAAACAAAAGTTAGTCTTTATGTGCATATATATAGGAGAATGATGTATGTATGCATAAGGTCCTTGTCTGTTCTTACCCCCACCCTCATGACTGTTTTGTTTTTATATAAATGTTTTTAGGGTTTCAATAGAATTATTTTTGTTACTTAACTTTTAAGCTTCTCTTCTTATTTGTAATGTAAGATATGTAGAAGTGGGATGAGGGGATTTTAATTTTATTATACATGTAAAATATATTCATCAACCTAGAGAAAAAACACACTTTATGTAATTTTGTAAGTGCACAGAATCAATTAAATTATGAGATATTTGGAACGATTATTGTATGTAATTAGTTTTTGTACATGCATCATGATTATATGTATAAATTAAACATGACATAGAGTCATAATATTAATCAAGTATTGAAGTATAACATAGTAATTGACACATCCCACGATTAACTCTTTCATGGTATTTTAGGACAGGGATTTAGAAGTACCGTTAGTAAAACGATTTCATACTAAATATAACATAAAATGTCATATAAAATGTATCAAAACTGATTCCTCTTCATTTGTGGTTCTAAATATTATTAGTCCACTTTGCAGAGAATGATAAAAGATGAATGAGAACGAATTGTTTAAGGAAAAGAGGGATGTTGGTGTTGTAGTGGTGACAACACACTTTAGAGAGTGTCCCGACCGGACGAACCTTTTCCAGTTTTCCTCCGTCTAGGCTCTGTTCCTTCACACTCTCTTTAATTTTCTCTCTTTTGCATGAGACTGTAGTATATTCCTCCAGAGTGTACCTACTAATTAATTAATTAATACTCTGTAGTCGGTAACATGCATTTATTTCCTTAATCATCTTTCTTAGATACTATACTAAATTAGTGGTCCTTGCACATAAAAATGAGTGATACGGAGTATATTTTAGCTAATTCATCTTGACAAATAGACATTCTCATATCCAACATTTTTCAAGAAAATTTTGCACAAAACAGTGAAACACTTAATCTTTTTACTTGGGGTTTTATATTGTTAAAATATAGTATTTTCAAACATCATTTACTATTAAGATGATAATCTAGTTTTGAATCGAAATTTTAAGTATCAATTAAAATCGTAAAATTTGTAATTTTCGAAGGTTGTGGGATACATTTTATTGAAGCTAGAGCCGAGGAAGACCATGGTCCAATTAACGTCATAATATGGTCAACAAAGTTCAATTATCTTTTCAGGAGGAACATTAATTTGGACTACTTTATTGTAATGTTACTTCTTAGATTATCATACCATAACAGAACCAACTTTGATATGCATTTTCTTGATTTCTAGTGTTCTTTTTTGTTTGTATTTACGTGAAAGCTGACAAATAGTAATTTTCCCACCTCGGCCTCATTGGTCATGTCCAAATTCCAATCATGATGTTCATCTCAATTTATTCAATATGAAATTAAACAAAGAAATCTTCCCCTTTAAGTAACTTAACAGTTTCTACATATTGTACCTTCATGAAATTGAAACCTGAACATGTATGTATGTTTAATGTTTGTAACCTTAGCTTACCAAATTAATCCCTTGATTTAACTATTATATAAAACTAGTGGATGCTAATTATGAACTTCACTTTTAGATTATACTTATAATAACTTATTTAAGTAAGCTAATAGAGTTCATTTAATTCACCATTACTGAAATAATGAACTGGCCACTGCATATCTTTAGAAGTTCATTGTCAATTATGTCAACTACCACTTTGGAGCTTTCAATTCAAAACTTGCTACAAAACTGTAATGGAGATCGAGTCGAAGAAATAATAACATATCCAGGAATACAGCAAAAAGATCTAAATTTTTCGAGATCCATAGCTACAAGATTTGAGAAAGTGAGGACATTCAATTTCAAAAGATCAGAGTTGCACAACATACATTCAATTTCACAATATTTCCAAGCTATTGGGGTATCATTCCGGCACAGTTTCTCTTCCAAATCCGCTTATTACTCAGGCTATGTCCTTGGAACTCTTATGCCTACTTCCAATGAGTTATAGATGCATACATGTCATGTCATTACCGGTAACCCCTTCTAGGCTTTCGTCTGTCAATGATTTTCCCAAGAGTGGCAAGTGCATCTTCAAATTTACGGATTTTAACGAACCCCATTATCATACTCACTTCACTGTCTGAAACCTTTGCTTTGGTTACGACATGCTCAATGAGCTTGACCAGAGTATCTTCCATAGATAAAGAACAAAGCCCTTCAGCCAGCATATAGAATGAAGAGAACTCTGGTATGTACCCTTTCAGTGTCATCTCATAAACAAAATCAACAGCTTCTTGAATTGGACCTCCACCTGAACAAAGCCCTCGAAAGACAATCTTATATGAGATAGCATCTGGAGGATTATTTTTCTCCTCCATCTCCCTGAAGAACCTCATGGCCTCCTTAGATCTCCTTTTTCTATAAAGAGCTTGAATTACAGGGTTATAAGCGGGTGGAGTCAACACAATCCCTTTCATCTGGATACTCCTAAGGAGCTTGCTTGCTACCTCGACTCTACCTGCTTTACACAATCCTTGAATTAGTGTCCCGTAAGTGACAATATCCGGTTCACATCCATTTGCTGTCATGTTATGAATGATATCTGCAGCCTTCTTGATATCTCCAGCTCTGCAGAAATGATTCAAAAGGGAATTGTAGGTGAACTTATCAGGTCTCAAACCTTCCATTATCATTTGATCCATAAGCTGAGCAGCCTCCTCCACCCGGTTGCTCTTGCAAAGACCATCTATGAGTGAATTATATGTCACCTGATTTCTTGACACACCCTGTAGTTCCATCTGATCAAATATCTCTTCTGCTGCCTCAATTTTGTGATTTTTGCAAAATCCATCTATTAGAGTGTTATAAATGACAGTATTTCTCGAGCAGCCACTTGCTTCCATTTCCTTTAGCAGGCCTAGAGCTTCATCTAGTTTTCCTTTGTTACAAAGATTGTCAATCAACATGTTGTATGTGAACTCATCAGGTTCACATCCTTTGTCTTTCATCTCTCTAAACAACTCCACAGCCACATTGTAGTTGTTGCTCAAGCATAATCCTTGTATAAGAGAATTGAAAGTACATACATCAGGTAACATTCCCTGGCTTGCAAGAATACGAACTAGTTCGGTAGCCTCTTGCACTTGATTATCCTTACACAGTGTGCTGATTATAGTATTATAAGTGACAGTATTAGGGGAGCAGTCCCTTGATAGCATCTGACCTAAAACTTCAATCGCCTCCTCCACTTCTCCCATTTTGCAGAGACCAGAAATCAAAGTGTTGTATGTAAATACATCAGGATCAGAACCATTTTGAAGCATCAAATCCAACATCTCCAAAGCATGTTTAACATGCCCAGCTTTGCATAATCCATTTATCAAAGTATTATACGTAAACTTATCAGGAAGAAAACCCTGAAGAGACATATCTTGAACATAACTCAAAGCTTCTTCTATTCGACCCTCTTTGCAAAACCCATGAATCAATACATTAATTGTAATGTTACTAGAAGGACACTGAGCTATCGCCATCTGCTCTCTCATTCTCAAAGCGCCTTCCATATCACCTTCCTCTATATACCCTCGCATTATAGTAGTAAACGTCTTTTCATCCGGTGCCAACCCATAATTAGGCATCTCTTCCATCAACAAAATGGCAGGCCTTATCTGATGCGCTTTACATAATGCCTTAATCAATACATTAAACGTCGAAACATCTAATTCAACACCTCGTTCCAACATCCTAGCATGTATATCTTCCACTAGTTTCAACTTATTCCCATCAACAAGTACATTCAACAACAAATTATAACTATATGTACCCGGTCTAACTTCAAATTCCTGCTCCATCATATCAAGAACACCCACAGCATCATCATAAAGCTCAAACTTAGCATAACATTCGATAAATATAAAAAATGTACCTTCCTTTAACTCGACTTGTGAGCATTTCATATCATTCAAGAGTCGCTTCATGGAATCAAAAGCGCCAACTTTTGCAAACTTCCGCAGAAGCTCCTCGTATACTTGCAAAGATGGGGTGAAATTAGGCTGGTTTGAAGCCCATTCAAAGATGCTAAGAGCAGTGTTTTCGTCATTTTCGCGTCGTAGGGCCTCAAGAAGTTGATGGGGAGCTGAGATTGAGGTGTTATGATCAAGATTTTGGTGAATTGCAAAACAAATGAGCTTTTTGGGTTTTGAATGGAAATTGAAAGGACTCAAAGGAGGCAATTGGTTTGAGTATTGAGGAAGAGCTGAAGGATGAAGATTTAGGCATGTAGAAAATGTCATTGAAGCAATTTGTCAAACATGTGGTGTGTGGTTGGATTTTTTCTGTCCGAAATCTAAGAGATGTACCAACTGTTAACGGTTGAGTGTTTGTATTATGTAATTCATATGTAACATTTATAAAATGTTTCACTATTGTTGGACAATGTATTTTTTAATAAATAAGAAATACACATTGGATGATTGGAATGAGCTTTTAAAAAATGTTTTTAAGAAACTTATGAAAATGAATAAATAGATAAAAATTGGTGTTCAAAGTTTTTATTTTTACTTTTACATATTTAGAAAATTCCATTTAACACACGATAATTAGTATATCCGACTTCATTTAAAATTACAGTTAACCTATTTTACGCATTCGATCTTCTAAATTCTCACGATACTTCGTTTGTATTATGTAATTCATATATTTGTTGATTATATGCAAGGTACACATCATATCTATCATGCAATATCCACAACATGAAATATAGAGCAAAAAGGTGACATCAAGAGGCATAGAAAAATCTTGAATAGCTAATTGTATATGACAAGTACAATTGGAAAAACTATTCATAGCCTAATTTAATACTTCTTGGTCGCTAGCAAGAGCTTTTTTTCACAAAGTTATTCGATCAACTCATATCGTTATTTATTCTTGAAAGTAAAGAAATTCAATTAAAATATTATAACTATACAACTAATTTTTACAATTGAGTTACCAAACCCACATATTTTGTGATTTTTAATTTTATTTTCTAAAGACAAGTACAAATAAAAACAAAAACTCAATAACTCAATGAGCACTCGAAGAGTAGCGACTGAGTTTCGATTAAAAAAAAACCGACAACTCTTCAGATTTATACACATAACAAGTACACATACTAATCAGATGATGAAGAACAATAATACTACAATTAGTGAAAAGGGTCGGGCCTTACCCGTTGACCCGACCCTACCTAAATATGTTTGTCAGAATTGCCGCCACGACCTCTGCATCACCGGAGTCGATTCCTACGCGGGTTAGGATTTATATTTTGTCCCAAAATTATTGTCCACTTTTAATTTCAATTGTCCAAATTAATACAATTTGGTAGCTTAATTGATGTGTATAAGTTTGATTAGAGACAAAATTATCATGTTAGTTGTAAAAATACTATTTTTGGTAGCTTAGTTGATGTGTATAAGTTTGATTTGTATCATAACTGTTATGTTAGTTGTAAAGTATGATGAAAATACTATGTTTTTGTATATATTGTCCCAAAAAAGTAGTGTAGTTGTGTTTACATTCAAAGAGTCGAAATTAACAAACTTTGGTAGCTTAATTGATATGTATAACTTTGAGTTGTGTCAGAATTATTATGTTAGTTGTAAAGTATGATGAAAATGCTATCTTTGTGTAGGGATGCAGGCATCCTCTATCCATGGTTCTGGTAGTGTGATTGGATCGATGAGGATGGACAACTCTTATGTTGTGTTGCCAAAGCAAAGAAATCAGGTTCCTGGAGTACCTCCACGGCCTCGGGCTGGATCAGCTCAGTCTGATGGTAGTCCATCTGGGAAGACGATGGAAGAATCTTTTGTGGTCCTGCCACCACCAGCGGCGTCTGTTTACAAATGCGAGTCTGCATCTGAAGGTGGTGGCCTGCAGTCACCAACACCTGATGGTGGTTCAGTGAGTGGTAACCTGCAGGCTAACGATTCTGGATTCAACTCCACCATAACTGTCCTGAAGCGTGCATTTGAAATTGCAACCGCTCAATCACAGGTAGTCATATATTTATATACTTTCTCAGTTGCGGCCAGGTAGCTTATTAAATGTGTCATTCTACAGAATGTTGCATCAAACAGATTTTAATATGATATTCATGATTAACCTTACAGTTGATATTTTCCCTTCCCAGGTTGAGCAACCTTTATGTCTTGAATGCATGCGGGTGTTGTCAGATAAACTGGATAAGGAGATTGAAGATGTGAATAAAGATATTAAAGAATACGAAGCATGCCTTCAACAGTTGGAAGGAGACGCAAAAACAGTTCTAAGCGAAACTGATTTTATTAAAGAGAAATTAAAGGTGTTTATTTGTGAACAATCCACTATTATATACGTTTGCTTCAGCATACTTTAGAGCTTTGTTAGTTTGCTTGTGGGGTTGGAAAGTATTTTGGTATGTGTATTAGCCTAAACCTTCTATAGAATTTTTTCTTCATTGTTTATATGGTGCATATTCTTGCCTATTTCCAAGTAATTGAAAGTCCTTTGGCATAGGCATCCTAACTATAGCATACATTTAATGTCAAAACTATTTCTTTATTATGGTTAATATGTTTTCAAGATTGAAGAAGAGGAAAAAAAACTTGAAGCGGCAATTATAGAGACAGAAAAGCAACAGGCTGAAGTCAATTCTGAATTAAAGGAGCTGGAGCTGAAATCTGGTCGTTTTAAAGAGTTGGAAGAGCGGTAAGTCTCAGCTTCCCCTGATCGTCGACAAAAGGTCTCCCTTAAGGCCTTAAGTAAACTCCTTAATTTTTTCATCTAATCCTTGCACATGTAAGTTTATTGTCATGCTGGCTGCTGCCTTTTGCTCTTGATGTACTTTATACTAAAGATCTCTATTTCAAACTGAATATTCTAACTCTATGAACAGGTATTGGCAAGAATTCAATAACTTTCAGTTTCAATTAATGTCATTTCAGGTTTGCTTCTTTGACTTGATTACTATGCACTTATTCAAATAAGGACATTTACTGTACTGGGAATTAAGAATTTGTAGATCGCAATTGATTTGTTTTTCTGCTCAAGTTACCAATTAAATATCTTGATTGTAAAAACCTCCTTTGAAATGTCTGGTATATACATTTTGTGTGGTACTGTAATTTAAAGGCACTAAATGTGTGTATAGTTTAAACTTGTCATATACAGGAACAAAGAGATGCTGTGCAAACTAAGATTGAGGTTTCACAAGCTCACCTAGAGTTGTTGAAGCGTACAAATGTCCTCAATGACGCTTTTCCTATTGGGTATGATGGTGAATTTGGAACAATAAACAATTTTCGCCTAGGAAGACTTCCTAAAATTCAGGCAAGTTCATAAGCTACTAATTATTTGCATGGCCTCCATTTGTGAAAGTAATGGAGCACAGAAAATCTTCAATAGTACAATGTTACACTGATATGCAGATCAAATCACATTCTACAGAAATTCAAATATTATCTGATGTAGGGAAGCCTAGCTATAGAAATCGAGATATATTACAAGTAAGCCTAAGAATTCTCCAACTAGATCACAGACTTTATGCCTTAAAATTTGCCATATTGTCCCTGAAAATTTTGTCAACGTTAGGATTGAGCATCTTGAAGTTTTCTTGACCTCTCTATAACATTGTTATGTATACAGTATACTGGTGTACTTAACTTAATGTATGATGTTGGTACCACGCTTTACCTGCTTAAATGAAAAAAGTGTTCTAGTGCATTGCAAGAAAGAGTAATATTTTTTCCCTTGCACAGGTTGAGTGGGATGAGATAAATGCTGCATGGGGACAAGCTTGTCTTCTTCTACACACAATGGCCCAATATTTCCGACCAAAGTTCCAGTATCCTTTATACGATGGAGTCTGGACCTTGTGTTAGTAGATGATTTCTTTTACTAGATTATTTTCTTTCAGATTGCCATATTTGTTTCTGTGGTAGTTGTATTTCCTTCTCTATGCCGTGAGATGCAAACTTTAAAAATGACTAGTGTTTGCCTCTTGTAGACCCCCCTCCCCTCAAACCATATAAAAAGGTTGAGCTTATTTAACAAACTTATAAGCATGAAGCCAGATCTTCTTCCTGTTCCTGATAATTATTTATAAATCTGCATATGGTTGTTGTTATGGTAACATTAGTATTTCCTGGAACCGCTATATATAGTTACTTGCAAAGGTGTGCCAGGATGTATAAAATAATCATTTCATGGGTTTCATGTTATGTTTTTATGCCTTCACCGCTTCAATTCAGATATACGATTAAAATTCTTCCTATGGGAAGCTATCCTCGAATCATGGATACAAGCAACAATACCTATGAACTGTAAGTTGTTGAGCATTTCGTTAATTTATTATATTTGATGATTTAACACCAAATAAATGGATTTAGCTTATGATGATCTGGCTTTCTTTCCAAATTTTGGCTTCTCTACTTCATGACCAATCAGCCTTTCCTGCAATATCTCTTGTAGAAGATCTCTAAAGTATTCTTCAGTCGCCTCCCAAATAGTGTGCGACTGTTACCTTTCGTTCACTGTCCATTTCTCTCATTAAATATTACTGACATGTACTTCATCTACTGCATCAGTTTTGGTCCAGTGAATCTGTTCTGGAGCACCCGCTATGACAAAGCAATGACCCTCTATTTGACCTGCCTTAAGGAGTTTGCTGAATTCGCACATGCAAAGGATAGAGAAACCAATATACCTCTTGAGAAATGTTTTAAGCTTCCATATAAGTAAGTATCCGAATCTTTGAAATCCTCTCCTGATCATGATGCTATTTGATTGGTGATCATAGGAAGCACAATGTTCCTTTGGCAGGATTGAAAATGACAAGGTGGAAAGTTACTCTATCACACAGAGCTTCAATAAGCCGGAGAATTGGACCAAAGCTCTCAAGTACACCCTATGTAACTTGAAGTGGGCTCTATACTGGTTTGTGGGGAATACAAATTTCCAGCCTCTTTCTGCAACTGTGGCTTCTAATTCTGAAGTTCCAGCCACAGGTTCGATAATCAGTAAGCGTGCTACTGATGTCAAGTTCAAACCTTGAAATCTGTCGTTATCCGTTAAATTAAATTATATGTAAGCTTGCACGTTGTTGAAATGTAAATAGATTTATAGTTTAAGAGTTGCATTACTGGAACCAGGCACTATATATAATTACTGATGTCTAATCCACGTTCATTGTGCACACTTAGGCTTGACCAAACTGAAACTATATTTCTGTGTGCCTATTTGTAAAGTTTCATAAGGAACTTTAGGAAGTCTTGTTCTCTTGCCCGTGGTTTCTACAATTTCCACTTTGGACTGGATATAAACGCACTACTTAAGAGGCAATCTGTTTAGGGGTCCAGCGACATATGGACTAACCTGTTTGAGGTATCCACCCTCATAACGACCAGCTGACTTGGTCTTGTTAACCCGATTTGAGTCCACAATCGGGCAAGTGGTGTCCAACAGGTACTTGCAAGCCGGTATTGGTCACTTAGATGGTTACACTCCGATATATAAGTTATTATCTTATAAATTCATTATAACAAGTATGATATACGTAGTTTAGAAAAAAGAAATTACCTAATCTTGATGGTATTATAGAATCCCTGATGCTATTTTAGAGTGGATGAAGAAGCACTTCCTTATCGTTGTTCTAATCTTGAATTTTCTTGTCAAGACCCTAACTATGGAAGGTAATATATTCTAGTACATATATTTGATTTGGATAATGTTGGTGCCTATGACAAGGTGTAGTAATATTCAACAGTTTATGGTATATGACTTGCACGTATCTATGTATCCATAGGTAATATAAAAGCGTCGAAGGCGGGTGGACAATACGCTTGGTCGTCGTGCATTTTTTTTTTATCTTGAGAGTCACAGACATAAGATTGAAAAGTCAGATCTTCAAAATTTATCGAAACATAATTAAATTTTGTCTCCGTCTTCTGGGATCTTTCTATATCCAATTACCCATTACCTTATAGTTTCAGTCTCTATCATTTTATTCAATCCGTTTACATTTCACTCTTTTTCTTTAATTCACTCCACATCTTCTATTCATTATTGAATTGTAATTCATCATCCATGACAGTTTCTTCGTATGTAATTTTTATTTGTTAGTTGATGTTGATTCACTCAATATTTGATTTTTTTTCCTATATGAAGAAAATCAATCAGGTTGAGATTAAGAATATTATCGATATTATCTATATTTTTCATTCATTATAGTTAGGACCATTTTTAGATATATTATTTAATCACTAGTTCTCTTTAAATTGCTATGAATGTGATGATTATGAACTTATATTTTCCACCTATCTTTTTTTTTATTGAAAAATATTTTCTACCCTTATCAATCATCGTATACTTTGTTCAGTTTATTTTATTGACTTTATGATTTTTCAATGTTAAACATTGTTCATGAATTATTTTTAATTTATATATGACACTATACAACACGCAAAGATAGCTGTTTTGTCCAATGTGTGTATGGATGTAATTATGCAAATAATAAAGTCTCAAACGTTGAAAACACAAACAAAAGAAGAAGAAGAAGAAAATGAAAAACGTGCGTTGAGTCACTGCGTGTAGATCACTATCCATGCTGAGACCATCCCAGCAATTGATTGAATGTGTTCCAATCACATATAAATTAGTCATGTCCATGTCCCCATGCCATTAAAAGAAAACAATCTTGCCTTAATTATGTAATTCATTTACTATGGCATATTTAGACATCATTATTAACTCAAATCCAAAACATAACTTTGATTAGTCATGTAAGTTTTCTTCTTTAACTTTGTTTACTATAGCAATCTATAGAACAAATATAACAGAATCAGAATATAAAATGGAGAAATGATTGATAGTAAATTATTAGTTGAGGTTAGTTTAACCACAATTCCACGTGAATGAACATCATAGATCTCATCTGATATTATCATAAAGTGAACAAAAGATATTGTTCATTTGAACATGTTTCGATGTTTTGAAGCAGCCTCCCGATTTAATGGCGTAGCGAAGCGCTTGACATATTTTTATGTAATTATTTTGTGATAACTAGAACGATGTTTAGTATCAAAACTATATAAGGAAGAAATCTAAAATCCGGATCAAGAACCATTCCAAACAAGACAATTACAGATCTATCAAGAAAAAACTCATCAAGATTGCACCTAAAAATAAAGATAATATATTGATAACTAAACGAAACTGAATTGAAAGATCCATCTGATATTAATTTCTGGGCAAAATTCATTGAGTAAAAAGAAAACATAGAGAACAAGATTACTAATATTATGATTATTATTGAGTCGTTTATAAGTAGTAATGAAAAGGAAAAGACACTAGTACATTTTGGAAGTTTATTTTATGTTTGAAGCAGGGCCCTCTTGCTCCTTTCCAGAATCTTTGGTTGACATTTCTTCCAAGGACTTTGGAGGTGGTGGTAAGGGTATGCCACAGTTGTTCTCTTTAGGCTGAGCAACCATTTTGGTGGTTGCTCCACCACTCTCTGGTAGTGGAGCAGAGAGGTCATCTGGAAGCAAGAACACTCCCTGTGATGGTCTTCTTGAATGGCGACTTGGTTTTTGGGACATGGTTGGTTCTTGTTTTAGGGGGAGGTAGGGACTGGTGGTTAGTTTGGAGTATAAAAATGAGAAGGGGGGTGGGGGGTGGGTGTAGTAAATAAGGGTGTTGACTATGCATTTTATAGGTGAGATAGGTGAAGATTATCCATTGTACTTGGAGATTCTAGTAATAGAAAAAAGTAAAAGAAAAGGAGATGAAGATAATGTGATCTTTTGGAATCTTGGTAAAATTAAGGAAATCTTTCTTTAAGTTTTCTTTAATGGTCAATTAGTTTCTTTTCTCTCATTATAGATCTGGGATTTGTTTAGTCCCATCATTTTCGTTTTCCAAAGATGACCATCATCACATGATTACATTTTCGAAGTCATATTATTGTTTGTGTAGTATGAGTACTTTAAAATGGAGGATATGATTCTTTTCTTAATAATTACTCACTTCAAGTTTTCTTTTTCAAAAATCAATTTTGTTAAGTAAATTATTAGTAGTTGGTGAACATAACTAACAATATATCAAAAAAATGAACAAACGTAATTAATTAATTGTAACGTCTCGTTATGAATTCTAAAAATGGTGTGAAACAAATGATTATTTGAACAAATGAGGATCAAAGGTACGGAGTATATGAGATTATGAGGGTGAGATAGTAATTCAATAAGCCAATCATTGATTCAAATATCCATGATAAAATGAAAATTTCAGGACTCAATTGATATTGAATGAAAATAACACTACAGGACCCAGTTTTTCACCATTTGGCTAATTGTGAATGTTTTGATTTGTTAGATAGATGTTTTAATGTTTTGCATAAATTTGATCATATAACATGATCTAAACGGTCCATCATTTTGGGCATCACTACTTCGATCACTCTCATTCAATATCATTATATTTCGATTACTCATATTAAAAATACTCTCAGACGACTGCTTATATCCATTTTGACAAGTACAATACTCTCAACTATACCGTCAAAATGGACAAAACTAGTCGATTTTGCACATCTTTTAAACGTGAGCAATCGAAATATGATGATATTGAACTTGAAAATCGAAATAAATTATTTAATAAACGTGAGTATTGTTCAAATAATTAAAAGACAATCACCCTAATCTAAAGCTTCAAATTACAATATAACACAATGCCAAAGTTATCACAACATTAAATTTTGTTAAAATATTTCAAAACATTCACATTCAGAATCATTAAATATTGAATCGATTTGAAACAAAAAACATCACTACAATTTATGGATTGCTATAGTTCCACTGCCCTTTTTTCCAAGGTAAATCGATCGTGTACTCTACAAATTATTTTCATACAACAAAAAACAATGGACGGTGCGGGATGCACGTACGTCACTCATTATTTGCACCCAAATCTTGTACATTCTAATGAAATAGCTTTTACTCATTTTACTGCGTCAGCACACATCAAACAATGTCAAAAAAATATATAAAATTACTATTTTAGCCCTAAAGAGTTGGAAGTTGTAGTATTTGGAGTGAAGCTTTCTTCATTTCTGGTGGCGCAAAATACTATTTCATGTTTTTAATACTCAAGCTGTGGCGTTTAAATTCGAGAGGGACCATATCCACTCCTAAACAAAGGTTGTAAATTAATGATATAATTATTTTCGTCTCTAAATAAAACTTTCTCAAACACTACACTTACAACAAGTGAAGAAAATAATCATTTCAACTCCTTTTAAACACTATTTCGGTGTGACTTTAGCTCCTATGTTTTTAGTCCTCAATTTTATAAAGAATGCAATTACAACAAAATACTATTCCCCTACTAGGGTTTAACAAGCTTCTCCCTCCATAAACCCTCAACCCCCCCCCCCCCCCAAAGAAAATGGCAATGGCAGCTGCTCTACGTCGTGGAACTTCTTCATTCATTCTATTGCAATACTCATCAAATCGTCTTATTTCAACTCTTACAACACCTAAGCTTTTCATTAGTGGTATGTTTTATAAAGTTCAAATTTTTATGTTTAATATTTATGTGTTCTTTGTTTATTGTCTCATAATTTTGTTTGGTTTAAATACAAATTTAATATTTTTCAGATATACTCAACACCCATCTAAAATTATTGGCTAGTTTGAATTTTGATGGTTGACTTATTGAATTTTTAACTCAATTTTTTGTGTTTGTTGTATAGTATTTGGTGAAAACTATATTAAAAGATAGTATTTTGAGCCTAGGTTACTATTAATTTGATAGTTTAATTCGAATCGAAGTTATGTGTGTATTTATGTGTTCCTTCTTTGTTGTCTAACAATTTTATCTGATTTGAATAAAAATTTAATCTTTTTCTTACATACTCTCCCCCATCTCAAAAAAAAAATTGTGTAGTTTTGAATTTTGACAGTTGGCTTATTGAATTTAGAACTCAAATGAATTTGTATATGTTGTATAATGTGTGGTGAAAAGTATATTATATGATACTGAGTAGTATCTTTAACGTCTTTTTCTATTAAGATGATAATTATGATTCAGATCAAATTTACGAGTGTCAATTAAGGTTAAAAAGTTTGTTCATTTTGACCATTGAAAAAATGGAGGATCTTTTTGAAATGGAGGTAGTAATTGATTTTACTCTTCTTCAAACTATATGAGGTGTTAAAATTTTCAGTCTGATTAGAAGAAGACCATGGAGTACCTACGAATTTATAATGTGAAATTGGAATTGTTTGGTGAAAATGTTTTGCAAAAATGAAATTTAGGGTGGGTGTTATGATGTGTGTTTAGTGGTGCATTGTCTCTGGATATTTATACATTTTTGAGTTATCATGAAAGTATGATTTTTATAAGATGGTTATGTATCTTATACTTATGATGGAAGTGATTTCTTACTTCAGAGTCATACACTTAAATGCCTCAATGTTGTTATGGAGGAAAATGAATTGGTCAATTCGATCTTCAGCGGTCTTTAATGTTCATTTTTAGTTTATCTTGTAAACTCGCCTTTCAATTTACAGGACACCGCTACTGGATTCTGCTTCAGTGTTTCATTTTTTATACACATAGATTCTTTCTTTCACGTCCATGTATGCTTGCTTTTCTATTACCCAACTTACTAGTGGTCCTGTTTCAGTGCTTGCATCTCTATAACAAAGATTTAGTCTTTCTCGTCCGATGTCTTGATTGTTTTAATTATGCTATTATTTTACTAGTGCATCATTTACCATAAAGTAGACAAATGTTTAAAACCAACGTGTTTATCAGTAGATTCAATATAGAGATGAAAAGTGGTCCAGCCGTCTAAGTTTTCACTAGTTGACTTATTGCTTGATTGAAATGGATGCTAGATATAATTAGCTTAAGCTTATGTGTCACTTTTATTTCATATATGCTTTGTTGCCGCCGTGGAATAGGTTATCAGGGAGAAATACGAAGAACATTGTGGTTTACACATGTTAAAATAATGCTTTGCAGAAGTAGAGGCAGGAACCTTTATTCTTTTCGTTTTTGTTTTTTCCATGTCTAGGCCTCTCCAGAAATACCGATGATCAAAAGCTCACAGATGCATTTTCACAGTTTGGAAGGCTTTATGAAGGTAATATGAAACTCTTTCCCTCTCAAACTAATATTTTGATACCATTTTCCTTAAATTAACCCCATGTACTGTGGAATTGGTTTACAGCAAGAGTCATTAAGGATAGGATGTCTGGAAGATCGAAGGGATTTGGATTTGTTACTTATGAAACTGTAGACGAAGCTGAGAAAGCTCGTCAAGGAATGCATGGTCAATTCTTGGATGGCTGGGTAATTTTTGTTGACCCTGCCAAGCCGAGAGAAGTCAGACCTCCACCTCAAGCGCAACCAGCGTCACAGGCTTCTGAACTTGGATTCATATCAAATAAGACCGTCGGGTGGTGCGGAAATTAACACTGATAGGGAGCTCAGTGTTCTTGTATACACATGATCTAGAAAAGCAATGTCATTGCAAACTGGTAGCTATTACAGTTTGTTTGAGATCAGGTTTCATTATTAGTGTTTGGAACACATATTGAAAATGTAATGAATATTTTGAGGTGATGTCCATATATTGGGATTATAAGGATACCAATAATTGATAATTACATTCAATTCATATTCATATGCCCATATAAATTTTCCTCAAGTGTAACATACGATTCAATCTCATGCCGTTGATCTCACTTTGCATTTGTGCTTCTTGCAGCAAGAACGATACTTACAATTTACTACCATTGTACATTTCTAGAAACATACTACACATTTATTAACAAATTGGAAGATCAGGGAGTGAAACATTGTTCAAATGATCTCAAGATTTTCACAATTAGCTTCCAATTTGTGCTTCATTTGGTTATTCTCATCACTAATCTAGTGGTGGGGTGGCTAATCTTGTCACGTTTTGTGTTGTTATTGTATGCGAAAATTTGAATCTTGGAATAGGGTTTTGGGTGGCGGCTCTTTTTTGAGTAAATTTTGCCTAATTCTTCCTGGATTTGGTTGTTATTAGGCACGTTATACACCTCATTGGGACGCGAAACCTTTGGGTGACGAATTCTTGAGTTGAGGGAGTTGGTGTTTTGACGACAGTTTCCGACGTTTCTTTTGTCAAGTTATTGCTCACTTTTCTATCGATTAGGCCTCATTTGGTAGTTGTTCTAGGCTGCTGTGGTCGTGCATAACATCACTGGGGTCACACAAGTGGGTCAAGTGATCGATTATTGAGTGGGGTTTTGATTCATGGGCGTATGTGGTTTTTGATCCCCATACTCGATTTCTGGGATTTTTGTGCATGTTCTTGTGTTGTATTATGGGTTGGATACTATTCTAAACTCCTCCTACAAGGTATTTTTTGCTACGCTTATTCCTCTTTTGCCTCGGTTTCAAGGACTTAGCGCGGTCTAGTTGAATCGGGTTTAGGGTTTCTGGGTGGCGACGGCGCTAGGGTTCTAGTCTGGAGGCTTATTTTTTATTCTTACTGGGTGGAGTCATTCTTATTGCACCATTTCAAACCCCGCTTGAAGCCGCTCTTCCTTCACGCGCGCTGCTTGGCCTGGTTGCCAGATTTTGTTTTGTTTCCTTGTTTGTGTGTTTCGGTCATAGCGCCATGCACTGCTCTCATCATTTGGGGTTCAAAGTCTATCGACTAACATATCTATCAATGCATGTAGGGCGTTAAGCGCCGCGTTTTCTCTACATTTTCGCAGTCGAGGCGCGCTGGATTCCATTCGACAACCTGTGTTCTTATTAGCTATTGGGCTTGGTTGGCTTGATTTGGTGGCTCGCTTGGCTTGGCCGTTTTGACGGGCGTGCTAGTCGCTCTGGTCACAAGTTAATCGTTGCCGTCAAGGGCAAACTAAGCTTAGTCCCTGCCGACCTAATTATATCTTTCAGAGTTGTGAGACACCACCCAATTCATGGCTCAACTTATCATACGGCTATTTTTCCCGAAAGGAGAAGGCTCTTCCTAGTAACTCTAGATGTTCGATGATTCTCCTATGTCTACTCCTTGTGGGCTAGTCTTGGGAAACTGTGGTAGGGACGCTCGTGACGGGTCGGCCAAGTGGAACGACGACCTAGTGTGGCTTGCTCCACTTTCGTGGTGTATTGCCAAGGCGGTGTTTCTAAGGTCAATGTTAGGGATGGTTCAGAGGGTCTAGGTCGCTAGAGGGAAGGCTGGGGGAAGGAAGGGGTTTCAGCCCCGTTTTTTTAGGCTATCGGGTCCTGGTGGACATCCTAATCGGTCTCCGCTACACGCTGAGTATGTGAAGGGGAGGAGGTTACCTTTAAGGAGGATGCTTGCACCCATGAGAACTCAAGGGCTTCAGATCGCTGGGTACTACCGCAGTTTCCTGTCTCAAGGTCGCTCACCGCTTGAAGTATTCTCGAAGGCGAAGCCAGAAGGTCTCGCCATGATAAGTGGACGACGGGTTGTATTTCGCTTGATTCTCACACGGATCGGCAACAAAATTTGACGGTCGAGGCTTCAGAGCGAGCTCTATATGGATTATAGGAAGATGCTTTCTTTGTGTTCTTCCGCATGGCTCCTCCCGTTGATGCCGGCCAAGGTACCACTGGGGTCAAGTTCCTCTTTGCCTCGTGAGGTATCGACTAAATCGGGTTGGGGATGCTGGTGATTCTTCTTCTCAAGAGCCGAGAATTTGGTGTGAGGAGTTTGGAGCTCGACGAGGCCGGGGTTTCAAAGGATGAGTTGAGCTGACGAGTTCATTGAGGTTTGGATTAGCTTCCTGGATATTCCATTGGAGCACACTCACAAGCCTCTTATTCAAATGTTCGCCGACAAGGTGAACCCTAAAGTGGGGCCAGTAAACGAGAGGCCTCGCTTTTTACGGGTTTTGATGTGGATCGATATGAGGGAGGAGCCTATCAAGGAGCCGTGACGCGAAAGACTGTTAGCCTTCTCTTGGAAAGTGATTCCTAATGCTCAAAGGGTCGAGTTTGACTTATTTGGTGGTTATCACATTTTTCTTTCCAGCATTGATTGTTGGTTGCTTTCTTATTGTTTGATGTTTTACTAGATGTTTGATATGTTACTAGTTTTTAGGACTAGCTTGATGTGTTACTAATTTTATGAGACTGAAGCCGATGGTTGTCATGATGCTTGATTTCAGACCACGCTAAGGATATAATATACAGATTTCAAGGCTCTCTATTTTCATCCGGGATATGCCCTGTGCTTTGTACGCACCTTTTTTAGATATACCTTTTTTACCTTAAAAAAAAAGATTCGCACCATTAATAGTATAAACAAAAAGATTGTCGACACCATATTGTAACTTCACACTTTTTCTATGCTATCGCAATGCCCCTCTGCCATTATAGAGCAGCCTATATGAATGAGAAGATAAACTTGTAGAATTTGCTATGTTCCTTTGGGGGGTTATTAGAGATGATATAACATAGTCTATCAAATCATCCAGTTTCAACTGGCCAATAACATGAAGAAACTCATACAAATGCTGAGAATACACAGACTCCTCTTCACAATTATTCTGTTTGAGGTCATGTCAGTGCCGAAAACCTTATTCGGAATCTCAAAGATACTCAGTAGCAAAAACATAGAGACTCAGGTGACATCACAGCATTTAGCAGATAAACATGTGGCCCAGAACTAACACCATCGCTCTTAGAACCTGCAACAATAGCAATTGCGGCGAATTAAGTAATGGTACAATGATTTTAGGGATGAATAAGACACAAAAATTGATGAAGTTGACAGCCAAACTCTTAGCATGTGAATTAATTACACATTTATATTATTATGAGGCCATACTCACAAGTACATCTCCACACAAGAATTTCAGATTTGAATCGATTGTAAAATCAATGCAACAAAAGAAATACACACAGGATAGTTAGGATGATCAAATAGATGCAAAATGATTCCACGTATGCTGAGGCTTACTGCCAATTCATATACTTATTAAATACAGGGAGTACTGAGGTTCCAATATTCTGAAGCCAAAGTGTCATCGAGAGCCTTTGTTAGGCTTCTTAAGAGTTCTTTAAGAGCTTGGATTCCAAGCACTTTTTCCCATGGTAGTTTATATGCTACCAAAAAAAGCTCTAGCCAAACACCAGCACATTCTACCCTCAGGGAGTAATGACTTGAAGCAACAAAGTATGCAATCTATTATTATCGGTACTTCACAATGGCACATGATTTCTTATTAGAATTCCCACATAGTATAACATACATTTCTTGCCGCGAGCACTAGAATAGCATGATGACCTCAAAACCTTTTATTTCTAGCAATTTCTTATCCGTAATTTTGAAAGGAAAAAATGATATCTCTGTCACAACAATAGAGGCTACATCATTCAGTTAGTTTCAAGCAAACATAATCCTATAAGATTCACCTAATTTCAAGTAAACTTCCAAGGACTTACATACTAAGCGCAATACACTTATGCAACTATGACGCATATCACACCACTTCAATCTTATGTAAACCAAAATTCACTCTCGAATACATAACTAATATGAGCAAGACACGGAGAATAATGGTACTCTCACCCTTTCAAACTCAAACTAGTAGCAAACCATATCCAACAAAAGCAAAAAATAAATAGACAACTCCATAATAAACTAGCTCAAACCGACCCTAATATCTAATCATAAAAATGCTGACAAATGTATTGCAATTTACAATAAAAACCACAAGTAAACCGTAAATGCCACAATAACTACTCAGCATTTCGGAATTCGGATCACTAATACATATACTTCTCCAGAAAACATGTTCACCAAAAAATGAAAACTTCCATCAATTAAATTAGAGCATAAACCTCGGAGACCCAGCATTAACATTCCGATGAAGAATCCTCCCACCACTCAACTCCCCCTCCCCCGATTCAATCAAATCCTTCAACCCCAAATTCGCAACCTTCCCATTCTTCTTACCCCCCTCCTTTTCATCATCACCATCAACACCAAATTCCTCAACTTTCCCCTCCTTTTCATCAAAATTTCCAACTTTTTCCTTATTCTTGAAATCCACAATCTCCTTAACACTCAACCTCTCAAAATAATTCCCATAAATATATTCAGGAGTATACCCATTTTCCTCATCAAACAACATTATATGCCCATGCCACTCCCAGACCCGATACTCAAAACCCGAATCCAAATGAAACCCGACACAAATATGGTGCTCAGAAATGGTAACAGCTTGACCTGAATTGGGTTTGAGAGTTTCGGATTTTCCATCAAGAATTGTACGGATGATGGTTTTTTCGAGCTTTTCTTCTTCTTTGGCGAGTTGGGTTTTTGAGGAAGGTGATGAATTGTCGGATTCGTTGTCGGAATCGGACAGGTTGAGGTTAAGGTTGAGGTTGTTGAAGAGGATGTCTTGGAGGGGAGGTGGGGTGGTGGTGGGGAGGGAGGGGGTGGAGTTGAGGCGGTTGAGGAGGGTTTGGAGGAGGAGGTTGTCAGTTGGGGTGGGGCTGTTGAAGGAGTTCTGCGGTGGTGGTGGGGTGGGTTGGGGTTGGGGGTGGAGTGGGGTTTTGGGAATTCAGTAGTGAAAGTGAAGGGTTTATGGACGTGGTGTTTTAGTTGTACATTAGTCGAGTTTGATAAATTTTATTTCATTTATTTTGGTTACTATTCGATCCGAACCAAATTAGTGAGTCAAATTAAGTCTAGAGATGACTCATTTGGATAACGCTTGGCTCATACTTTGAAGTTTATGGTGGCTGTGTGGTGGTGGGGTGTGGTGGGGGGTTTTGGGAATTGATTACTGAAGGTAAGGAAGTTGTGATGTGAGTTTTAGTTGTATATTAGTTGAGCTGAGTTCGAGTTTGATAAATTTTTCTCCATTTATTTTTGTTATTATTCAAATCAAACGAAGTTAGCGAGTCAAATTAAATTTCAAAATGATACATTTGGATAACGATTGGTTCAAACTTTGAATTCAATTTCGATAGCTATATAAAAACTGCTTGTTAAATCAGTTACTAAATTATAAGAAGAATAAATAAAAAATTAAGTTCAATAGAAAATATGTGGCGAGGGTTTTGAGAATTAAGTAGTGACAGTAAAGGGTTTATGGATGTGGGGGTGGACCAAGTACCAAATTGCATTTTCAATAGTAGAATGATAACATGAAATACATATGAAGTTTAGAATTACAAGAAGGATTGGAAATTGTTGAAAGAGTTGGACATACAAGATATATAGGGAGGCTTTCGTCATCATTATACACTAGAATGAAGAACAATAAGCAATTGCATGCACCACATGCTATGGAGTATAAGTCCTTCAGTATTGTTGCTATAAAATTACATATTGTATGTTAAAACAATTGAAGCCAACATATTTCGGTTGAACCCCTTTACCGCCTTAAGCCCTCCACTATGTAGTCAGCATAGAGGTTCCTGCTATCATGTTCCAGAATACAAAATTAAGGCAAACAGAGTAGAGTTTGTGCCAGTTAGATTCAGAGTAATTAGCATTTGATCATGGTGTGATTGATTGTAGATTAATTTCTTTTCACTTTTTAGCAATGCATGAGAGAACGAATTGCTCTGAATCTAATTGGCACTTCGTTTACAATGCAAATCTAATGTCGTTATCAACATATGGAGAGTCAAAAGACACTACTATATTATAAATGCATGTAACAAACTTCATGACTTACATAGAATGCTGAATTGCATTGTAAGCCTCAGTAGCGGGCAGAAAATCATTGACAGCAACTTCCTTATTCTCGTTTTTCTTGTCTATAAAATTGTTAAGAAAAAGAATGCACTGTCAAGCTATATATCAACTTTATAATATTAAGAATCAAATTTGCTATGACTTACAATCTTCAAAGAAGCGACGAATCTCAGCCAGGCGATGAGGAGGTAGTTCCTTAATATCTGTGAAATGCCTATATTCAGGATCATCAGCACACACTGCGATTATCTTGTCATCCTTTTCTCCCTGTATTGTTCACCAGATTAAAAATTGATGTAGAAATATATGAACATATCAGCCTTCAGCAATGAATATAAAACACATACCTGATCAATCATGGGCATAAGGCCAATTGCTTTGGCACGAAGAAAGCATCCTGGAAGAACTGGTTCCTGATATTTGAGAAGGGTGGTAAATAAAAGGCCGACCAACAAAACCGTAGTTTCATACAGAAAATCTATTGATAATAATTGCATACCTGCATGATGACTAAGACATCTATGGGGTCACTATCCTCACAGATTGTCCGAGGAACGAAGCCATAGTTATGGGGGTAAACAACAGAGGAATAGAGAACACGGTCAACCTAGGCAAAAGAAGGTAAAATAATATCAGAGGAGCACTAATATAATCTATATAAAGGATTCTAACATGAAGACAATACCTTGATAAGTCCAGAGTTTTTGTCAAGTTCATACTTCACCTTACTCCCTTTGCTGATCTCAATCACCTGAAATGAGAGCCTTGGTTAGACCTCAACATTTCAGCATACAAAAAGGGATTAGTAAGTTGGCTCTAGTATTGTTACACATAATGAAATTCTAGCTATTACTTTTTGGTGTAACTTTGTCTTCTTAGTAAATTGGCTCTAGTATTGTTATACATAATGAAATTCTAGCTATTACTTTTTGGTGTAACTTTGTCTTCTGAGGTTTTTTTAACACATTTCAGCAAATAGATAGGAATATGAACATAGGCTCAGATCAAGTCTCAAGATAAACACTACCAGAAACAGAACTCATATTGTTCCATATTTCAAACATTGGAGCCAGAAGTTAAGAGAATTTGTATTTTTGACGATGTTTGATGGACAATCAAGGTGATCGTTTTTTCAAAGAGCATGCAACAGCTAGCGTTACTGAAAATTGTAAGATGGATCTGGAGAAGCATGGTAAGGATCTTCTACATGGTTAAAGCATAGGAAGACAAATATAATCTGAATGACTTTTTTTGAAATCTTTCGAAAAAGGGCAGGAAAATGCTCTCAAACTCTCTCAACCTAACTGATTCCGTTTCAGGACAAAAACCACTTGTTATCAACGCTAAATGCTCATGGCGGTGTTCGCCACGGCACCACAAAATGCTCCAAAAGTGAGTTGTCGATTCGTTTTCGTCACAAGCCTCCTTCATATAAAAACAAGGGTCAATTCTCGTACTTCTCAAAATTGCATGAAACTTGCTTTTATTCCTCCGGATGTTGTTAATGGGCGATTGGTGGTCAAATACAAAGCGATTGATGTTCTTCCTAGTGTCAATCGTTGGAAATCAGCAGCATTTGGGTATGTCATGGGTTTTAAGCATGATTTTGATCAAATGGAGAATTGCTAAATCAAATTGGGAAAATTTTGATTTTAAACTTTAATAAGCTCGGTCAGATGCTCTTGTTTCAATTTAAGTCTCGATGCAAATCGCGATCAGATGCTTGGAGTACTTGGCAGATTTTGATTTTTCGTAGCGAGTGCCAAACTAGTGGTTCCGTAGTGAGAATTCTAACCTAAGCCTTCAATTCTAGAATGAAGAAATGTTAAGTCGAATCGGTAGCTATATTGGGAAGCCTTTAATGGCGGATAACACAGTCGGCGCTGAATCCATGGCGATACTGGGGTGGTTTACATGTTGAGATTGATGTTAATTAGGAATCGCCGAGTCTCATGATGACTCGGGAACGAAGTTTCAACAAAAAATCGATTCCGCCAAAATGTTTCAATGTAACGTGTTCGCACAAGAATGAAGATGTTATCACGCGAAGACTTCTAAAAATCTCGGTGAAGGTAAAGAACAAGAAGCTCAAAGTTGTACAATGTAATGGCGTACCAAAAAGAGCATTCCTCAGAGAATCCAAGGTCGCAAAAGAGCAAAGAAATACTAGTCAGTTGTCAAAGACGATTGTCAAGATGTTACGGTAAATAGAATTGCTGCGAACTATCACCTCACACTAGTCATGTTTCAATCCCTGTTCAAAATGCTTTTGAAAGTTTGGATAAAGAGGTGCCTGAAATTGTTAGGATTGATGATGATCCTATTGTGAGTAATGGCCGATGGCACGATTCAAATAGGAGTTCAATCCAAAGATGAAAAGAAAAGAAGTCGAGCTAGCAAAATCGCATGTGAGCTTTAGGCGAGAAAGCCTCCTTTTCATCTTGGTAAATGCAAGAGGCCTGAATATTGAAAGATTAATCTAGCTCTAGTAAACAGATGTAATTAGGGAATATTTGTAAATTTTTTTGATATTGTCTCATTTATGTAGACAAAATTAGCCTTTAATTTTGACAGAAAGTTTAGTATTGTTTTTTCTAACCGGTCACAGGTTCATAATAATACGCGAAGAACATATCCTTGCTAGAAGTTCAACATACACAACTGCAAAATTTCTTACGACCGTTGTTTGCTGTAGCGATACTCGCCGATAAGAGTTTCACGGTCCCTCTTGTCATTTACGTCATAGAGTTAATAGGAGCCACGGCTGATAATAAGGGGCGATTTCAATATCATAAATGCCCGACGTTTCGAACGGCGAGTTTAATGAATGCATTTTCAAGATGAAGCGCATGAGACGCTTCATACTGGGCTTGTAGTTTTATTTCTGAAACAGAATCGAGTACCAACGGACGCAAGAGTCCCAGATGTAGTTGTCAGGTAAATGTGAGCCGTCAACACATGGCAGTCAAGTTTAGTGGACGTCATGTTGTTCACAACTGACATCAGCTCTCGATGTTTTCATTATATGCAACATCCTAATGATCCTAAGCAAGTATAATCACTTTCGCAACTCACAGTCCTTTCCCGAGTATTATCAAGAGCAAAAGCGGAACGAGACGTTAAGTGGAAACGAAGCTCGTGGCTGGCAAAGATCACTGTAAACTGTGAAGAACGCTTAGTAAATCTAACAAGCAAGCATCTCTAATATCAACGTTGAAGCGGCCGGTATTTAAGCAATTAGAGACGTAAAGTCATATTACAGGAGTTAGTCAGGAAATACTATGCCAGGCTAAGGACATTACTATGAAGTATAACTGTCATAAAGCGCCGGTGAGTGAATTTTATAGTAAATATACAAGATGGTACGATATAAGACGGGACGATAATACAAAATTGTTTCATTCTTCCATGAGGATCAATCAAAGCAAAAGTCTTATTACTCAAATTTATAACAAGAGGGCGCCACATGTGACATCAAGAAGTTCAAGTCAGAAGCTATTGAATTCTATAAGAAGCACTTCTCTCATGCTACTACCATCGCAAAGAGATTTGATCATCACAGAATTCGCAAGAGAATCGATATCGTTGATTTCAGGATTCGCGTAAGCCTCATATCGCGAGTAGATCGGAAGTACTTTTATTTGCATGAAGGCATCTCGTCTCGACGGGCTTTCTTTTGAATTTATATGACTTGAACGTTATCAAGCACTCGTCATTATTAAATGCTCGAGTTTCTTTTTCATACATATCAATTCTGGGCTTAGATATGCTAATTCGTACGCTTGTTACTCATTCCCAAGGTGAAGCATCCACATAGCATGAAAGATTTTAGACTTATCTCCTGCTGTAATATGTTGTACAAGGGGATTTCTTCTATCATTGCTCATAAATTTAGGAAGATTCTGCACAAAATAGTCAGCGCATCACTAGACCGCATACGCGTAGACAAATCTTCACGTGGGATTCCAATGATGTAAGAATCGACGATGGCTATTACAAGAGCTCGACAAGCCTAAAGCGTATTTAATATGTTGACATTATTTAAGGCATATGACATGTGGATCGAGTTTCATGGGATTTCATCGCAACATCTCAATTTTCTCCCTCCTAAATTCATTGCTCGATCAAGGCATATGTAACTTCAAAGATGGTTTTCCATCACCAACGATCTCGCACGGATTCTTCCCAATTTGGGGGGCTTCGAGACGTGCTTATCCCTCGCCTCTTTATCTGTTCATCATCATCATGGAGTTTTTTGATGATCTTATGAAGATGGTTGTTGTTGATGTTACAAATAAATTCAAGTTTCATCCCAAGTTATTAACAAATTGTACTTACAAACATATGTTTTGGTGTATTTATCTTTTGGTATCGTTCATATGCTAACAAAGAATCCATTTGCACCATTAAGAATGCGATACTGTTGGGAGTAGCGCGTAGCCAAGCTTCACCTAGCAAAGCTCGCTTTTCGGCCGGGTGTTTCAAATTCCAGTCGAGATGCATCGTTTTGCAGTTACCGACATTCCAAAGACTTTTCGCTTATCAAGTAACTTCAATTTCTCGAGCACCAAGCATGTTAACACAGAGATCAAGTAGACTGACAAAATCGAGGCAAAATTGAGAAAGGAGATCAAAGCACGCGAAGTTTTGCCGCTTAGGCTGCGCTTTTTATTAATTTTGTGTTCTTTGGAGTGGTGAATTACTGGTGTCAATCTGTGTTCTTGCCTGCCATGGTAATCAAGGAAATTGAAAATAATGAGAGCTTTTTTGTGGAAAGGGAGCTTTATGCGGAAAGGCGTACTAGCAAAGCGGAGCTACCATGCGTCAAATAACTGCCAGACGCTTGCAAGCATGAGTGGCCTGGGTGAAGAGTATCATAAGCCGAATAAACTATGTGATGCTCACATACGCTACACTTGGCAGAACAAGGAGGCTACAAAGGATCGTGGATAAATACAGACCAAGTGGCAATCTATTTGGTACATTTAGCCTGGGGATGATACTAATTCGGCCGAAATGTTAAAACTCGTAGAAATACTCGCCTCTACGTGAAATAAAGTATGGGCAATGCGTGAATGCTAACTTGTACGATAACTAGCATCGTATGGCGCAATAAGATGAAATATTTTAACAAGAATGGTGAGTTTCATGAATCGAAAGCAATAAGACTTCCGTCATTGACACAAAAATCACCGCCAGGGGTGTATACGATACCGATGCAGAATGAATAGACAGCAGTAAATGATATGCCTATACTGCCGACAGAGTCACGTACTGGCCGAATAAGTGTTTCTAATTTCAAGACTTTGACCTATGGAATACAATCGTAATTGTGAGGCCAAGTTCCTCGGGTACAAGATCGTATGGTTCAAAGGTAATGCGCAGAGGTTTGTTATGTGGTTTTACATGTGGACGACAGGTTGGTGGTATCATGACAAGTCACATAACGGTCGACATTGTAAATAATAGCAAGGTTACATATGAGACGAAGCCCATCGACTACTTGTTCTTTTCAGTTTTCTTCTCACCCTAGAGGAGAATGCCACAGACACTAAGAATTTCTACATCCTGTGTCATTGAGTCAAGCACTGTAGAAGATTTATGAAGATGGTATTGGAGATGGCTTCCAGAGGAAGCCGAGCAAAGCTCGTGTTGAATTGCAGCAATTTATACAACTGAGAGAAAGAAATCAAAGGATATTTCAACAAAATGCAAATATTGATAGTATTGTTGCTTGTATTACTAGAATTGTTACATGTAGAGTGGATACTTGGAGAAAAGTCCCTAGGATTAGAAGTAATTGGCTTCCTTGTATAGAGTGGACTTCTCCATTAGCATTTTTGAGCATTAGCTCTCAATTATATTTTCCTACGACATTAAAAAACTTCATTTAAAAAATATAATCTTCTTTAAGTTCAACATTCTGCTCTAATCATCACAAGATCAGCTATAATCAATCAGAAGATTATCGTCATGAAGAAAGTATATGATGATCATATGAGTTGATAACTACATGTAAATAAATTACAGTTGTGGTAACAAGTTCAGTGTTCTTACACAATTGAAAGTCACAGGGGCATCGGGTCCTGAAGTCCAAAATAGTATAGTTAATTGATGAGTACTCATAGACAATATATACATTAACATTAATATGTCAATCCCTTTGCCCCGCCTTAGAGGGGTAAAGGGGGACCAGGGGCAGAGCTATTTGAGGGTCAAAGTAGGTCTCGGTCCGCCTCGATTTTTTTAAAATGTTAATTTTATCTTTCTTTTGTAAATGGCTCACCCTATAATTAATTTCTAGTTCCGCCCCTAAAGGGATCGTAGATAATATATACAATGAAGTAGAATACCAATCTCAAGATCATGCCAGGGATGAGCAGCAACTGTTCTCGAGGTCATTGATGAAACTATTCTTTCGTTTAGAGGTGGTCGAGAGGGCAGACCATAAACACTGGCTTTGGTTTCTGTCTCAGTCGATGGTGCCATAACTTACCTGCAAATCCAAAGAACATAACAATCAGAATTTCATTGCATCATCTCAAAACTGATAGCAACATTAGATTACACGATTCCTTCATCTTCCTTCCATTTTATTCATCTCTACTAAACATTTTTATTTACGAAAATGATGAAAATGTACATTATGCATACATATTGAGACATCAACTCATTATACTATGCTTATGTAAGCTATGTTGAAACTCTGGTCCTTATATGCAATGGCGGAACTAAGATTGTTATATAGAGGAGCAAATGAATGGATATCGGATTACCAGATAAAATAAGGAAAAATGTAAAAATGTAGTTGAGACGAAAACTCTGTTCGAACAAACTAATATTTTTTTTCCAATAGCCCCTACGCAGCACCCTAGTTCCAAATTCAAATTCATCCTAACTAGTAATCATCTAAATGGATTAAAAAATGCTTATCCAACCAGGGCCAGGAGATATTGAGACAAAAATACAACACATCTAAGCCACCATTCTATTATCCAGCAAATACCAAAATATATATGACCACAACCATCAACATCAAAGGGAAATTGGTACTGAAACAACAATTAGCCGAAATACCACAGATTCGTAACATATTCATCACCAAAACAATTCATCGATAAATTACATCAACTTAACAACTCATAAGAAAAATTACTCGGGTTAATCACCAGCTAAGCTCATAGACATTACTAATTTTGTCCAATATCAAAACCGAAAAGGCAATTTAATCACTGCAATACTAAAATACGAATGAAATCAAACTAAAAATTAGCAAAACACAATTGTTTCCGTTGATCCTCTGTATCCATTGGCGGAGCTTAGAAGATCAAGGGGACGACGCACATACTTAAGCACATTTACTAAAATACGAATTAAATCGATACTTAAGTTAGTCGGGGCAGCAGATACTTAAGCACATTTATTAGATTATTGAAGGAGTTAAGACACAAGTCCGGTTCAAGTATTGGACCACATCTATTAACATTTAATCACTACAATTACTAAAATACGAATTAAATTGAACTAAAACTAGCATAACTCAGTTTAATCAAACTAATTCACACAAAAAAACAGCACAAGTCATGAAAACTTCACTCACCACAAATGAAAATACAAATAAAAAAAATAAAAAATACCAGTAATCAGAATATTTTGACACCAAATACACACGAAATCTGATGAAAACACAACTTATATAAGTATTAATTTGCTTAGACATAATAAAAGTGAATTTACACAAACACGCAATATGCACATATGCATTCATGAAAATCATGCGCGAAGTGAGGTGGCAAAAAACGTGAACCAAACAAACTATTAATACTCATTCCGTTATTTTATTTATCGTTTTAACTATTTGCACATAAATTAATGAAAATAAAAATTAATCTAAAACTACATTGAAAATATCTATACTGCATAAATATTTTCAAACAAAAAATTACCATAACAACAAATAAAAAAACGAAAACTAGAGAAAAACATAACTTACGGAAATGGAAAAATGAGATGAAAACTAAGGAGTGTAAGATTGAAGGCAAGGTATTTATAGGAGTTGAGTAAAGGAAATGTTTCCTTTAATTCTCAGCTAAAACCATCTTCCCGCTCCATTAAACAGTTAACCCCCACTGGGAAAAAGGGGATATTCTTTGTCCTTTTTCCTTTTTATAGTATTTACATTTCATAAGGACATAATTTGGTTGACATGCTCGTATATAAACAAAATTGTGATAAATAAAGCTTCTACCTAACGTTTATCACCTCGCCTTTCATATAAGAAGCGCCTAGCCGGAGTATTATAAAAACATTCTTCAAAAAAAGTTTTATGATGATCGCTAGTTCTGACTTTTGTAAGAATTTGGAAACTTTAGGGAATTATTTAGAGAAGTAACATTGGAATGGGAAGATTCTGTTTTTGGAAAAGGAATACAACGAGAATCTGGGTGGGAGGGAGTTGACGTGGCGAGATATGATTGGGTATTATCTCACTATTGTGGGACCAATTTGGAATAAAGGAATTTGGAAAAGACATAACACCAACTTTGTCGCCTTAGAACATCGACAACATATCAAATTTTACACTTATTTTTAGCACCATCAAATAATATTTACTTTTAAGAATACCAAATACTATCAAATTAATTTACGCTCTTCCATATCATTTTATCTTCATTTCACAAATATTTTATTTTTGTAATTTCAAAATTCATAATATTTAATATGTCTAAAATTGTGTAAAAATTCAAAAAAAATTAGTATCCAAATTAAGACAAACCTACTTATTTATAGATCTCGAAAATTAAAAATAATTTCAGATATTTTTTAATTTTTATTTTCGATTAATTATCAGACAAAAAATAATTAAAAAATAAGAGGGAAATAAATAAAGACAACCACCTGTAAGTTCGGGCTGTCAGCGTGCTTGGCCAATTTTTTTTCAGTTGTTTAGTTTATTTTCAGGTGGGGCCCTCGAGAGATTGCCAAAAGAATCTCTGGCACTTGGATCAAATATCATCCCTGGCCCCACGCTGCTAAATTCGATATTCACCACTTTTTACGCGCGAATGATCTATTTTAACATGCTAATCGATGACATAGATGGTAATTGATCCATTGTTGTGAGTGGTTATGGTGAAAGTGACCGTGAGATTTGAGATATTTTGTCAATAAGATTATAGGAGTACTTTCCATTATTCAATGTGGAATATCAACTTCTCTTTCTTTTGGCTTAAGTTTGGCCATTTGCTGGTAAGTGGTGGTAACAACTGGCCCCAACAATATCAATATTGTTTGGCTACCATTGTGCTACACAATGACTAATAAGAAATAATTAGATGAGGGCTTTGATTTTTAACATGATCATATTTCATTTTTTATTTAAATCACATATATTATTTTGATATTCATTAATGCATAATTGCATGTAACTAACTATTCATAAGACAAATTGAGAGGTAAAATGAGAAATTAGAGTGTACTCCATCCGGTTCAATTCGATAGACATCCTAGCCAATAAGAGACAAATTTATAAAGGTGTTATCTTACCCTTCTACACTCATTATTATTGATCAAAAGTGGTGAAACGTCAATTGAATGAGATAAATTAGATGCGGAAGGTCTCATTGACGTACATCAAACAGGAATTAAACACACAAATTCGTCAATTATGAGTCCTTTAACCCGTTGGAGTGAAAGGAAAAAACATTAATCTTAGATAATTACTAGATCCGTCCTCAAAAGATTGTCATATGTAATTTTTTTTTACATAATTTTTTGGTTTTTGGTATTCACTTTTAACAAATTGTTATTATCTCAATTGACTTTTTACCCAATTTCATAGCCCAATCCAATAACCCCATAAGTTAGTGTCTATAGGTCCAAACAAAATTGGGGTCATCTCCTGATGGACTAATAAGTCAAATGATGGATCATCCAAACAAGCCTGCCCCATTATAGAAGCTTAGTTGTGTTCTTCTTAAGCACTAGGTGAAAAAGTTCCATTTCGGATAATAAAACATATGGAAATTGCAAAAGCAAAAGAGGACTCAACAATTAAAAGGATAACAATCATTTGTTTATTTTTCGTTCCATGTTCCCATTTAGCACAATCTATTTACTCAATCGATCAAAGCATAATTTTCCTTGTTCCCATTTCCCAATAATAGATGTTTTCTTTAGTGGGGTTATGTTGTGTTATCCAAAAGCCAAAAAGATGGAAATAATTGGTCAAGTTTTAATGGAGAAGAAGAAATACATAGTCAAGTTGAGCAAACGACAAAAAACAACTTTTATATATCGAACAATTTAAAAGTATTGGACTGAGTTTTCTTTGGGCGGTCGAGATGAAAAAGAAAGTCATTATAGAAAAGAACCTAAAACTCAAATATGCATAATTATGAGACATATATTTGGTCGGTTTAGAGTCAAATATACACGTATGCATAAAAGGGTTCATTTGAGGTCAAATACGAATGAGTTGTCCTCTTTATTACCCTTTAGAAGATGCATATGTGTATTCATTGAGTATCATTCATGTAATGAAAGCAAAATAGGACGAACTATATAAGCTGGAGATTATTGCATTTCCGACATGGATTAATTATATTCTTTCTATCGATTGATATCTGATGGATGAATTATATGTATCGAATGATGTCTCGAACATCAATAATAAATAGTTTCACATGTATAACTTCTGAAATGTAAATTTAATAATTTTTGATAATTTACTATTAACTTGATAATTTTGATTTAAATTAAAATATTGAGTATCAATTAAGATCGTAAAATTCGTTAATGTTTAATCATTTTGGAATGAAAAGAGTATCAATTCTGCCGACGAAGGGAGCTGACTCATATGATAGATTTGGGAAAAGGTGACGATCGAATGATGCAAATATTACATACACTACAATGCTCTTTATGATGTGTTTGACTCATGTACGGTTGATAAGAGCTGATGTGTGTGTGGTTGCGTCTATTAATTGTGAAAGATATGTGGATATGAAGAGTTGACATATATAATGTGTACCCAAAATCTCAAGCTCTATCTTATGTTCATGAAATTAGAGGCCAATATTTTGTCAACACAATAGCATGATGCCAGAGCTTTATTATATCTGCTTTAATTTGAGGGTTTTGAAGTTTTTATCTGTATTATTCACTCCTCGTTAGAGACAATAATGTCACGAGGATGGAATAACAGAACATTTAATCATTTTGTTTGGCTTTAGTAGCAGTAATAGTATGCATGACGAAATCCGGGCCCTGCAATTATCTAAAAAACAAAAGTGTGTTTTACTAATGATGAGATAATTGTAATATTTGTCTGATAAATATCAAGATTTAGAGTCCTACAAAGTGAATTGATGTAAATAATTAGTTCGTTATCAAATTATTAATATATATAAGTGATGCATATATCGTTTTTGAAGTTCCATTAATTATACATATAGACAGATATATAGTCGTATTGAATGTAAAGAACAATTTACATATATAATTGATTATAAGATCGATAGTAAACATCCGATCGTCGTGTCAACTATCGATATTTTTGAAGATTTTATTGTAACATTTCTCAATGGAACTACGAGACCTTAATATAACCCATAGGTTGAATCCTACGAGTTCAAGAATCAATTGAATGATTAAGGCTTTTGAGTGCACAAGAAGCATGCAATGTTTTTCAAGAAAGCATTTGGACATTAAGGTTTCCCCTACACATAAGAATTTTTTGTTCATTGACAACTGCCTTCTCTAATAAGTCAAACCTTTATATACTTAGCCCCCATTTCTAGCACAACTATGCAAAAATAGCATAGGTGGCAGGATTATGAATTGCTTAGTTTTCTTAATTAATAATTTATTATATTTCATGTTAGAAATATTTATTTCGGACTGATGATGATGATGAGAATATATCGTTTTCCTCTGAAAGAAGAAAAATGTTCCGTATAATTGAGTAATGATCAACGTGTTCTATCTTAATTGCCGAGTATACAACATGATTACTTTGAGTAAGTCCATATAGATTAGGGAAGTTTCGAGTATTGACAAATAAGCAAGTATTCCGTAATTAAAACATGTTGTATATGCATGATCTTGGCAATTCTAGACGTGAACAGGACATAATTTTTCATAACTCAGCCACATTTTCTCAAATTAAATTCAATCATTGCTATTTACTATACTTAAGAGTTATAATAATCATTGACTATTAAAGAAGAACCATCCAACATTATATTAAAGAATATGAAGTGGTTTATATATATCATCTTAAGTTTTATCCATCTAATATAATCAATTAATTTTAGGATAATGGAACCTCATAAACTCTAACATATATAATATCATGAGTCCGTCACTCATAATTAATCTCCGGAAATTTGATATAGAAGTGTTTGCTATGTAATATGTAATGATTTGAACACTTTAATTTTATAAATATTCACAACTTTATCATCTTAAAATTATGTTGATTATTTTTTAAAAGAACTTATTAGTTAATTTGAGACCGATGGAGTAATATTTATAAGGATATGAAGTTATTATAATATACTCTGTAAAACTGAGGTAGTGTTTAAAAAATTTCACAGTATCAAGTAGATAATAGACATGCATATGCATCTTATGATTGAGAAGTAAATCGGAATATAATCTATAACTAAGATGGGAGTCTTCGTTGGCCAATCAATCCATGCACTACTACTTCAGCAATAATATTATATTTTATTTTTTTACTATTTTAAATTATCATGTTACAATAAATATATTGTAAATGCCATATACGTCGACAAAGGTCTATGATCTGATTTCTTTACATCAATAATTCAATTTAGTAAGAGATAGTATGTAGAAATATTATAGTCGACCATACTGAGTATGAGTATGAACATGAAATTAAATAGATAGCATACCAATAATAGAAATCTCACATTTAAATAAGAAATAAAAAAACATGAAAAGATCTTTATACTACCATGAGCATGCATGGTAAAATAAATGTTATGGAACTACAACAATAACAAATGCAATTTAACTTTACAGATACTCTTTAAGATTTTTCCCTTCAAATAAAGATTAACAGAGGATTAATAAAAAGCCTCTTAACGTGTTTTACAAATATCGATTTATCATTGTAAAAACTAAAATGCGACCCTCAGCACTATACTTGTTGCCACTGAGCTATGCCAAAGACTCGAAATACGAGCCTCGTCTACTCGTGATCACTGAGCTAATCCACTATCTTTCATAGATACACCTTCTTCAATTCCTCTGACCTTTCACTTTACCTAGATGAACTCATCAACATCCCAAATGTTTTCAGGTATTTCGAACTTCAGCATGCTGCTGCAATAGTTCATATTTTCCCTATCATCTCCATTGTTGTTTATACAGCTTCCGGAATTAGCATTATACTTGGATGTCGAATTTGGTGGTGCTGGACTTGATGAAGGTGTTGATAAATTTGATATAACAGATTGGTAACTCAAATTTGTAGTGTTGTTGGATTGAAACGTTGACGTTGTTGCCTCTGATGCATCATTTTTTTCCACAATAAACTGGTCACATGAGCCTTGCTGCATAGGTACATAATAATCATTCATTTGGTAATTTTGGGTGCTGAAATTTGCATAATTTGCTGGCAAATTCTCCTCCATATTTGGGAATTGCATTAGTTGAGCATCACTAGAAAATGGAAGAATGTCTTGAAATTGGCTAGTTTGAACTAGTGGGGCCATTTGATCTTGGACTTGGTTATCAAAACACTGATTTTCTTGAACATTATTTTGTTGGATGATCAAATATGGGTTGTTTTTTTGTTGCTGATTTGAAGAGAAGAGATAAGTGGCAAGTTTTAGTAGCTCAGGATTGATCAAAGATTGTTGTTGCATGCCTAGTAATCTTGAAAGATTCATTTGAGAAGACCATAGTGGACTATTATTTTGAAACATGGAGGAGTTTAGAATAGAGGAAATATCAAGAAGGTCAAGACGAGGACTATGAGTAATTGGATCAATTCCCATTTTGAGAAGCCTCTTCCTTATATGAGTATTCCAATAATTTTTAATCTCATTATCAGTTCTCCCTGGCAAGCGAGCAGCAATTGCTGACCATCTACAAGAAGAAAGATTCCAAAATTAGACTTTTCAAAACATTATGCAAAAAGTCTCAAAACTTTAATTGTAGAAGAAGCCAAAAAAAGGGGAAAACAAACTTGTTTCCAAGAATGCTGTGAAGTTGAATTATTGTTTCTTCTTCCTCAAATGAAAATTTCCCCCTTTTGATGTCTGGACGAAGATAGTTTGTCCATCTAAGTCGACAACTCTTACCACACCTTTGTAGTCCTGAACCATAATTATTCAATAAATTAGAGAGAATTTGAAAAAAGAATTATGGTTAGCCTAGCAATAACAACAAATATTATTGGCAATAACAAAGTTATGATTTGAATCATATTGCAATGAGAAGAGCCGAATAATTTTTAAAAGAGCATGAACATGGCAACATACATGCATATTACTGACTAGCTAATTGAATTCAAAACGATGATATATATAATTTAAGAACTTACCAGCATTTTTTGGTAGAGTTCTCCAATTTCCATAACCATGCTCTTGAATATAATCAATGAGCTTTTGATCCTCCTCAGGAGTCCATGGCCCTTTTTTTAGTCCATTTTTATTATCACAACAAGGGGTTCTTCCCATTTTGTATGATTGATTATTGAAGTATTGTTTTAGTGAAGTTTTCTTGTAGCAATAACTCTATAGCTTATGATTGACTAAAGAAGTTGAGTGTTATTATTGCTCTATATTTGATGAAGAGAAAGTCTATATTTGATGAAGAGAAAGACATAAGTTGTAGGTCCGTAATTGAAAATAGGAAGGTATATATAGATGAAGAAACAAATCCAAGTCAAAGGGATTCGGTGGCCGTCCTCTGTATATCACCCTAGCTACGTGTCCCTATTCTTTGAAGCAAATGTGAATTCGTAATGACTGAAGTTTAAAAGAGATTAAAATTATGTAACGATACACGAAGGTCGCATATAATTATAAGTTATTTTTTCACAAAATTTATTAATTGATCATGAAAAATCTTTTACTTAAAAATGTTTAAAACTTTTCTCTCAATATTCGTTCTAGATAGGTTAGCATGTGTATAGTGGAGGAATTAGGGTGTATGGGGGCTTAACTTCTCCCCTAATTTTTGAAAAAATAATTTTATAAGATTTTAAAAAATTATAGCTTATTCTTTAAAATTATGCTACAGATACTCCCTAAATTTTTATTTTTTCCTTATAAAGACAGACAAGAACTATAACTATCTTCTCTTACATAAAATTCCCTTTGCCTGGCCACTACTATGTATAACACATCTAACCCGGTAATTTGATCTCGATGCTAACACTAATTCACGCTAACATCAAGGCTAACACTACCCAAATTCATAATATCAGTTTCAGCCCAACCCAAACATCCATCATCATTTGGTCTCAAACCTAAACATACCACAACCACCAACTCCAAAGACCACCACCAAGACATCAAAAACCTCCGCCGCCCCCACCACCACACCCATTGCCTTCGCCTCTCTCTCATTGATTTTTTTGAATCAGAGCTTCATAGTCGGTGAACCATCGACATTTTCAATCGATTTAAAAATAAATCACCAAGCTTAATCGATATACCACCATTTGAGAATTTTATTTCTATACGGGCAACAAAGCCCCAAAATATTTGTCCGCTGTTTGGACTCATTCCAAATTCAATTTTGTGCTTGCTTGTACTGGATGGTATTGCTTCTAAAATCATATACACACACCAAACAAAGAAATGAGTCATACTGCTAATTTTCTCAAGAAAGAAAACAAGCGACTATCACGCGATGGGGAATAAATGTTTAATTCAACCTACGCTTAGTACCTAATGCTTAATTCGCCATACTACAACAAACATTAGATTTATCATTGTTTTACAATTTAACACTACAATAAGTCAAGTTTTCATATACAAACATAAATTTAAATCGCATACTATTACTGCCCACGAAAAAAATTGATGGCTCATAACGTGATGATGTTCGCTATTATCACCACAATACCAAAACCGAGCAAACGATGATGCTTCATATTGTTCAGTAATTAAAACTTTGAGAGAAGTTTGATATAAAATTTAATGGTGGTGATTTAACAAATACAATACATGCATCTTATATATATAGTCACGCATAATCACGCTACGCACGTGAATATGTATAGCGCACGCCAATCACGGCCCCTCGCTTTTTGGCGCGGAATTTAGTAAACGCTAACTATTATCAATTTGCATAATGTATAAAGTTAGTAAACGCCATCATAATTATCGATTTGAAAATTATAAAAACGTTGGTTGCTTAACCTATAAATAGCAAAGGAAAACAAATAAGGAATTATGCGATAAAATTAAATATATTAATTACATTATATTATTATACTATCAAATTAAATATATACAACTAAATACATCAAAATACTCAAAATACACTTATATACGGTTAAATACATAGAAATACACCTAAATACAACTAAATACATCAAAATACACAAAAATACACCTAATACACATAAATACACCTAAATACACCTAAATACAACTAAATACAACTAAATACACAAAAAACACACCCATAGACAAATACATAGAAATACACCTAAATACATCAAAATACACAAAAATACACTTGTGATTTAAACAAATACACTCGAATGGTTTTTTTAACAATAAATACACAATAACTAATAATAATAAATATTAACAATAATTAATATTACACAATTCATAATTGACACAATTCGAAATTATCAAAATTTGAAATTATCAAAATTCGAAATTATTAACATTCGAAATTATAATTAATATTACACAATTCATAATTGACACAATTCGAAATATTAACAATAAATATTAACAATAAATTTCATAATATTTAATACACAATTTATTACAATTTCATAATTGACATAATTTCATAATTTCATAATCTCAATTCATAATTGACATAATTTCGTAATTGACATAATTTCATAATTGACATAATTGCATAATTTAAGACATAATCTCAATAATTTCAAGCAATATTTACATAATTAAAAATTCATAATCACAAATAACTCGCAATTAATAAATAAATAACTCAATTAATACATGTTTCGAAAACTAATCATTGATAATAAACAATCATTGACTAAATTCGCTTGTTTGATAAGAATCAATGTGTCAATTGCCAATTATAAAACAATCATCGTGTCAATTCGCTAATTGACAATCATTGTTATAATTCGCTCGTTCCAATACAATCATGGCTACAATTCGCTTGTTTCATTACAATCATGGCTACAATTTGCTTGTTTACTAACAACAATGGCTTGAATTTCAACAATAATTTAACATATACTTTTTCTTCAATCGTAATTTCAACATTAATTTAAATGTATAAAGTTAGTAAATGAAATAGTATACTTACTTGTTAAATTACTTGTTGATTGATCCCAAATGAACAAAAATTGAGATAAGATGGAGAAGAAACAAATTCTTGACTACAATTTGAGAAATATTGACAATTTAAAAAAAAAAAAAAAAATATTAACATCAAAATAATTTCATAAGAAATAACTATCATTTAACAATTTGAGAAATATTAACAACAATTTGACAAATAACTATCTTAATTAATACACATAATCTCAATAATTTTATAATATTTACGACATAATCTCAATTCATAATTGACAAAGAACTATCTCAATTAATACCTATAATCTCAATTAATACATAATATTTCGAAAATAAAAACTTAACATATAATGTCCATGGTTATCAAGTAACAATCATTGAGTAAACTCGCTTATCCGGTAACAATCATTGGCCATATTCGCTTATTACACAATAATCATGATTCACCCGGCTTGTTACACAATAATCACATGCTATCAATTAGCTACTTGCAGAACAATCATGGCCGGATAAGTTGTCAATCATTTCTTTAATATAAAGTTAGTAAATTAAATGGTACTTACTTCTGGAGAAGAAAATGAATAATTGATTTAATGATTACAATTTGAGAAATATGTCACAATTCTAAATAATGATGAAAAAATGAATTCAAATAATGATGATGTTTGAAGAGCTTTAAATTTATGTAATTAATTTATTTTATTCATTCTTATATACTTAATTATTCAATATTTCTTACGTAATTAATTATTTAATTCATTCTTATGTAATTAAATATTTAATTATCTTATGTAATTAATTTATTTTATTCATTCTTATGCAATTAATTATTTAATATTTCTTATATACTTAATTATTTAATTCATTCTTATGTAATTAAATATTTAATTGTCTATAATTAATTTATTTTATTCATTCTTATGTAATTAATTATTTAATATTTCTTATGTAATTAATTATTTAAGTCATTCTTATGTAATTAATTATTTAATTAATTTTTATGTATTCATTCTTATGAATTTGCATTGTTGTGTTTACATATAAACAAACAAGCTAATACCATGCTTATTATCGAACAAACATATACACAATTCGCTAGTCAAGCTTACAAGCACGGGCTCCCAGTTCGCTATCGTAATAAGCATGTCGAAATTCGCTTGTTTTGGCCAGAAACGAATTCGCTTGTTTGGTTATAAGCTCTAAAAATTTCGGTTGCTGTGTTAAGCAATACACACCCGCTACGCTTATAAACCCAAGAAGGTGGTTCGCTTTATGTTCGGAAGCGGCAAAATGGGCCATTTCACGCCGGGCGAAGCTATCGTTTCACGCGTTAAGATAAGGTCGGGTCAACCATCGCGCCATGTTTTAGCTTTTTTTCCTTTTCCAGATAAAGTAAGTTTTAGTACATGATTTGCAATCTGTAAATTCATCTTAGTAATCTTTTTGTTGAAATAAAATTGTACTCTATCAGACTGAGAATTAGAAATCCTTTTAGGTGCTTAATTTTTAATTCCTTGGCTATTCATATGTTCAGTTGAAGCTAGATGATAGGAGAAGAGTATATCTAGACTAGTGAGCATTAAGAAAGAGGAGCAGTACATCTATGTCTTCTGATAGACATTCAGATAGTAGATGATGAAAGTCAGTTAAAGATGAGAAAGCGTAATCCAAATGAGGAAGTTGAGTAATAAATCTGACGGAAAGAATTGAATGTATTGTTTGAAATTAGAACCCAATTGGAGTACATTTGTACTCAAATGTGTGTGATTAGAGTACATTTGTATTTTGAATATCATATATTGTAATTAAAATACAGTATTTAGAAATACACATTCTCAAATTAGAATTTATTTATCAAAATATATATATACAATGATGTATGTGCTTAATATACATATTTCTAGTTTAGAAGTCAGTTTTTAGAGTATATTTGTAATTTTAGATATTCCTTGCATCTCCTTTCTACGCCTCTACTTTTAGAATTTGTATATTATGTATTGAGTGTTTATATTATAACCACTCATGATGTCCTTAATGAATGATGTACAAATTCTAAAACACACACATAATGTTTAAGACCGAAAATGTAAGAGAGATCTTTTCATATTTGTACTTTAATGTGCGCGATAAAGATAATTAACACCAAATTATATTAACATCATACACGTGCTTCATATAACTCCCCATCCCCATCCTCACATCGTAACTATGAATTTGAGAAGGTTCATCAAATGGTTGGGTTAAGATTGAATTAAGCCAATCTAAAATGGAAAGATAAGTATCGGGCATGCAAATTTTGATTTGTTTAATTACTAATAACATGGATTAAGATTAAAATATGTTAACTAAGATTCTGTTTGATTGCTCTCTCCTCATCATCATTTTCTTGCGGGTGTAGCTTCTTACTTTCTGAATTCATATTAGCTGTAATCAATGCTAAGATGCCACGTTCATCATGTATTCATGTCCCACTTCTTTACATACGGACGTACTTCACGGCTCTTATTCTTCCTGCATGGCTTCATATATGAATTGGCTATATTTAGCCATGTAGACTTTATCCCGGAATATGCCCTTTATTTGGGACATCATAGATATGGAATATAGTGGAATCAAATTATAATTTAATTATAGATAGTATTATTGTAGCATATTAAACATTAAAAGTGACACTATACGGCTATTGTAAAGATAATTTTCAAAACGACAAATATTTACACATTATTAATTCATCCATATTTCGACCGTTAAAAACATGGAATGTGCACATTGTCAAAAAACAGAAATGAACGAATGTGCAAGAGAGTTATACCATTTTCGTAAATTAATTTGGACAATATAACTACCTGGAACTAAACTACAATTTGTTTGGTCCCACTATTTATGATCAACTCGACAATAATTACCTGATTTACCTCTCATCGAGCGTGTACATTCTAAAAGTCAATGTAAAAAAACTATATACTCCATATAATCTTAGTTGTTCTCGTTATTACTCGTCACACGTTATTTTATTTGAATCAAAATTATTACTCATTCAAGGACATTTACTTGTTATCCCAGAAAGAATATACACAAATTAATGTGCTAATGAAAAGTAACAAAAAGTCAGTATCAGAACGCAGAACGACAATTAATCAAACTATATAATTTGGCTTCATTGACAATTTAATAAAGAAAATATTAAAGAACATTAAAAATGTAAAATATTAATTTTCTATGCTAGAATGATAAGTAAACATATACATAATAAAAAAAATTCAAGTTAGAATAACAAGTAGATGTCACCAAAGGGAGTATTTATATAACTAAAAATTGTGTACATTGCAATATTAAGTGTAAATTATGAAGAATCATAATCGTTCAACTATACTACGTAGCAAACTAAAACATTGCAAGTGGAGTGATGTGTGCGAGTGTGTCACAAATTGAAGTTCAATCATCACCCCACTGCATGGTTGTTATTTATAGGAAATTACCATAGTTTCAAACTTTGATTGGTGATTTTTACACGATTTCCGGTAGATGTAATTAAATGTTAGTGGTCCTTTCTCTTCAATAAATAGTTGACTTGAAGATATTCAAAATAGCACTGAAAAAAAAGGTCATGAGAGCACGAAGACAGCTTTAAATCCGCAGACACAATAATTGAGTTTATTTCTGCAGAAATTTTGGAGCATTTAATATTCAATGGAGTGTAAGGAAGAAATAAATAAAAATCACCTTCATTTATTTTCCTACAACCAATAATAATACCAAGCCAAAGCCAATCCCAATGAAGCTTTGATTAATAAAACATCGACAAACACTAATCAAAGAGGAAGCAAATAACACAATCATAATCAGAGGGTCCATATATATGGCATGCATTATAATTTAAAAGGACGTTTATAATAAGTTACATGAGTACGTATGTGATGAATTCACTCAGTGTCCTCTCCCCTAGTGAGTTAAAAGAGTGAAGACAAGGGATCCGGCCAGCTTGAATAATTCAGTTTGAGAACTCGACTCTATAAAATACTATGTAATTTTTTTTGAAAATTTGTATAAGAAAAATATTAATATATATCCATCTTTTATTAGCAATCCATCCAAAAGACCCCTACTTAAACATCCACTATAACACTATCATATTGCATACCCACAAGACTGGGGAGGAGATATCTATAAGAATATTGATAAAATAACATTTAATTGTCCAACTATAAGATGACACCTCTAAGAGTTGTGTTTTTACGTGGATCCAATTAATTTGTTGGCTCTCTATTGTGGAGACCACATATATACACCGTGACGAAAGTGAAGGGTTTACCCTAACCCATATGTGCCACGTTACATGCAACCATGAATGTAACATACGTTTATGATGTGATAGTTTCTTTGAAATATTGCACATTAGATTAATTAATAAGTAATCAATTAGTGCAAGACCAAAGTTACAATTGGGAATAGAGTTGAATTAGTTGGTTAATTTGTTGTGGGATATAATAAGAACTAGGAGTGTAGATGAACTACATTCTTAAGTTTAATGTTTGAGTACAATGATTAAATGTTTGTATCATGTTCGATCAAATTAAAAGTTAAACCCAATATTATGAAATACAAAATTAATATAGATCGCTAAAAAAAAATTTAAATATCATCCAATGCAACAGTTTAACATCTCTCACGATTAATGAAATAATATTATTCGTGAGGGCTCATTCACACAACAAAACATTGGTGCTTATGCAAGACAATCCATAGCGTATTGTTCAAAAATTGATTTACTATAACAATTTACCTTTAACTTAAAAAAAAAAAAGACTAAATCATCCAACTAAATGGGAAGGCTAGGAATTAATCATCGAGATCACATGGAAGCCTTGATTTCAGGTGCCTGCTACTATTATTAGTGCTGTCATGTAATACAGTATTATCTTTAATTTGAAAAAAGTAAAATCATGTGACCCTAATACATACAAAAGGTGTCAGCATTTCATTATAGTAAATAATGTTATTTATTTTACTTTTACACATATATATGCTCTGATGTTCTTTCTAGTAAATAATAGAACGAGTACACTAATAACTTATTAATTCCTCCATTTTCTTCTTTTTATCGTTATAACAATTTATACATAAATTAAAGTAAAGATAAAATAGTTAAAAATACATTAAAAAGAAGTGACCATAAAGAATGTTTCCTAGTTGTGGCTAACTGGTGACTTTCGCCCCATTGTAAGTTTCACAACGCTACAACAAATTCTAAATATTTTCCAGACACTGGGCGTGATTTACCCTAAATTAATCAAGGCACATATAATATTAATTTTGAAGAGTTTTAGCGTCAGAAGTTGTAAATTGCATAAATGCATCCCCAAGTATTACAAATGATTCCTAATTGGTCCCTAACACTTTAATATTAATTATTTTAATTTGTAATATTTGAAAAATATCTCTAGATTAAGATTTTAAGGTATATATTAAAATTTAATATTTTAAGATAATTAATATAATATTATTTTGAGATATTTTAATATATTAACTTTGAATAACATTAATATATTTTATTATGAGTTTGTTATCTTCAATATTTATTATGAAATATTCAATAAAAGAGTGTTTAGATTAAATATTTATTATAGAATGATGTGATTTTGTTAGTGTACACGTGGTTCTCATTTGGTCCCTAGCTAATACCTTAATATTAATTACTTTGTAATATTTGAAAAATATCTCTAATTTAAAATTTTAAGGTATATATATTAAACTTTTAATATGGCAGATAATACTATATTATTGTTTTTGAAATATTAACTTTGAATAACATTATATATTTTATTCGAAGTTTGTTATGTTCAATATTTATTATAAAATATTCAATAAAAAGAATATTTACATTAAATATTTATTATAGAATGACGGATTTAGTGTATATATACCAAATTCGAAAGCATTCAATAAATATAATATCAAATGATTTATATTTTGTTTTATATATTATATAATTACTAAATTTATATAGGTTACATTAAATAATATAATGTACTTTTTTAATTTATTTATATAATCAATATATATATGATTGATATATTTAATGTATAGTAAAAATTTATTGAATATTTCATAATAAATATAGAGGATAATAAACTTATAATAAAATATATTACTTTACCCAAATTAATATATTAACATATTAAAAATATTTCAAAATAATATTATATTAATTAACTTAAAATATTTAATTTTAATATATACCTTAAAATCTTAATCTGATATATTTTTCAAATTAAAATTAATGTAATTAATATCAAAGTGTTGCGGACTAAACGAGGAATCATTTATACTTAATAGGTTCTCTAAATCCTTTAAGCAACTTATAATACACAAAAATCTTCAAAATTATATTTTGACCCAAAAATGTGCAAAACCGTTAATTATAACGGCACAATTAATTTAGGGACTAAATGCACACCCCGTGTACACATCTAGGACTATCGCCGCAACTTAAGCAATTTCATCGAGACGAAAGTGCAACCTCCAATTCAATTTACCTTTTAATTCATTGTTGCAATTATTGATAATTTAAAAAGAAAAATTAGTCAAAAAGTACATTGAAAATGTAAAAGAAATGCAATTTATTATGCTAAAACGATAATTATTTTGAAACAAAAAATTTAGGCTAAAACGAAAAATAAAAAAACGGACGTAGTATTGATTATTGACCTAATTAACTTTGCTTACTCTGTTTGCTTGTAATCCTTTCTCTCTATACGTGGCTTATTTGAGTATATTGTATGATTAATTACACGTGTAGTTAATTAAGAGCTAAACAATTTATCTATCTACTACTCCAGTACTAGCGATAATGCACTGCTTCAATTGAATTCGTGGCATGTAATTTACATATAATTATAGACTCAATATCTACGCTTCTTAGCTAAGCGTATCCAAGTTGATGTGCAATTATATGTACTAAAAAAATCTTAAGTATATGCTAATTGTCCCCTTTCTTGGTGTCAGGAAGCAGCCATATTTAGATTAACACTTCATTATAATTAGATTAATTAGTCGATCCAGGGGTATGTGATATATACTATTTTAGTGAATCACATACCCAATAGAAGTAGATAGAACTTGTCAAAATCTTGGATTTTGCTTATGTATGCATGGTTACCTAAATGAGTTGCCCACGTAGTAATAATGTTGACCGCCTCATTAAGAGGTACTTGTCGATTTTGTCTCAGTGGAATCAAGTTACAGTTTCGATCTATATATATAGCTATATTTAAGCTGGCAGACAATTAAAGTCAGACATACAAACGCTGCACATTCGATTCTAAATACGTAGAACGACGCTTATTCATCCTCGCTTTTAGAGCTCAAAATAAGAATAAACGCCGAAATATTTGTCATTTTCGAGCAAATCATCATATTATGGAGGATTAGGCCTCCAACTCTGAGCTTCATTATATTAATACAATATTATCAAAAGATGTACTCAATAATGCTGGTACACTATGAGTAAAAAAGAATCCAGATCAATAAATATCAAATTTAAGCATCGTACTTAAAACTCATCCTTTAAGAAATGAAGTCTATCTATATATATATGTAATTATATATTCTAATTACATATAATTGTGGCATGTAATATATATATATATATATATTAATGATGACTTCTTCAAAACGCAAATCCATTTTGGGATACATACGCTGATACTGTGCATGAGTGGATGGTGCTATTCTAAGAAACTTCATGCAGATTGTTTAATCAATTTATATTAGGAGAAGTTCCCATGAATGATTAATAATAGCAACTTCTGCTGATGAGTTAAACTACTAATAACGTTGAATAATGTAAATAAATTATTAGAGTTGGTGAAGTTTTGTGCCAATGAATTGAAGACCACCACCTGGCTATATATAAATGAATTTCTAGACAATTCCAATATTTTTTTAATGTGTTTTTCACTCTGCCATATTGCTGGAATATAATATAGATTGTATTCGTGTCAGACAGCAGCTGTATTAATAAGAAAACATAATTTATTTATTTTCTTAAAAAAACAAATATACTCATACTTTGAATCGAGTAATAATGATGCTCATATCATTTTCTGTAGATTTTGAGTATTTTAGAACAATTGCAGATTGCAAGTAAACATATATATATATATGACATATTTGGATAATCACCATTTGGAGGTCAAAAGGATGATTTTCAAAGTTTTGACACGTTCAATTTTAAACAGGGGAAGAAATGGATGGATCCATGCCTGGCATATGTTTTCACTTACTATTACCTCAATCCTATTTGAGGGATTCATTTATTCTAACTTCTTAATCTATTTATATCCGCTAAAATCTAAATGCCTACCTTGAATAACAATTTTGACTTATGGAAATGGCAAACCTTTCCATAAAATTGAGCGGGATGTAGTGTTCTTGTATTTAACGGTATGATACCCCGGCGAAACTCCAAGATTGGCTATAAATTTTATGAACTGACATCATAAATTATGATGTTTCATTCAAAACTTCAAGATCGACAAATAGATTTTATGAACTCGCATTACAAATTACAAGCCTTTCCAACTTTATCTTTGTCCTCATTTACATGACCCTAATATAAACTTCGAGGGACCACCAATTTAAATATCGAACTTTCAATAATAAAATTGTATTAATAATTTAATCAAATCATTTCAATACTTATTATCATAACATGAGCCCATGACCTTTGGTATTACATCTACGATAGTGTAATGTTACTATAGCAGGGTAATATTATTCTTTTAGTTATGAAACAATTCATATCGAGGTGTTTGGCTAAGCTTATTTTTCTTCAAAATCAACTCAAAATGAAGTGTTTGGCAAACACTTTCAACACCCAACTTATAAGTTCTAAGCAACTTATAAGTTGTTTTAAAAAGTCTTAATTTCTAATTTTACCAACTTATTTTTACTAGTTTGACTAAGTAAATTACTTGATTACCTTTATTTAATAATAAAGTATAAATGTTATATTTTATACTATTATTGATATCATAAATATTATATTTTTAGTCATAAAAAATACTTATTTTAGTTACAATTATTTATTATTATTTTAAATATTAAATTGTATTAATTTATTTATATCATAAAGATAAAAAATATTATATAAACATGATGTATTTATAAGTCATTTTACCCTTTCTACAATCTCTATAAATTATTATCATCATCCAAACATGTAAAAAATCTCATTATAAAAAAAGCATGCTACCCAAACAAATCAAAAACAATTGGACAACTTATAACGATCTACATATAAGTTACATTGTAAGTTATAAGTAGGTCACTTATAAAAAAAATAAGCTTAGCCAAACACCCTCCTCATCTTTTGTCCCAAATATAAAGTAAGTTTCATGATATAATAGTGTTTATGTGTGTACACTGGTCTTGCTATTTCAAGAAACTCAATTTCTATTATGAGTCTCTTTTATGGTATGTTCGATCGGAGCTAATCAAGATAGTGATATGCTTTAAAAATCTATCTAAAAAAGGAGAATCTAGGTATATCAACATATAATATATTAAAATGTCGGACATGGTCACACATTGACTAGGTAAATCATTATAACTAAACATAAATACTATTATTATTTTTAAAAATAATGATTATATCAACTCTATTATTTTTGCCTCCTCTTTTTATTATTTCACACATCAAAGTAACCATTTACTCCTTTTCCAAACTCAACAACAATAAACCATTTCAAACTCATCAAATAAACAATTCAAACAAAAACCGCCAGAACAAATTTAGAAGGTAAAAGACAAACAATAGCATCGACAAAATGTACAACTAATCAAATGACATAACTTACCTGTTAATAGGAAAAAGTTCACCATCTATACCACATCCATTGTGAGTATGCTTTCCAGGTTTAATCTTGACCGACTTCACCTTTATGTATTCAACCGTTTGAAATCAATAACCATAGCAATGGATCATTTAAAATCAATAACGGTAACAATAATAAATTTTAAATGAAGTACTTCATGAACGTTTAATTCAATAACACATAATAAGTTCAACAAAAATAAAAATTAAACATCTGAGAATTAAAAAACTAATAAAGACTTCATATGACTTCATATGAAACTACTATCGTAAGGAGACATCTTGTAACACATATGACTTGTGCTTCAATCAATATCTTCCAAGCAATTCAACACATCAATGTCTTTAATAAATTGTCCTTTCTTCTGAGCAGCATCATTTCTTCGTACTCTAATTTTAGCAACAATAACATCATTTTCTCCTGTTGCTCTATCATTTCCAAAGGGTTATTCTAACTTTTCGAACAATGGTACTGGTTTACCCTTCCAGTTTGCAGCCTTTGGATTAACCTGTCATGAGTAACATATGTCACAGAATTTGTTCTTCAGATACTTAATTCTAGCTCTGAACTTCTCTTTGCATCATGTGGTTTCGCAGAACTTTTTTTGAAGCTCCATCAATGTACAGTAGTATAGGCCGAGGATGTAAAGATCACTGTGACGGTTACCAATACTTGTTTGGTACAGTAGCGTATCAAGAATAAAGTCTATCCATTTCCCAGAGGGAAAAGCAAATTTTTCTCCTTGAGCAAAGATTTTTAGGGAGGTATAGTTACAATTAACAAAAATATTTATAAATGACGGATACAATATTCACTCTGCCACCCATGATGAAATACCAACACAACTCAAAAAACATACCAATTTGTCAAATAAGCAAAAACCTACTTCCATCAAACCCAGACTAAATTAAAATCGATTCAATATATATATATATATATATATATATATATATATATATATAACATGGGATATCCAAAACCAATTATGATTATTAATAACATGGGAAATCTAAATCTACAATCTAAACAAATAAGATCTTACCTCCCCAAATTTTTTTTTTGATGTCTCATCACTTATCCAAAAAAAATATGCAACAATCACTAATTATGATTATTAATAATCAAATTATGCTATATCCAAATTTTTATAGGACTATGAAAACTTGTATATAAAATAAATAATTAATTAATTTATTACATTGTAAAGAGATTCATTCGTACCTTTTTCCTAAAATAGATTTCAACAGCATTACGATCAAGTAAGTGCTGAAAAAAATGTGTGATATGGAGGATATAAGTATATATATATATACTTGCATAGACGAATTTTTGGAGGGAACAAGTGGTTTTTAGCCGATGGATATATCAAAGATGTAAAATAATTATTTTATATGTTTTCTTTCTCCATTCTCCTGTGATTATCCCTGAGGGTGAATACCTTTGAGCTAAATGTATCCTAACCCAGCGAATCTATTTTCAGCAAATCTATTATTTAGAGCTCCCAAACAAGGTAAATGAGAATATTATCCTCGATTTACCTGGGATTATCCCCTTTCAAAACAACTAATTCATTAAATAAGAAAGACAGCCTCCTAATGAGAATAAAAGTTTAAAAAAAAAGAATAACCAACCACTACAAAAATGATAAGAGTAGGTAGAAAACTAGAAATGAACACCACCCAACACTTTTGCTTACATAATTGATATATCATATACCTTCACATATTAATCAAGCATATTCGTATCAGGTACATGATTCGATTTGCTTTCAATGGCCAACAAAAAATGAATTGAAATGAAACTAGAACTGAGATCTTATGAGATGAAGTACATTGTATTGAGAAAGAAAGAAGTATATATCGTTTGTAATTCTTCAGAAGTATATATCATTTGTAATTCTTCAATTCCCCGCGAACGACTTTCTGTTAATTATATTAACAATAATTGACCATCAAACAACTGATGCAGAGATCAGACCCAATATCTGGCCGTGTAATCTATCATTCGTTACAAGAATACCGCCGGAGGGAAATATCGCCCGTCTTTCAATTTGATCTTCTGCAAAATCTAGTTGACTCCCTCTCCAGTCAGTCACCTAATTAGTTTAGCATTCATCTCAGAAGCTCTTTACATATATAGGAGTATTTTTAGAGCATAAGGTGAAAACACACTTAGTAGGCTGAAAAGGTTGTTATTTACTAAGGATACTGCACAACTGTTGTCCTTTTCTTAGAGTTTTCCTACCAAAACCTTATGCAATATGTGAAGGATCCTCAAATTTGTACATTGTCATCTTCGTTCCAATTTGGATGAGTTACTATCTTAGTTTGTTCCAGAAAACGAATTATTTCCATATTTGTAACATTATTTTCTATTATTATCCTCACTTTTGATTCACTACTACAACCAAAGTGAATTTTTCACATTTTCATAGGTATAAAAGTATGGTAAATTAAACCAACCATACTAATTGCCTTACTATTTGAGTAAATTCACCCTCAGTCCCATGCTTTAACTTATAAGAAAACATAATAACTTGACTAGTTTGAATCCAAGAGCAATAGCTAGTGGGAAAGTATTTCCAGAAGACAAGTCTTACCTTTCCCCCGGCTTCATGTATGCATATAACTCCAACTGCATGGTCCCAAGCCTACAGTTGAATGACACGGAATGTCAGAATTTAGAGTCCTGGTTCTGGCTGTCTTCTAAATGCTTCCTCGGTTATGAGTTATGACTTAAATATCTTAGGGTAGTAAGAGTACCTTAATAGTCTTTTCAGCCCTTGTATGAAGAATGAAAACTGATGCCCTACCAGAAGCAACCATCATGTACCTACACAGACTGTAACAAAGAACATAAATTATGTGATCACTTGATGTAAAGAGAATGAATGAGATGAGCCATGTATAAACGCATACATTATCATTTAATTTACTAGATGCTAACGCTCAAAATGTAAGAACCTTATAAACATAATAGATGCAACAAATTATCAAGAAAAGCATTAACCCCTTTCACACTGTTGGATAAGATCTACAAAAGTAAAAAACTTTTGAAGACATTTTGTAAACTGCATTTTCATTGTAAGCAATAAACTGAGCAAAAATGCCTGCGTTGTTTTGTATGTGTGTAAATTTGCAGTGTGATCTTTATTCAGCTGTTTGATGTGTCCATCACACCAGAGCCTTGCTAGATTAAGAGATTCTTCATGAACATGCAAATGACACATCAAATGCCTAAGCATAGGTATTACAAGTATATAATATATTAGTGCACCTTCCACAACAAGTTGGTAGTAGAAGAACCTCTTTGTCTCCACCATTAGTCCGATTGATTGAAGCACTGTATTGAGTAGACAGCGGCAGTGACTCCCATTTTTGGCTCTCTGGGAAACAGAAGCGTCCTTCATGAATCAACTGACACACATCAACAAAGCATCTGATCCAATTATTAGATGAAATGGCAGAGGTATATAGGTTGTCCCACAACCTTATTTTCCATGTTCCACAAGCCACATGAGATATCATAAGAAGCCCTGCTCCAGAAGCAAATTTGTCTCCTTTTATGCCCTCTGATTCAGATCTGTCATGACTGTCCTCTTGCCAATTGGGGCAGCCCATAACACCCAAAACAATGTTCCCTTCAACTACTAGAGCAAGACCCACCTTGAAAATCAGAACATTGCTTTATACTATAGCATTAAACAACAGATGAAAAAAAGGTACTCAAGAAGTATCTAAACATGGAACCAAACACTTGCAGCATATCCAACATGTTTCTCAATCAGATCAAATTTAATTCAACCAAAAGAACCAACAACAATTAGCTAGAGACAGGAAAATAAGTTTTGTCTGTTTATTCTCTCTTACACTGTCAGTCACATAATTATTATAGCTTCATCACCTTATAACTACTGCTCATGGTCATTGTTCCTCACTTGTGAAGAATTTAGGTACAGATATATAGGAAACCAATATCAAATTCAAAAAGTTGGACGGAGTGTGTGAAAATAAATAATTGCACCTACCACATACAGAGCTTCTTTACCTTTGACGAACCCTCTAGTACCATCAATAGGATCCAATACCTGCAGGAAGTTTGCGAGTTGAGTGAGATAAAGGAAAGAAATCCAATTTTAGATAATCAATACCAAAGAAACCTATTCCCTCTGGATAATTGTCAGTTCAAATTACGATATAAATTGAACGAGGACTAAAAATTTCTGAGGGGAACAATGAAAGCAGTTTCCAACTAGTTATAACTTTCTACTGTCACAACGATGAATGTGCTCAGTACCAACTAATAACACTCCACAGCAACAACATACCCCAAGGCTTACGCACAAGGTAGGAAGAGGGGGGAGGGGGGGCACTTATTGGCATTAAGCTTGCGATAGCAGGCTGTTTCAAATTGGCCTGAGATAAAGTCTGGCTTATCTCTTCTTGCGGTAGATGGCGTGAGTAGCTAGGTATTGTAATGAGCCATTTTGAATTATTTCTTTAAGAGAATATAAATCTTTGACTCCATAGGACATGGAAACTACCAACTATTAATACTCCAACCAATAACATAAAAAAAACTGAGTATCGTTCCATTCAAAGGGATGGAACCATGTTTTCTTTCAAAAAGTGTGTTCGCCATAAAAAAAAATCTTGTCAGTCATCAGTGGAGGTAGTGAGGCAACAAGGCAGAAAATAGATCACCATTTTGTTAAGGTGAAATTTATACCTCTCACAATCAACCACGGTTTCATAATACAAACCAAAGTTTCAGCCAAGTATCATATTACTTCCATAAGAATATTTGAAGAGGACTCACCCAATAAGTAGCTGGCTTTTGGCTAAATACATAAGCTTCCTTCCCCCCTCTATCAATTGCCTTCAAAATATCATCCTTCACTAACTTATCCCCAGATTGTACTTTATCGGTGACTACATCAGCAACAGCATCTACGAGGTTGTTTGAACGTAAGAATGCTGAATCCTCTTCAGCCACCAAAGGAATAGAGGGAAAGAGGTTGCTCAACTCTGAAAGTTTGCGAGAGATACAATTATGGGAGAAATGAAGAAAAAACTGCATGAACTTCACTTCTGTTAATTGATTGCAATAACTGTAGGTTCAACAAATGATACTGCTAAATACCCAAACAAGTGATTAAACTATTACCTAAGCTTACAAGAGCTTGCACTCCAAAATCTGCAATAGTGACTGGCGTCCGGTCACTTTTCTGAATGATCCGTCCATCACTCGAGAATAAGGACCTTTGCACCTATGATACATAATCAGAATGCAATATCAACACATGAAAAGTTAATAAGCAACAAAATCTAGATGATAAAAACAAACAGGATAATTAAATACATCACCAGATCAAAGAGCTCGTCTCGAGCAAAATAACTAAATTGAAGTACATTGAAGATCCATATACGGAAAAAAAAACATTGTGAATAAACATATCTTGAAACAGGCGTTGCTACATTCAATTGAATCACTTTAGGAATTAAATACACTCCCTCCATTGCAAAAAAAATGTCAAAGTTTGATTTTCAATAATCAAAATTAACAAAGCCTAATTTACACACATTACTTTGATCTTAATCAAACTGATCATGTTAATAGTAAAACATGTTTAAAAATACCATCTTTTGTTCAAAATTCAAAAAGTCAACCATCAAAGTTCAAAACTTGTCAATAATTCCATATAAAAGTAGTATTAAATAGAGCATCACATGGTAGAAGTATTGGAGTTAGTATTAAAATCGAACAATATACTACCTCTATCTCTAAAAACTCGTCCAACTTGTTTTTCCAATTATCAACATTAACACACTTCGATGTCTTAATTGACACAAGTTACTTTTGATTGAATCAATATTATCGTGTTAATAGTAAACTGGGTTAAAAATACTATATTCCACTATAGTTTCACCAAATATTATACAAAACACAATTAAATTGATAGTAAAGTAGCTAAAGATACCATCTTTTGATATATATATTTCCCACCAAATATTATACAACCCATCCAAAAACATTTGAATTCAAAATTTAAAAACTCAGCAGACTAAAATTAGCTTCGACAAATGCTTCGTATAGTAACGCTAAACATAAATATCCACATGCTAAACTATTGGAGTTAATAATTTATATCCAACAATATATATATAATAAAGGGTACATAAATCATAATTATGGCAAAGAATACCAAAAAATGAAATATGCATCAACACCGGTCAGCTCACTTTGTGGACAACATTAATGCTTCAAGCTCTTTATAATACTTTGCTTTCTCCTTTTTAAACGGAAGAGTCAACGTTGACCTGAACCAATATACAAAAAAAACATAAATGTATAAATCATATATATAATATATTGAATTTAATGGATAAATATGAAGAAAATGGAGAAGATTAAATGAGGACTATATAGAGAGAGAGAGTAAAAATTCTATAAATTAATAATGTCGGGACTGATGAAATATATAGAGTTATTAATTTATCGAGTATTAATGTCGGGATGGAAAATATTAATTAGTTTAGAGAGTTTATTAATTTATCGATTAATAATTTAAAGAATTTGGACCTGATGGAGAAGAAGCGTGGAGGATGAGGTGCACGATAAGGAGAATGGGGGTGTGATGTAGAGAATCGGAGCTTTGGGTAACGAAGAAGATCCATAGGCGGGACGAAATGAATGATGAAAATTGATTTGTCCGGGTATTATACTGGGTGGGTGAGGGGTCAATAGCTCGACTCGATTTAGATCGAATGAAATATTCAATTGATTTTTAGATTTCGATTTGTTGATTTTGTAGTTGATATTATTAATTTATATGAATAAAAATTAATATAGTATCAATAATCTATAATGAAAATTTTACTAAGGCTTTGAAAATTGTGTTCATTAATCCTCTAATATTTAACTTTTTGTTAATATTGAATCTATAAATAATGAATAATACTAATAGAAATATTCATTTCGTCCCTAGTTGTAAGAAAGCTATTTTCCTATAAAACAACATTTATTTCGATCTTGTCCTTTTTTATAAAAGTAGAAGATCACAAGAAATATTTGAGTTATAAAATCGAATGGAACCGATCCCATCACGATCAAATTCAATATATATATTAGTAACTCCCAGTGATGGATGGAAGTTCTAAAAATAAAAAAGTCTTACACATGATGACATGAAGCATTGGCAAGTGCATCAATGACTTATTTCATTCCCTTAAACGTGGTGCATCCCATATTTGTGATGCTAGATAATAATCATCAAGAATCATTTACAAGAGCATTGTAATTTTTTTTAGATGATATTTTTTTTTTATAATTAAGATTACAATAATTTACAATTCTCATTCTCCTATAACGAGATTCGAACATTTACCTCAACGATCATGGATGTTAGCTCAATCTCTAAGACCATTTGATTATCTCTTTGGATCGGATCATAATTCCTAAACATATCAAAAGGGTCTTGTGAAGTTGGTACTACTACTTTACAAATAAAGGCAACGTCCAACTACACTACCGTTGTTCTTTAATTGAAAAAGCTTGGGATATCATGTGATCATCCAATTTCATATGTTAGCAGAGGTGAAATAAATTAATGTATCTATATTCAACTATTGTAGTGGTGGTGAAGAAGATGCTTGCTTTATTTTTTATCAGTTGTTTACTTCATTGTAAAGTTTTGTCTTGAAAATCGAAAATCAAAGTATTATTAAAAGTGAAGCTTAGACGAACAATCATTTTCTAACATTATCGTATAAATTACAGGTTTTAATAAATAATAACTAAAAGATGTCCTCACAAACTAAAATCCAATTGCAACTATTTGCATCAAACCAGTTGATCATACTTTCTTGAAGGCATCACCCCCTTTGTTCATTTCAACTGATCCACCATTAGTATACTCAACATCAGACATGAATCTAGACCAGAACCAATGTTGTTTCCAAACGATAACCATCTCTTCGATTGGTATGTTCTTGGTCTCAGGCACGAAGAAGAACACGAATATGGTCATCACAACCACAAAGAAGGCGAAGAAGAGGAACAACCCGAACTTGAGATGGCAGAGCATCGTCAAGAATACTTGAGCGATGACAAACGTGAAGAACATGTTGACGGATACATTGATGCTCTGAGCTGCAGAACGGATTTCTAGAGGGAAGATTTCACTCGGAACTAACCAACCGAGAGGTCCCCAAGACCAAGCAAATCCAGCAACGTAGATGCATATGAACAGCACCACGATGATAGCATACCATTTTGGAAGATCGTCTGGATTTCCATCTACTCCAAATTTTATTGCAATAAATATTGCAACCACAACCTGCACATAAACAACAGAACATTTATTAACACTTAATTATCTTAAAGAAAACGAAGTTCTTGCATGTGTCTTGAGTTCTAAGGGAAATAAGAACATGCCTGACAGACGAGCATTTGTGAACCGCCTTCCAAGAACAGAAATCGCCTCCCCCACTTGTCAACTCCATAGATCGAAACGATGGTTGCAAGAACATTTACACCACCAGTGATCACAGCAGACATCAAAGAAGCGTCATCTCCAAACCCGATGGTTTTGAACAAAACAGGCGCGTAAAACATGATCACATTGATTCCAGTAAGCTGTTGAAAGAATGGGATCAATATAGCCATTGTGAGCTGAGGCCTATACTTCCTTTGTAAAATGTTCTGCCAGGGGTGCTCAACTAGCTTGGAGGCGTCACTAGCAGCAACTAAGTCATTAAACTCTTCATCAACACTAGGGACACCCCTGATCCTCAAGAGTTTCGCTTTTGCCTCATCGTTCTTTCCACGCTCAATCATAGAATTTGGCGTCTCAGGTAGGACTAGTGAGCCTACTGTGATAATGAAACCAGGTACCATTGCACCGCCTAAGCTCAGACGCCATCCCCACCCACCATGGATCTTAGCGAAGAAGTAATTTAACACATTGGCTACCAGGATACCAACAGTGATCGACAATTGAAATCCAATGTTAAGTGATCCTCTATACTTATAAGGAGCCATCTCAGAAAGGTAAAGTGGCACAGACTGCACACACACATGCACATTAGCCATATGGAAATCATCATCATCAACACTATTTAGACTCAATTCTAGCAAAATTATGATCTTCAAAAATTTCAAGTTTAAGAAAAATTAAGCTTTAAGAGAAAAAATAATTAATTAAGATGTCCATTTCTGGGGTCAATTATTTACAAGCAAGATGCAATAAAAGAAAGGCACCATTTGCAAGTAGCTTTCAAGTCAATTTCCTCAGTGAGAGGCCAAACAAGTGAAACAACAATAAAAAGCTATGCATGTGCAAAGAAAAACAATGCATTCCTGACTTTTAAATCACTTTTTTTCCAACCCATAATTTTATTTTCACAACTATCCATCGTCATGATGTTGTAATAAAATACTTAATCAGTGAAGTGGGAACCCCACGCCAATGAATTATTATGATATTCTAAAGTCAACTGAATCACTCATGTATTATTTGATCAAGAACAACTTATAAGAAACATTTATTCCACTAGAAAACAACCATTTAATTTGAATAACCAAATGACTCTGTTCATTTAGATGCAAATTGAGTCACAACTCACAAGCATGCACAAAAAATAACTTTTGTCATGTAGTCAAATTGTTCAATGGCTACAAATCAGATCTAAATTCTGAAGTTTCATCAGCAACTTGCAAACCTTTACAATAGTACAAAAATCTAACAAGTTTATTTTCTAATGCAAATTGGAGAGATTCTCACATAACATAAACCTAGAAATGAAAGGAAGAAACAGGACAAAAATTTTAAATTAATAAAAGAACTATAAAAATATATGCTTTTTGAGTTTTATGAGATCATCAATTTTCTTATCTACCATGTTCACACAACAATAAGAACATCAAAATATGCTCCATTATTCTTTTACTTGGAATAATGACTCGTTACACTACCTAGACTTTTTATCTATTGTGAATTAGTAGATATTGTTCTCAATTTACTATTCGGTCAATTTAAGAACACCCTCCATCTCTATTATCACGGGATAAGATTGCATATTATCAACCTCCCTAGCCTCGTTTATGCTGGAGCTTTACGAAAGGTACTGTGCCATGTTGACGTTGACGTTGATTTTTTTAGTAGGAATAATCCAACAAGATTGGTCCAAATCAACTCAAATGACAACCATTTACCAGAAAACTACAATAGAATTAAATAATCACCCAAAAAAAGGTTGTACCTGATTGGCAAATCCAATGCCAAACCCAAGCAAAATACGGCCAACAATCAACATCCAAACAGCTTGAGCAAAGCCATTGAGCAAAGCTCCAGCACAGAAGAGAACACCACCAAAAAGCATGGACAATTTCCTCCCAAATTTTCTTGTGACAGTTGAGGCCACAAGAGATGATATAAGTGCAGCCAAATACAAAGATGAAGTAAACATAGTCAATGTTTGGCTATCAAATTTGCAATACTGATTTGTTGATGTATCAGCTTTTTCCTTCCTATACACAGATGGAAAAAATTTCTCCAAGAAAGAATCCATTGATGTAACTCCACCTACAAAACAGAGCAACAAATTAAACCAAACATACATTAACATTAACATGCCCGAATAACTTAAATACTCTGTCTAAGCAGGATAAGGGGTCTTAAAACCACGAAATTTAAAAATCAAAATGAGAAATATTAGTAGTGTTTTTCTAATTATTTCGCTCATGGTAAGCTAAATGGCACATGGTCCTGACTTGTGTAACGAACATGTTACATGTCCCGTTACAGTTTGATCATATTTTCTTGCATTTCATTTTGATCATAATTTGCTAGAACATATAAATATACACAAGAAAACTACATGAGATTTGGTTATTGCATGCATGAACTTACCAGAAATTCCAATATCATAACCAAAAATGAGACCACCCATGGCAGCAACTATGCAAGTAACAGTAACATAAAGAGTGAGTTCTCCAGGATATTCTTTTCCATTTCCAGGGCCAGGATTAATACCTCCTCCAGCCATTTTTAGTTGCCTAAACTTTTTTCAATAATATAATTTGAAGCTTTTGGAGATTTAGCTTGAATTACATGTAGGAAATAAATTAAAAATTGTGGAGATGGGGTAGTAGAAATCTAGACATAGAGAGATGTGCAACTATTGAATTTAAGTAATTATTAGAGGCAAGAAAATGGCTAGAGAATAGGAGCGTATATATAGAGAAATAAAAATCACAAAATGATTTGTAGTAATAGCTGTCATGAGTAATGTATCCGTCCAATGTTCTTTATTTTACATTTTTTTTGGAAAATTTTAGTTGAAGACTTGTGTTGATGCGTAGATGATTGGATCAAGTTTTTATGAAGATCGTATTATCATGAGTGTTGAAATGATACGGTGCGTTAAAGATCTACTTTGCCAAGTGTCAAAATAGTGAAGGGTTATCGGATGTCTTTTGCTTGCGTGGATCGGGGAGTTAAGGAGATTTAACGTGTATCTGAAATTAGTATCTTTAGAGATGCAAAAGATATTCTTGAAAATCGAATTGTTTATTAAGTCAGTGTTGGAGTTATAGAAATCTTCGTATGCTTTATGGAAGGTGGTGGATTCACAGGTATCGAACATCTTCAGTAAATGAAGGTCAGCCTCTTAGACCAATATTTATATAAAGATCGTTGAATTGAAGAATGAAGGCCAGCTAGAAGCATGTTTATTATTGAGAGAAGCGTTAACTGTATTGAGAGAAAAGCATACTGGAGTATTGTAGTGTAGATCAATTGTGTTAGAAGAAGTCTGTCTTGGCCAATGTCACCGATTGTTCTGTCTGATTATTATAGCAATCGTTGAGAACATTGAAGTTGTATTCGTCGGTTGGGATAGTGTCGACGGAGGCATAGATGGAGTGGTTCACAGTGCTTAGAAAGCTTATTTGAAGGTTAGTTAGGGGCGTGAAGCGATGGCGTTTGTATAAGGCACTGCGCAATTCTTGAAAGAATAGTAGAGTTATAAAAGCGGCTATTACACAGGGGCAATGAAATAAGTTACTTGGCCGGCGGGTAAGCAATCTTTGTGTCTTTTTAATTTGGCTATTTATTTACATTTCTTATGCATCGATTTATGCTTGTCAATCAAGAGTGTTATTAGCGGTTAATTAACAACGTATTGACCATCTATTTGCTTGTGAATTCACATTACTTTGGCTTCGAAAGTCTTCAGAGATTGCATGAAATGGCTAAGAAATTCAAACATTAAACAAAAACCAAAAAGAAAAGAGGGAATGAATACTTTACATATACCTTTTTATTAATTTGTTTAAACTCATCTATCTCTTAAGTCTTAACTCAAAACCTTTGAAAATTATTTTTTGGTAGAGATCGATAGGAAGTCACTGCTCACTAGTGAGCTTTAACGATTCACCAATAATACTTCTATGGAACAATTTTAGCTAGCTCATTGCAAGAGATTTTTTTATCCGTTGACATAAATAGTTATTATGTAAATATAATGCATGACGCATAGTTATGTAAATAAGAGTCGTAAAATGAGATTTAAGAAGAAGCAGTGATCTCAATCGATAACTCATTCATTACATCATACTAAGGAAAACTATACATATATATTATTCAAATCAAAATTATGTTACATAATTCATTAATTTTTATTATTAAAATAAATTAAGCGATTTTTAAAATGAAGATAATATGTAAATTGCTAAATATATATCTTTCAAAATTTCTACTTATACATTGATCACCCCTAGAGTTTTTTTTTTTTTTGTATTCTATAAATTTAATCCTGATTTTGTCACTATCCATACATTTATAAATGAGTTTTTTGTCTAGTGTATCCAATAACAAAGATAAATAGATATTTAATGGTGGTTGTGAGAACATTGATATTAAATGGTATGAGTGGTGGCGTTAAAATCGGGTTTACATCTTGACGATAAACACACAGTATTAGTCGTTATTGCAAGCTCATCATATTAACATTTCCGTGTGGACTTCACACTCAAGTCTCCTTTAGAAGAAAAGCCACATATTCAATTACTATGCGGAATACTTATCGTAACATATGGATAGAATTTTATTAGAAACCAAATGATACTTAAAGCTCAACTTGGCTTTATTTATTTTAATTTATTGAAGTAGAAAAGCTAGATATTCTAATTCATTTTGCAACTATATATAATAATAGAATCGAAATCAATTGACTGTTAGATATGCTTGAATCGAAATTATTGTTCTTTGAGCGGGGATTAGGGAGGCACTTTGGTGGGATTGCGAGCCCCGGCCCAGTCGCGACAATGAAGACCTGAAGCCTGAGTGGAGTTAGGGACCGAATTCGGGACACATGCAGAGTCCAGGCCTCGGGATAAATTTGAAAACTGATGGAGTTGGGACAGTCGGGCCCAGGTCGATGCTACTGTCGGGACCGGCCCAGCCCAGTCCCCCGACGTCGAGATAGGCTGTCTTTGGCGGATTTAAATTGTATTTTTTTGTACTCATCTTACCAGAATTCAGAATCTTTGTAACCTAAGCATCTTATATAGGAAAATTTATCATCTTACAGTTTAGGGTTATAGAATAGTTCCCCAGTACATACAAAATATTAAATACAGTGTATAATCTACCCAATATAAGCGTAGTGTTCTTTGTCACATGTCTATTCTTCCGCATTATAGAGGGATTTTACGGGTGGATACTGCGTGTGGATTAGTCACAACAGCGTAGTTAGAATACGCGTTAAAGATACAATTACATTGTTATTTTATGTCCATGGCCTTTCACGTGGTCTGTGATCCAAGATTCACATCTGTTATAACAAAACTAATACTTTTTAAATAAAATTATTAAGTTATTAAAACACAATTTGTTATTACTAACCTCATAAAATTTATGGCTTCATCCATGTCATCATCTACCTAACATTTACCCTTATCTTATAACGGATAACATAGTGATGTTCCAATAAAGTTACAATGAATTTGTGCAATCAATTAAATTGGTCTTTATCCATCTAATCAAATATGTAAAGGTCTTATGGTAAAACGTGAACCTTTGGCCTTTTATCAATTATCTCAAGTACATTAGGCACATTAGGCATGTGATCTTTCCACACCTTTTATTTAGTTTAGTATGTACACTTGCAACAAAGCTAAGTAAAACTAGGTTAAATTTCCTAAACTACAAATTTAGTTTCATTTTGATACCTAAACATTTGAAACCTACCATTCGGGTCCTCAACTTTATTTATGTTTCACAATGGCCCCTTGTCCAAATTTACTCAAAAAATGGTGGAATTATTGATAGTGGTCACAACTTCTTGCAACATACATGGTCAAAATTGACCACAACTTGTCCTCTTCTACTAATCCGAAAAAATCTGCAAAATCCAATGAATTTTTCTCAATAAACATATATCAAATATGGCCATGCCTACTTCCACCTATCCGTTTCCACGGATCAACGTGAGAATAAATAAGATCGGACGTGTATTTTGTGGGTATAATAATTAAAGGGATTGTAACATGAGATAATTTAAATTCATAAACTTGTATCGAAACGGTTACGGTACTATTAAGAATTTTGAAGAGAAACTCTTTTACATTTACATAAATTTGGTCTATCAATAATATTACCGTGCAATGTCGATTTTATCATGCATGTGAGATTTCTTGCAAAAAAATGAGTCATTTTGAAAACAAAGATGAAGATTGAGATCTAAATTGATAGCTTCGAAAACTAAGGCACCAAAATGAAAGTGGACCAAAAGTTTAGAAACAACTATAGCCTTAAAACAAGCAAAGAAAAATCAAAAAGTGTTTATTCATTTTATCAAATTCATTTCGTGTTCCAAATTCTTTATTCAAAAGGTTGTTTGCAAATTCCTTAAAATGAGCAACACCAAACCCACATGTACGATAGATTATTGACGTATCAAGTAAATGAAATACGTATAAAATCCAGTTAAATTTAGTTAATTTGAGCAATATATATATAAATCGTATAAAATCCGATTAAATTTAGTTAATTTGAAGCAATATATATATATATATATATATATATATACAGTTAAATTTAGTTAATTTAAGGAAGCAATATATATATATATATATATATATATATATATATATATTCTTCAAATTAACAAAACTAACTGGATTTACGTATTTATATATTGACTTTGGGGATATCTTAGTGAATTAAATGGAAAGGAAGCCTACTTGCACCTTCCAATCAAATAAAAAGTTGCCGTCTTTTAGATATGTAGGACAGAGGTCCCCCAGTCTTATTTATATGGTTCACAAACTATAATAAACGACCTCCATTCTAAAAGATTGTTTGAATTGGTTTTCAATATCAAAATTAACGAGTGTTATGATCTTAATTCTTATATATAAGTTTGATCTTAATTAAAATTACCATATTAATAATAAAGAATGTTAAGAATATGGTGATTGGAAAAACATTTATGATTGATGAACTTGATACTATGATAGGACTATTAGGACAGGAGATGATGTTTCATATGACAAGTTGTTGTCCTAACCAAGTTGACAAGAATTTGACCAACTAACTACGCTTGGGGTCTACAATTGCCATACATGGGTTTCTCTGTTTAAAACTCTGTATTACTGGTAATAAACTAATAATGCGATTTTGTATGATTAGAGATGAAGGCATTACATCAATGATTTTCAATACTGTTAGGATGTACAATTTAACTTTTAATAAATTTAAAAACATCTTTAAAAACGTAACATCTTCCTTTCTCGAAACGTCCAATTGAAAGCTTAATAAAGCATTTCACATTCAGAAGTGGAACCGCTCTTTTCAAATGCCGTACAATAAATCCCGGGACCCGATGGCTTCCCGGCTGAGTTCTATCAAACAAATTGGGACATGGTTGGTGACTCCTTAGCAACGACTAGCGTCACGGTTCTCTGACAATGAGCATATCCTTAAAGAAATCCATGACACGCTTCATCCATAATTGCAAAAATTCCACATCCAAATTCAATCAAAGATTTGGTCGATAGGTATATGCGATATGGTTTACAAATTGCATCCAAAGTCTGTTTAACAGACTTAAACACCGCCTCAACTCCGCCTTTCGCGTTTCAAAATGGGTGCATTGGCTGATGCTTTCGAATAACGTCTTGGTGGCACGAACTTCATGCATCCCACAAGCTCAAAGGGAAAAAATTGTTTATGACCATTAAAATTGATATGAGCAAAGACTTTGACATAATCAAATGTGATTTCCTTCTTGTGGTTAAATGAACCTCAAATTCACTCGCATTTGGATTTTCGTTAAAGAATACATCGACAGTTCGGTCTGTCTTGGTAAATGGTCAAACAGCATTTCGGCCAGCTTGTGGTCTCGAGACGAGACCTCACCCCCCGATTCTAACACGATATGCTCGCGGAAGCTCACTTTGCCACTAGTGCGTGAGCATCAAACAATTTAAAGGAATTTGTCATGAAGCTAGGCCCAAAAATCAACCATTTATTTTTTGTGAATGATAATTTTTTCTTTATTCACCTCAATTTTAATAGTATTAAATTTTCTTATATCTGATAAAGATTTTGGGAGGATTCATGACAAATAAATAAATTTTGAAATCAACCGTCCGCTTTTTAACCCCGCTACGCGCTTTGCGTCAAAAATAAAATCCTTGAAGAATAAAAAATCAGCCCTTCGAAAAAATTTGGTAACTACCTTGATATCTCTTTGGATATCAAACATAACAAAAAAGCTTTTTTCTCAAATATTATAGATAAAATTAAAAATAAAATTCTTAGTTGGAAATCAAAATTCCTTAATTTTGCTGGAAAAGCCACTCTAATAAAATCTGTCCTCCAATAAATCCTTGTTTATCCCATGTGGATTTATAAGTTTCCTCTTGCCACTTTATATGAGATTGATAAAATTCTTGCTAATTTTCTTTGGGGAGGAACAACCTTGATATACAACTGGATCGGTAGGATCTCCTTTGTCTTAACAAAAGAAATGGGAGTTGACGCCGCTTCTTACCCAAGAAAGAAATGGTTGAAACATCCGATTATCATGAATGCTCACTTTGAGCATAAGCAATCCAAATACTATCCATGCCTATTATTGAGAAATTGAAAAGAACAAAAATAATAACTCGTCTTGAACTTGCTTAAAGTCTCGTCTGGTTTGGACCCGGATCCGAAACAAATGATCACGGATAGTTGGGCTGAAACTAGCATCGATATGGGGCTTTTTGGATGCACGGCGTTCATCGACTCCCTCTTCGTGATGCTAATTTCAAAATAACTTGATTCTCGGTAAAGTTAGTGAGCTACTCTTTCAAGGATTCCGCTTATAAGCAATCCGCTTTTAAAAATCTCTTCCCAATGAAAATTGTTCAAAAAATCCTTAAAATTAAACCCTCAATAAACACCGATATTTTAACCTGACCAAACCATAACTTTAAAACCAAAGATATTTATCAAAAAATCAATCATAACACAATTGCCAACATAAAAATCCCAAAAAATCATAAAAAATATACCAAGCAAAACTTGGAGCAACATATGAAAATTAAAAATTTCAAAAAAATTAAAATTTTCATCTGGAAGTTGCTTTTAAACAGACTTCCAACCCAAGATCTTCTTTCAATAAAAATAGAAAAATGCACCACCACTAAATGTGTTTTTTGTAACGAATCAACGGAAACTAGTAACCATCTTTTTCTACTCTGTCCTTTTGCAGGGGCGGAGTCAGAACTTAATTTTAGGGTGGGCCAAATAAATTTAAATATTATATTATATGAAATTTAAAGGACAAATTTTGATGACAAATCGGGGTGGGCCAAATAAGTAAAAATTATAATATTTTCTTAAATTTAAAGATAGAAAATCAAAAATCGGATGGGGCCAAGGCCTACCTTGTCCCTTTAAGAGCTCCGCCTCTACGCCTTTGCAATGCACATTTGGAATAGTCACAATGCTACTTTTCAAAATCATAATCAAAATCCAAATATCTTTCAAATCATCTCAAATTGCATAAATTCAAAAAATAAAAATAACATCTCTCTTTTATGTAGTACACTTTGGACTATTTGAATTACAAGAAATGACCTCATATTCAAGTCATCCACTCTCAACCAAAAAGACATTTATCAAAACTTGCAAAAATCTGACGACATCTTGGAATATGGCCTTTAAAACCCAAACTAAAATTCAAATCCCAAATCTTCATGAAAACTTCCATGCATATATCTTCAATAAAGATCACCCAGTCAAATTGATTAACTGCTCAATAGAATGTAAAAGAAGAGATTCCAAGATTTGTATTGAAATTTCGAGATAGTCGAATCTACCGTTTAGTTCGTGTGATATGCAAATCACGGGAAAAAGAGAAAACGCTTGAGGAAATCAGTCTTATGAAGCAATAATCAAATAGAACTTTGAATCGCTGGAGAACTTCATTCACAGATCCACATGATATTTATTCATTGCGACAATTCGGCTTTGCGGTATGGGTAGAAGCGATTCAGGAAAATCGGGGAAAGCAAAAGAATGACAATAATTGAGCGTAGAAGAATTGGAGAGCATTATGCAAGTTATTTTGATTTTCAACTAATGTTGGTTATTTTATAAACTTGCTTGACATTACAACTAGTTCTTTTAATTCAACGAAATGTAATAGTTTTAACAATTATCTTAATGACACTATAGATAGTGCAATAACAAATGTATTGGATATTTTCAATTAATATTTGCATTACTTAGCAAAAAGTATTAATAATAAATTAATAACTTCAGCATTAGACACGTAGGCGCAGTAGCATCCGTCCTGGGCGCCAAATGAGAGAGAACTTTGGGTTCGAATCTCGATGGATACGTATTTATAACTGCTTGTAATAGTTTTTACAATTACATGTTAGTTAGCGTTGTTTTAGCATGCTTAGTTAGCAAAAGTACTTTAGATTTGTAAGAAATTAAATTACAACATCATGATTCCTAAATATGGAATATTGTGGTATTTTGTTAATTAAATTCAATATATTTAGTTATTTACTATGATTGGGATTTAATCCTTAGCTCATTGACATTGTGGGAAGGGTTGGTCCTTACCCACGGTTGGGGGCGGTGACGGTCGCACTAGATCTCGTTCTAACGGGTTCAATTTTCAAAAATTTATTAGTATGTATTAGCTCATATGAGATATTAGTACGGAGTACTATTATTTATACTTTGTATTAATAATACCCTTCTTTTAAGTTTTTATTATATTTTTACAATTAAAAGTTCTACTAATAATCATACATTCATACCTCATTAAAGAGAATTAATATATTTAAGGATCCTATAATTTTCGATTCCAAAAATGTCAGAATCGATCCTGTTATAGAGTTTCATTTATGGTGTTCAACTGTTCATTCAACCCAGGGATGGTACTAGATTAGGAGTCAAAGAAGGTGCAAGAAAGAGCCATACATACGACAAGTTGAAGGAATCTTCGTCTACTGGCCGGTATGCATTGTCCATCATGCGCCATAGTCAACGACGACTCTATAATGTACTAAGTTGCCCATCATTTTTATATATGCTCAACTATGGATTATTATTAAAAACTTCAAGCTATTTACAAGTTGCATTGAAATAAAGATATAATAGTAGTCATAATTTATTATTTGTATAGTACGGAGTACGTAAGAGAGTCATAAATTGCCGGTTTTCTTCCCAACAAGATAAGCTTGTCACATTCGATATTTTGAAGGAACTTTACTTGGTAGTGCATGGTTCATTTGATGCTCTTTCAAGTTTTCAACTAGCTATATAAAAATGAAAATAAAACAAGAGACCTAAATAGATTCCCCGCCTAAGTGATATAAGCATTTGAGGGGAATTGGATTATATACAATCTTATCCTATGCTAACAAGAGAAAAAACAAACTGAAAATTCCAATGGAAAGGGATACATAAACTCGTGAGGCAAGTATTCAAGCTAAAAGATAAGTGTGATGCATATATTAAGAGTTCAGAAGTTACAGGGATAAGTAGTCTCAAAATTGAGTTCAGAAAAAGGCTATGATCTGTAGATAGAAAAGAGCATTAAACACTGAGTTGTGTAAACAGCTACACTAGCTAGAAACAAAATTGCTGTGGAACTTAACCACAATGAGCTTATACAAATTAAACGGTAAGTTTCGTTTACAAATAATGATCTGATACACAAGAGAGGAAACTGTGTCCAAATTATCGAGAGGTATGCTACATTGCAGAATCAAGATTCGATTAAGAAACCCGTTCGTCAGGTCATACATTATCACATTCAGGGAGAAAACAGGTTAAAACCCAGCAATCACCATATTCAAGTACTCTGAAAGACGACCAGAAGCTAGCAGCAAAATTCTGGTTCATCTATAATCCCAATAAGAGGCAATCTCATGCAACCCAATGATAGGGGTATAATAATGAAGACAGATTAAGTGCAGAATTACATTGTTGTTGTTGTTGAAGAGGCAGGCAGCTCTTGACACCTCGGATGACAGAATAGATCTTGTAACCATTTAGATGCGACTTGAGTCCCTACCAAAGATGAACCGCCTTGTCCAGTCTGATACAACATACACCCTTGTACGCCAGCTTACTTGCTTGCTGTATTATCCGGGAAACAACATGTCAGAAAGTTGGAGCAGAGGAGAGGGCGAGAGAAGGGAGAACACTAACAAACCTTGCATAGACAGAATACCAGAGCCACTGTGTGCTGTGGCCAATCGATATCCAATCTCCCGGAAGTTGAGCTGCTGTTTGCTCCCCTCCCAAAGGTGCGAATTGTCCCAAATGCTTGTACCTTGAACATCATTAAGGTGTATAATTCAGATATTCAAAATATATCTGCACTTTGCATTACCACTCTATGCAGTGAACATGTACAGAAAATATCCTTCTCTAAGTACTACCACGAAAGTATGAATTACAAAATTACTGGATGCTAAAATATGGCATTATTCTATTCATTCTTTTCCTTAATAGTTTTTCTATATTTTTTCTACATTCAAAATCATCCCAAACACTTGCAAGAAGAAGGAAAACATGTAACGAGCTCAAGCAAAATTGAATTTACCTGAAGGGTCTAAAGCGGTGGCGTCCTTCTCCTCTGATCCGAAGAGGACCCTCCGGATTTTTCTCACACTCCTCCATACGGTTAAAACACTTTGCAAGGTACACACCTTGCTGAGATGCAACCTGCATTGCATTATTGAATGATGTAACAATTATCTAAAAACGCATGTCATGGATAGGGAAAATTAGTCATTGCGATGTACCAACCTGTGCTGTTGCTGGGAGTAACTTCATCTGAGAATCCACTTGTGATAAAGCAGATTTGAACTCTTCAATATTCACCTCTACAGAGTCTTTGACAGCATTCCCTTTAGATTCTTTCAACAGATCAACCAATGAATGCATCTTATAATTTTTCAGATAGAGCTCATATTGAGGATATCTTTCACATATATCATTAGCCACATCTTGAAATTCTTTTACAGTAAGTGTCCCAGAATTATCTTTATCTGCTTTATGAAATATAGCAGTGACATCTTCCTGGAACATTATAAAGAGCATAAAAATGATTAAATGAGAAGATACATTAATCGAAAAATTTCGAATAGTGAAAAGCAAAAGGTAGTAATGGAGAAAAATACACCAAGAATAATTCCATATATAACAGGGTTGATTAATCTTAAGCATTATTAAATCTCCCATATCCACACATTGTTCTTTTTCACACACTTACGACCTTTGGGAACCCTTTACACTGTAGAACAAAGAAAGGCAAAAATTTTGGACTATAGTTTTTTTTTCCCGTGGAAACAGACTGGAAAAAAATTACCATGATTTTGCGCTGGTTGATTGTAGCACAATCCCCTAGTGCATATATATTATCAGATCCTTCAACACGGAGCCACTCATCAGTTGCCAAAACTCGTCTACTAGCCTGTTAACAGAAGAATGTCTGGATAAAGAACTAAACCATTTACATTTCCATAAAAGAAAACATCTACGTATAGTTGTGATAGAAGAACTAAATTCGGTAATACTGCATATAATATGCCTTATAAAGTTGAATTCATGCATCCTCTTCTATATGTACCTGACCAATTTGCTTCATAAAATCCATAATGACAGGCCGAGTACCAATTCCTGTAGACCAAACAACCATTCCATAGGGGATTACAGCTTTCTCCCCACTCTTCACTTGTTTAGTGGAAAGCTCTTTATTTGAGACGCCCACAACCATTGATCCTGTTTTTAGCTGTATTCCATCTCTTTGAAACTTCTCCTCAGCAAAAGCTGTAATTCTCTTGTCAAACCTAAAAATCAGAAACTTCTAGTCATATGGTGGCATAAGAAAAAACATTCACGATCCTGGATAGAAAGACCCGGATGTAGAGAATCAAAATTCCATCTATAATTCTATATATCCAAGGACCTGGATCGAGCAACTTTTCATTTATATAATAAGTCAGCTAGGAATGTTGGATAGGGGTTCTAATAAAAAAATTAATGATGTTAGGGTTTAGGAGAAGTTATAATGAAAATGATGACTTGGGTAAATGGTACCCTACATCCCACATCTAGTGAACTCAGTACATGGTTGATTTTTCTTTTTCACAAGTACGAAAAAAACAGAGTGTTCGACAATCAAGACAATATCCTTACATGCTTAAAATATGATCAGTTGCCTCCAGAAGTGTTATCTTCACAAGATCCTTCACAGTTGGGTACAATCTGACCACATCTTCATTCACAAAATCATGAAGCTGTGCTGCAAACTCCACTCCTGTTGGACCACCTCCTACAATAACAAAGTGAAGAATTCTCTTCCTCTCTTCATCACTTAAGTTAGGTAAACTAGCTCTTTCGAAGCAGTCAATAACAGTCCTTCGGATCTTTTGAGCATCTTCTACTTCCTTCATCAGGAATTGATTCATTAGCTTTGCCTAAATTTCTCAAGTAGATTTTTTTTACTTCGGATCATCCAACTTTGGGCAATCAGCTACCAGGGATAATCTTCTAAAGGGGAGAGAAGTTGGTATGACCATATGACACCATGGATTGAATGCAGCTAGATTAGTATTGTGATGAGAAACTTAAAACATATGATGATTCAGTATGCGTCAAAATAACATAGATAGCACATTATGGCAGTTACCTTCAAGAAATGGCAATTCTCTGAGACGCCTGGAATGTTAAATGTATTTACGCGGGCTCCAACTGAGATTACGAGATAGTCATAGTCAACAATAAATTCTTCCTCCCCATTCAAACTGTTGTCCAAATTCGATCGGCAATAAACTTTCTTGTTTTCTGCATCAATCTTGAAGCACTCAGCCTCCAAAAAGTGCATGTTAGCTCTTTTCTGGAAACAATACAAATGATAGATATGGTGGGTAAATTTCTATTCATAAGAGTATATAACAGGTCAACTTTATTAATGAAAATGGGCTAGCCCAAGTCATTGTTGCAGAAGGAGATCAAGTACAAGGCTACAAGCCATGAAATCAATATAGAATAGATCTTAACACCAATACACCAAATTATAATCACAGGAAAAAGATAATTGTAAAATCAAAGATAATGTGAACCAATCCAAAATTGATAATGTCATCTGATGTACCTTTCTGATAATGTTGCGAACAGGTTCCACAACACTGCGGGCATCCACAGTGCCACATGTCACACTAGGTAGCAAAGGGGTGAAAGCAAAATAGTTACGAGGTGAAATGACCCGCACGTCATATGAAGGATCCTTCAGATTCTTCAAGAAACTTGTTGCAGCCCAGCCAGTTCCAAGGACCACAACCCTCTTTTTCTTGTTTGATTCCGATGCTTCAGTAGCGATTGGAATGTCAGAGGATTGTGCCTCAGAATATGCCACAAGGCCACTACCACTGTCATTAATGTAAGAAGGCATATGACTATAAAAATAAAGCATACCCATATACTTGTTTAATACGGAGTATTAAAAGGAAAAGAAGGAAAGGCAAACATATTGGAATTCAACTAGCTTTTAGCTGTGGGCTATTGAGAACAAAAAAGCATAACAATGAAGCTCCTAGATATGGAGTGTTCAACATAACAATAACAATTAACAAGTGAACGGTCTCCTAAGCTTCATATATTATCATCATCATAGAAGGCAATGGTGAAACCAATTTCAACACCATTAGCAGACCAACGGAGTTCAAAACAAGGCTGAACTTCAGATAATAGTCTATATTACGCCAACTTACATAAATGCCAAGTACTAATCTACCGCAATGGAGCAATCACTCCAGAAAGAAACGAGCATATAAGTTACATCGAAATCAATAAGCATTGGGAAAAGTTATCTCATGGATCTACAAACTCTATACAATCGTCATGTACACAACAAAACCAATACATAATTAATGATAAAACAACGTTCCCGATTTAGCGCGTAGCACGAGTTGTCAAATCACCTCATTCTTAGTAATCGTTGCCATTAATAGTACATAACACTTCACAATCCTCCACATAACATCACTCTGCTTTAATTTTAATTTAGTTAGACGCATATAATAAGACAACAACAATATGTCTAGTTTCAACTGCAGAATATAGAATACCTCGTAGTACTCAATACAACAAAAGTAAATTCACAACAAATAAATCCAAAATCATACATCATTTTTCACCTAAATATCACCCGTACAGATCCTTGAGCTCGTAAATTACATAAAAACTCAGAATTCAATAATAAATTACCATACAACTTACACAAATCCTCGACAAATAAATCAAAAAATATACATCATATTTTACCAAACCATCACCCTTACGCATCAATGAGCTCGTAATCTTATAAACAACATCATAAAAGCTAAGTATATTGCACGATCGCAATTCCAAAAACAACTTAAATTTATCAAAATCCAGAGCATCATACAATAAAATTATGGCTCCAGTTCGTCTACCTCTTTCGATACCCTATGCTTCATACATTTGTATATGTTGTAGTTGCACAATAACTATGCGCACAAAACATGATGTACAATTAATCAAACTATGTGAAAATTCACACCGAAACAGTAAAAGAAAAAAGAGGTGAAATTATTATTCTGCCCCCTATTTGTAAGTGTAGTGTTTGATTAAGTTTCATTTATGGGCCAAATAGTCATTTCACAGATTTTTTTTTTACCATTTCCATGTGCCTAAAGTCGACACCATGTGAAATAGAAAAAAAAAAAATCGAGAAGGGTAGAGAATCGGGAATCATAGATCATGCACAAAATGCATCATAACATAGCTTTAATCGTATTAATTACAACATAAAAGCAATAATATTACATATTTAATCAAAAAATAAAAAACAAGTAAAATCCTTAGCATCATAAAATATTCATGCACATAATTTACAATAATAAAGCGAGTTTAAAAAATTACCTGAGTGTTAAAACAACAAGCAGCTTAGAAAACGAAGAATTTTCACGGAAGCTTCGAGAGAACCTCTCAAACATCATGAATTTATGCATTTTCAATATTCTTCAACTCTGCTTAAACAAAACAAAAATATAAAATATATGATATTCCTTATGTTTAGAGAGAGAAATAGTGTGGTTGTAGAGAGAGAAAGAGAGAAATGGTGAACAGTTGAGGCAAATGAAAAGCACGATGGAAATTGGAAAGTTGAAGGTTCCAATAAGTTGGGGAAGAGTTTTTGCATGTGTCACGAAACTTCTCTGATTTACTTGTAAAACAGTAAAATCGTTATATTAATGTCCATTCAGATCATTATCTTGTGATATTACGAGAATTTAATTGTAGGATGTGATTTAATTGTTAAGAAATTATAAGGATTGTTTATTATGAGATTTGAACCCACACTAAATGAATAGTAGAATGTGTTGGTATTCAATACTCTAATTCTTTAATTCTTTATAAGTTGAGTTATGCATCGGAAACAACTTCTTTACTTTACTTGTATTGTCGACATGTTACAACTGCTCTATTTTTGTTTTTGTCCGTAATCATCTCAAATATCAAATTTAACCATTTCTAATAATTAAAATTAACAAAAAAAATTAACAAATTTTATGATCTTAGTATACATATATATATATATATACTCCGTGTATGATTTTGATTTAACTAAAATTATTGCATTAATAGTATAAAACAGTGAAAATATTTATCTTGTACTTTAATATTATTTCACATTTTTTGATTACTTGTACAATACTCCCTTCATCCCTAAAAGTCATCTAATTTTTTATTTTTTATTTCTTATAACTTGTCCTGTTTGATCAAATTTTACATGCATTTTAAGAAATATCTTAACAACAATTAATATTAAAATATTTTCTATTGAATTTTGAAAAAGTTTCAAAAATTTATTTTCCAATTTTGTGGGGGGTTTAGTAAGGTTGAGTTGGTGCATAAAAATGGAGACATGATTTGAGGTGGGTAGCTTTGGCCTTTGATGTATGATTTGTAACAGTAACGCAACAATTGGTAACATGGGCCATATGCTTTATTCCGCTTTCCTACACGACACCTTGAATATAGTATACAATGAACTTGACCTCAAAGCAAAAAGCAAGAATCCTTGCTTTTTTGTTGCGTAGTTTGTGGTACATTGAGCAAAATATGGTATATATTTTGATCTCACGTCGGCTAGGCTAATCACTAACTGGTGCTTGTGATGTGGCCAGCGAGAGGCAGGATGCGCAGAATACGGAATAGGACTAGGGGCGTTAACTATCCGAGCAAAAAAGAAGAGATAGTTAGGGGGACAAAATAGTAATTTCATTCCCAAACCCAACACTATTTGCAATTTTGCATGTGTGTATAATAGCTCACGATAATGTGTGTTTCCACAAAAAAAATCAAAACTATCTTTTATATGTGCGGTGAGGGGAGTACTGTTTATACACCAAATTGTTTTTGAATTTTTAATTATGCCCCGAGTCCCCGACGTACGATGTCCATATGCTACTCATAATCTGACATTCAAGTTTTAGTGTGAAAGTTGATTAAAAAAAATAACACAGTGAAGTTTGGAGTGTAGCAATCATTACCCTTGTTTAGCCTTGTGAAAGAATATGAACGTTCGATTCGGTTCGAAGCGTCGGCTGAAAAGATTAAATTAGGTTAAAGGCTGAACATCGTTTAAGGTTCGTTCGGTCGATTCGAAGGCTCAAATTATAAACATTTACAACCAAAAAAATCATTTATCATAAAATTCGATTTTTTTGAATAGAACCTCGAACCTTCGTATTTTTGAGCTCGTTCCAACTAGAGCCCAGAATCGTCTTTCGAATCGCTATATTGAAGCGGAGCAGACCCAGTGAAGTTGGGCTCGTTGACACCCTAGCCTTGTTTAATTGGGAACAACTATAAGACACACACCAAATAGTGGTTTAGATCGAAATTACTATTTTCTGCAAGCTAAAACATTATTCAAATATTATATTTATAATAAAATTAGAGTGTCAGTATACAACGTTCGCGTTTTCCGTAGGTGTGGAAGCGATTACGGCGAGGCGTTGTGGGGGGTAAACTGTACTTTCATACTTGTAAAAGACTATTTGGGCAACTCCACGAGCCCTGGTTTTAGAGTGAGCTGAAACCACCACAACCAAACCATGGGAGCGGAAGAGCCACCACTTTCGCCGCCGCAATCACCACTTCAACCGGAGCACCACCCCAAAACGCGCCGCCTGAGGCAGAGGAGAGCAAGCCGCAGAGTACACTTGGCCAGTAATAAACTACACTCTGCCTCCATACAGAACATACCATTTTTTCAACCAGTTTCGAAAACCAACTAAACCCAACAATTTCCTCAAAGGGGTCAAATGGTAATTTCAACTCAATTAAGTATAAAATATTTTAATATAAATTGTATACTTTAGTATTTGATAGAAAATATATTGAAAGACAAGTACATTAAGCACACTTTATTACTACTTCCCGTTCCCGAAGTTTGTATTGATGCACTCGTAGTCCTCGGATTACATACTACCACTAGTCGAAAAAGGATCATTTGTGCAACATGTTTGAAACTCGGGACTACCATTGTACCTTTGCACCAATACAAACTCCATGACCAAGTTTCGATTTTTGTCAAATTTCAGATACTGTTTGTACAACAAACATTATTTACTACTTCAACATCGATAAGAAGCGTAGTTAGTGTGATGAGTCGTTTTAATAATTTGTATACGAATGGAAGTTGTATTTGTCAGTCAGTACTGTAAAGTTTGTTATTGTTAGAATATTGAATAATGATATTGACTATATTTTGAGGGATGGAAGTGGAGGTAGTAACTAAAAATTGAATCTTTTGTTTCACTATAAGGGAATATGAGAACTCACTGAACTGAACAATGCCGTTATTGTTCGTTGTATTTGAAGGTCGCCCGATGGTTCTTGTTTTGTCTCATGTTCTGACGATAATGCACTTCGTATATTCACGTTGTAAGCCTCGGATTCACTCTATTTTTTATATCTTTATTGGTTTTGCATTTATGTTAATATCCGTAGCTAAGATGTTAATTTATTTTCGTGTTATCATTGTTATTATTGAATGTTTATATATCAATGTTTCCATCCCGAGATGTTATCAATACAATGATAACAACGATGCGACCCCCCTACCTCGCGTAGGAGGCATCCTTTTCATTCGCTTCTTGTTCTTTACTGATGATATGTTGCTTTGCCCTCAGACCTTACGATGAGAACGGAAATCTTTTGAGTACTTGTTCATTTCCAGAAGACACTGGTGAGTTTTTTACCTTTGTTCAGATTATATAGGCGAATCAGTCTATACAAAATATCTCCCCTTGACTAAACTAATATAAGCTACATATGTGGCCGACGGGTTATATCAGAAGATATTTGGAAAGTGATTCTTTACCAGTTTCTGCTTGTATAGTTGTATCACCTAATTCTCTACTTATTTTTATGTATGGTATGCTTTACTTATTGCAGACTCCTACGATGCAAATGTTGTTATAAACGAGGGAGAACCTGTTTATGATTATTGTTGGTATTCCAACATGTCTGTGTCAAGTATGTTTGTGATCTTTTTGAAAATATTCACCCTTATTTTTTCCCTCATGGTATGTAATAAAGTTTGACTAGAACTTTATGTGGTATTTCAGATCCAGACACCTGTGTGTTTGCAACTACCGCGCGTGATCATCCAATTCATCTGTGGGATGCTATTTCTGGACAGGTGCAAAGTCGATTAATTCATCTGAGATGTTGCCTCATTTTCTTACTTTTACTCCCACTTGTAATTCTTAGTTATGTGAAACCATTTAATGTACTGGGATTTTGTGTGGCCGTCATTTTGTGTTTGATATTTAGTGGTATAATATTTATTTTAATCTTTGCAGATGCTATTTGCATCAATGTTTAATGTTCTCTGCAAGGTATAATGTATTTTTAATGGACATTTCAGTTACGTTGTACATATCGTGCTTACGATGCCATGGATGAGATTACTGCTGCTTTTTCAGTTGGGTTTAATCCCCTCGGGTCGAAGTAAGTACTTAGGTGTTATGTATCATGTTACTGATTGGGTCACGTCTAGTCATGTAGTTTATCTTTGGTATTTTGAGGTAACTTCTGTGGTTATCATTACCTTCTAATAGAGTTTTGATATTGGAAGTCTTCTTGCTAATTTTCAGATATATGCTTGTATCCGATTCTTCACTATGTTACTTCTATTTTGGGCATACCATTTCGTGAAGGTCTTTCCTTAAACTAAATAAAGCTGTGTCATCCTCTGATTACCGTATTCATTAAAAACAACCATATCCAAGTACATGTAGTATAGTTCCTAGATGACACATGGTTAATTTGTCACTCTTACCTCAGGGAGTTTGAGAAATTGGATCTAGCTATAGGTTTAAGCAAGAAGCCATAGGTCCATACATATAGTTCCTTTAGATTGAATATTCATTAGTTTTCTTTGTTTATAACTTGGAGAACACCTTCAACATCTTTTCCCATGTCATCTGCATTCTTGTACCTTTACTTAATTTTAGTCTTTAGTGCTTTGTCCCACACTTGTCATTCTATCAGTGACGTTCAAATTCTATTTTGTATTCAAATGCGCCCATACATTTCAGGATATTTGCTGGGTACAACAAATCTATTAGAGTGTTTGATGTCCACCGCCCTGGTAGAGATTTTCAACAGCATTCAACACTCCAAGGAAATAAAGAAGGGCAATCAGGTAAGTTTTGAATAATATTTGCAAATAAAGATGGCCAGTAACAAGTGGAAAACCTGAAATATACTTATGCAAGATATGCAGGCTACCTTTTCAACTTTTCGAATTTGAGTACATGTTTGAAGAATATATTCTCTTCATTACCCTTTTAATCATTAAGCTACTTAATATGGTGAAAGTAATTTATGTTGTGAATGTGATGGAATACTGCATAGAATGAGCCATATAAGGTAAACATCTTGCAAATCCATTCTGGCCTTGGGTTATAATATTGTTAAGAATGCTCCTCACAAGCCAAAAAAAACCCTCAATCAAGATATTGTAGAAAACCGATAATTATGTACAGGAAAAACAAATTAATGATGTGAAAGAGCAGATAATTTGGAACAGTGACAGACTGAGGATCTCAAATCTAATGATAAGATTTTCACTTTCCTAGAATCATCAAAAGAGGAAAAAACACCCGATTAACCACAACCTTATATTAGCAAAAGTGGTGCTTTTTATATTTTATGAAACTCTTTTGTTTTCTGTTCATTTTGTGTTTGCCATTTGATTTCTCTATTCTATAATTTCTGTTTTTATCAACTTATTGATGAGTTTGAAAGATATCTTACCTGTAGAATGAAGAATGTTATATATAGAATGCCTTCTTACCTCTGCAAGCAGCATCTCAGATTCGTGGGTCATATTGACAAAATTATTGTTGTCTTATGTGCAGGCATTATATCTTCAATAGCTTTCTCTCCCTGTCACTCTGGACTGCTGGCAACGGGGTCTTATGACCAAAGTACTGCGATTTATACAGAGGACAATATGGAACTATTGTACGTCCTGCACGGCCAAGAAGGCGGTGTTACACATGTGAGTTATACTGTCTTTTAAATGTAAGTTCTACAATGAATTATCATAGGTTCTCAAGAAAATCTTCTATAAAGGTTCAATTTTCGAAGGACGGAAACTACTTGTACACTGGTGGTCGAAAGGTAACAATCACATCCACAGAATATGAATCTTACTATATATTTGAACTTCTTCAGTCATAGTCTCTATATTGTACCTGTTCTGTTAAGATATTTTATGCACCCTTGACAAGTTTATCTTTGAATATTTGGAAAGTTGGTTTCATCCCTAGTTGTTAATATACATACTTGTCTCTGTTTCTATTCATACTACTTTGATCAATTTATATAACAACATGATGGCCCCTTCAATCCTCATCCTTCACTGTATTACTTTTAAACTTCTCCATGTTACCGTGCATCTTTGTCTTTCCAATGCCTACTGAACAAGTTTCTTCTGTCAATCCTGCTGCAGGATCCTTATATTCTGTGCTGGGACATCCGCAAGGCTGTTGATATTGTTTACAAGTAAGTCTTTCATGAGAGTATAATGTCTAATCCAGCAAGATGAGGCCTTCCTTGTACCCGATTCATTCATTGTAATAGATACTCATTCTTCCTTAGCTCGATTCCTGACGACACAGTTGAGAAAGCTATTGACAAGACTAAACAATCAAGATCAGAATTTCCTAATCTTATATTGGCACTGATTAAAAAAGGATAAATTGATCGATCGAGTTATGTGTAGTGATACATTTGATAATTAACTGAAAGCTCTTCATATTAATCTACATTTTGAATCCCCTTCTTTATGCTACACTACACGTGATTTGTTATGAACTTAAAATTTCTCATCCAATGAGTATTTACAAGTTACAAGACCAACTTAAAATTTTAGGTTTTTATGCTTGCCCCCTTTGAAAAATATTGGATTTTGTCTATGTTTCTTAAATAAAAACACACTGTTGTCTGGTGCATAATTTGCATTAGGGAAGGGACTCAACTGCTCCTTTTTATGTTGATTAGATTGTACAGATCAACGGAGACCACAAATCAGCGCATATATTTTGATGTTGAGCCACTTGGCCAACATCTAGGAACTGGTGGTCAGGTATTAGAGTCATTATTTTATAAATATCTCATTTTGATTATCTAGGAGCCGATTTTATTGCATTTTTTTTATCAGGATGGTATGGTTCATATTTATAGTCTTCAAACTGGGAACTGGGTAGCTAGTTTTCAAGCTGCATCAGGTATTGCTGAGTCTCTCACTGTACTGCAGAAAATAGTTGTGTTTCGATTCTCCTTACCATTTATTATGTTGTGTTTCACTTTCAGATACTGTTAATGGTTTTGCATTTCACCCGTATTTGCCAATGGCTGCTACTTCATCAGGCCATCGAAGATTTGAAGGCTTTAATGACTCTCATGAGGATTCCATCCTTGGAGGTAACTATGATGATCCATGAAGTAGAAACAAGCTTAACAATTTTTCTCATCCATCAATCTTCGGATTTTTTGCATGCTCTACTGACTGACGTCAGTGATATGCATAACATCTATGTGAACTTTATTTTTGCCCATTGTTAGCGACCAAGTATAGAACTAAAATCTCGAGCAGTAGATTCCCGAGTGTAGATGCTTGCTAGCCAAGGCCATCTTTTCCTGTTTCTTTAATTAGCTAGCAATAATCGTTCTTGAAATCCTAGACTTGTGCAATACAAGTCACTAGAAAGCTGTTTTTCAAGTTAATCACCCACCTTTCTTTTGGACTTCTATTTGATTTAGACTTTCTCATGAGAGGAAGCTAATGTCAGTCATGTGTGCTAATGCTCGTGTGTTTTCCATTGTAGGCGACGAAAATTGCTTGTCCGTCTGGAGCATGTATCCTACAGCAGTAGATGATGGTGCTACTAATATATCTTGAGATCTAGATGGTCAATGTAATGACAACCGCAGCCAAGATTTTTGACGTTTATTTTTAAACTAGTTTTGGAAAATTTTGCCAAAATCTGTAAATGTTCTGGCTTATTAAAAAATTCTCAGACATTCCTGTGCAATCCCTTAATGGCACGACTAGCCTAGATTGTAATATTGGTTGTATAAATGATAATTTGTTATATTAATGATAAAAGATCTATTGAGAATATCGAATGGCTTAGTGGTTAGGAGGCCTTCCAGTGACTTAGAGGTTCTGGGTTCGATTCTCATTGTAAGGGGGCGGTGGGTGGGTTTTTTTGAAAAAAAAATGATAAAAGATCTACTAATTAATGATCAATCTCCATAATATTGAATTTAAGGTCAAAATGAATTTTTATTCAAATCAAATTTATACTCCCTATCTATTCCCGAGGTCTCAAGGTTTGTTAAGTTTGATTATATTTATAGAAAAATCAAATGTGATTATCTTTTAGGAACGTTAGTACTTAAAATAAATAATATGATTAGTCATGTCATATTTAATTTTTGCATTTAGCATATTTGCATCGTTTTGCACTTTGGTTGATTCCTCATAAATCATGCAACGAATATAATAACACTAAAATAAGAAAAGAGAAAAATAAAAGGAATAATTCTCTAGAATATAACACTTTAGTTGATTCTTCATGCATCATGCTGTCGGAACTACAACTAATAGACCTTACTGGCATCGTTGTGTGAGCTCTTGAAATATTTAGTTATGTAATGTATACAGTTACTTGGTCAGGAAACAACCTATTTGTTATCACATAGGTAAGACTACATACTAGTTTTCCTTCAAACTCTTCTTATCCTACATAGACGGGAGCATCTTCAGAAGTATTGGAGCATGTTAATATTAATGTATATTTATAAGGTTACTTATGGTCTGCAGATAGTTTAAATTGCTTGTTCTTGGTTCAGGCTTCCACAAAGCTGAGAGTATAAATGGAGGACTGGGAGGATGAAGCTATTCTTCAACATGCATGCTAGTTGATAACTACTGTAAATTTGGCTGAATTTTCTGTTTTTGAAAATTTTAGTAGTTTCTACTGCTTGTTCTAGCCAATTTTTTTATGTGGGATTTTTGTGCATATTGATTTTGATTAAGGATGAAGTGATCTGGTTAATTCCTCATGTTTGTACAGTATATAACAAGAAATTGTTATCCTGTAAGGCTGAAATAAGTTTGATAATTAGGCTTGGAGATAGTGTCGTTTTTGTGGCTATTTCTGACTTTATGGTTGATCTCTGATGTTCCAGAGGATGAAACTATTCCAAATATCCTCAAGAAGGAGAAACCAAAAAGTAAATGGGATGATGAAGATGTGGATGAGAACGATATAAAGGAATCTTGGGAAGACGAGGAGGAGCTTTCACCGGTATGACTACTTACTCCTTTCTGATGTCGAATGTTCATAACGATCTAGCAGCATACTTTTAGGCACTTTCACATGGCCAGAGTGTCCATATTTAACTTTTCATGTTCTCTTTGCCCAAGCGAAATGTTGCTCTACAACGTGATTTTCGTTCCTAACTAATATGTTTAGTGTTGCATGAGATTGTATTTTGTTCTTACTTTATCGGTCATGTTGCCAGGCGCCAATAGTAGAACCAGCTCCTGTTAAGCTCCCAAAGAAGCCTGCAGCAAAAGCTAACGAGAAGGAAGGAAAGGCTATTGAAGCTGCAAACTCGGTACAAGAAGGTTCTGTAGTTGAAAGTTTAGATCCTCGGACAGAGAAACCTCGACAGCAAAGGTGACTAGCCTCTATTTGTTTGTTTATAGTTCATTACAGAGCTTCTGCAGTTTTATTACTGGAGTATTTTATTCTCTTTAGATGAACAGAAACCGTGGTATCTTCTAAAGATCATTTCAGTATTCTGTCTCACTGTTTTGACTTCTTTTGACATAGTCTGGTAGAAGAAGCTGAGTACAAGTCCACTGCAGAGCTGTTAGGCAAGACAGGTGATGAGAATACAATTGACAATTCCATACCCAAAGCCGAAAGTGACTTTTCGGAGTATGCTGAACTGATATCCTATAAACTGCGTCCATGTGAGGTACGCTAAATCTTATTTGTAGCATTTTACTGATGATGCAGCGAGTACCATAAGTGTCGTAATTGTATCTTTCAATCGCAATTCAGAAAAGCAGCCATTACCTTGGATTGCTCAAGGCCGTGATGAGTCTGTCGATGACTAACTTACAAGGTGCAGATGCCAAAGATATCGCGTCTTCTGTCACTGCCATTGCAAGTGAAAAGATCAAGGCAGAAAAGGAAGCAGCCGCAGGCAAGAAGAAAACAGGTGTGTTTTAACATTCATCAATTCACTCACTATTTCATTACAATTTTAAACAATTCTGGTGCTGATAAGGCCTCCTATTCTGCAGCTACAAAGAAGAAACAGTTGCAGTTGGAGAAAGACGAAGATGTGGTTAATGCCGAATATGATGATTTTGATGATTACAACTTCAAGTGAGTGAACATTGCAGATTGTAGCTGAATCACATAAAGATGATGACAGTAACAATGTTGATGATGATGAATAATAGTATCAACTTAATCATTTGTTACTTTTATTGTATCACAACTTGCATAGTGAAAATTACCAAATATATCACCCAACTATGAGTTCATTTCTTCATCAAATCTTGAGCAGCAGACAAGTAGTCTTTAAAGCATATAATTTACTTTCAACTATCTCCCATAAACACTTGAAATCGACATCTCATTTCTAGAGTCAATGAATGCCTCGTGCAGAGTCGATTCATATGGCCTACCCGTCCAGCAGAATGCTGGCTTTTTTGGAGTTGGAAGATTGGTGTCATTGCAAAGCATGAAAACAACTTCTGACATAGTTGGCCTATCATTTACATGCTCTTGAACACAGAGAAGGGCCACATGAATGCATCTATAAACCTCTCCAAAATTGCTTGAGTTAGCCAAATTCTGGTCCAACAGATCAAGCGACTTGTCCTCGTTCCAAAGCTGCCAAGCCTGCATGACAAAACCATATCACTAATCAGATAGTTATTCAAATTGTGCAGCCTTATTGAAACATAACAGTAACATCATAATACACGTGCGTGTTTTCTTACATAGCCTAAGAGGTTCTGAGGATTTTCATAATTGTAGAAATCAGTGTTTCTTTTACCACTGACAATCTCCAGTAACAGGACTCCAAAGCTGAAAACATCTGATTTTACAGAAAACATTCCATGTAACGCATATTCTGGTGACATATAACCGCTGCATTTTCAGAAATGGATCAGAATTTAGTGAAAATAGTTGGAAGTAGTATAGACGATAGACTGAAGTAGCATTCACTCCACAACTAAAGGACCCTACAAATATAACAATAACGATCAACTTATGAAATTGACTTACTAAGTACCAACAACTCTGTTGGTGTTTGCTACAGATTGATCAATACTGACCTTTCTGGCCATTCCAAAATCAGAGATTCGGGGAATCATATGTTCGTCTAATAGTATATTGCTTGCTTTCAAATCCCTATGAATAATTTTCAGCCTAGAATCTCGATGAAGATAAAGCAGCCCTCGTGCAATCCCTTGAACAATGTTGTTCCTAAGATCCCAATCCAGCACTGCCTTTTCCATAGATGCCGATCCTGAAACCACATAATCATAATCTACTTCTCAAATTTTTTGAAGCGACATATCTTCATATGAATTCTATTTAAGTATATGTAAAAGATATTCAGTTGTCGTAACAAGTAAAGATATGAACATACCAAAAATGAACGAATCCAAACTTTTATTTTGCATGTACTCGTACACCAAGACCCTCTCCTCTCCATGAACACAGAAGCCAAGTAACTTCACTAAATTTCGGTGCTGAATTTTGGAGATTAGTCTGACCTCATTCTTGAACTCCTCCCCACCTTGGTCCGAAGTTCTCGAAAGTCTTTTAATGGCAATCTCCTGTCCATTTGGTAGCTTTCCCTACAGCACAAAATGTTTAATCAGTTTGTTATTCTACTTCAGTAATCTGAAGTCTAAACATTTCAACTTTCTGTAGCATCTAAACATCAACATGCCCTAATGCCTCGGCAGAGGCACCCGCCTAAGCAGTTAAGGGGGTTCTGAAGCATCTATGACAAGCAATAAAACAATGGAAACCTTGAAAACGGGCCCAAATCCTCCTTCTCCAAGTTTATGAGAAGCAGAAAACTTATCAGTCACTGCTTGAATAGTTTCAAAGCTGAAAATCAGTATTTCAGACAATTCATCCTGAGAGCCTCCAATAGAAGGCCTCTTCCCTTTGAATACAGGACCAAAGATTCTCCCTACCAACTTAATTACTACATTTTGCTTCATAAGCCTCTGACCCTTATATCTGACTTCCACCAATGAGTCACGTACTTCTTTAGATCTCTTAATCCTCAGGTTTCGACACCTCCTGATAAAAACAAGCAGAATTACCAGGAAAATTATCAGGAAAAACAGCATAACAGCACCAATATGAATTAGTGTTTTCCTTTTAGTTTTAGGACTCAGGAATTCAGAAGCAGCAATTCTGACATAGATTGTCTCAACGTCATAAAGGGCCTCTGTTTCATACAGATCTAATAGATCTCCTTTCCAGATTGAGCAATTACCATCAGCATAGCTGTAACCGGTGCATGAGCAATTATTCAAGCAGTTTAGTTCACACTCCAAAATGCTTACACCTGTTGTGGTTGATTTTTCTTGCTCAACATCAGAATGTTTTAACGGCATCCTCTTAAATACATCTGTCTGCTTATTGGAACCACTGCTGTTCCCACACTGCAGTGGTTTTCGCCTCAAGCACCCATCTGAGAAATCATTAAATACCCAAGACCTGTTTGATGCAGGATCAAAACCATCAAGACAATTACAATTGGGAAACGTTTTCTCACTGCAGATTCCGAATGCCCCACAAAGAGCATACCTATCACATTCTCCCGTTGGCTGATAACTATCCACATCATACCCAATACCAAAACCCCTCCATATTAACTGTTGCATTCGGCCCTGATAGTCTATTACAAATCTGCCCATGGTTGAGGAATTGGTGAGAGAATATGTTTCATTATCAACATAGCTGAAGTTGAAAACTCGATTTTGTCCGCCCATGCTGAAAAGAAGATCACTCCAAGATCCACTTTCCCAGTACCTTCGAGATCTATTCCACTGAAGCATAAGTACACTGTGATCTCGATCTAGTTCTAAAGAATATCGTCCTAGTCCAGGATCTATATCCTTTTTCCAAGACGTTAAGTATCCGTGTTGTGTTTGTGCGTTTGTTGAGAGAAATCTTGGCGCCAGGCAGCCATGTATCACCAGGGTAATCAAAACTTTGCCAAAATGGCAATTTCGACTCATCTGTTAAAACTAAATTGCCATCATCACGAAGAACTGCAACCAGATCATTAGAACCGTGACTTGAACTCATCTCAACGTTTGTCGACCAAACTGGTTCTTGAAATTCATTGAGAAGCACCAGGTTTCCATCTAAAATTTTCAGGACTGCAGATTTCTTATCATATATAGGTTTCTCCCTATTTGCAACCCAAACACTTGTCACGGCATCATTCCGGTCGATCATTTTGTGGTAAAATATTCCTAAGTAGTAACTACTACTGTTGTATGTATAATAATCTGGATTGAAAAATCCCAACTTGAAGATTCCACAAGCTGAGATAATGGCCTCGTTTCCAGAAAGAGATTGGTTTGCATATATTCTGTCTGCACTAGATGTGACATGAACTATGAGATAGAAGCAAAAGAACCAAGAAAATACTAAGAAAGTAACACTTCCCATGAATTATTCGCTTGCTTCGAATATCGAGCAATACTTTCTACTCGAGTGATGATACCCAAAACACCAGAGTAGAAGAATTGTTTGAGTTCTGATATGAAACAATAACACTTGGTCCTCAGAGTTTAGTCATTTTACCCATAGACATTGTCAACGTCTAAGTCAACTATTGGGAAAACAAAAGCACTCAGGGACCAAGGGAGGTGATGGGAAATGCCCCCACACCCCACCTTTGAAAAGTTGCAATATAGTAGGATAAGTAGGATGTGTACTGGTTCGGTTTTGGGCCGATACCAAAAACAACCTAGCCGGTTAATTCAACCATCAAACCGAATTGATACTGTTTGCTTCCTTTCTTGACCTGCAACCTCAAGCATTAGCAGACCCCCCCTCCATTTCCATCCTGGTTGTATACTACACCAAGACGGGATATCTGGAATTGTTACAATAGGCGTTTCATTTACGCCAAGAGAAATCTAGATTCAACTCGAATTGATACTCCTCTGCCTCGGGTCTTATAAACCTGGATTCAACTTAAATCGATGAATCAAACCTCCCATTTAAATTGAAATTATAGTATTAATACTTACTGCATATATAGTTCATCCGTATAATTCTCTTATCCTATTTTGTTCAAGAACAATTTCCCAACCAAGTAATCTATATTTCAACTGAACATATGTAGTCTATATCCAAAACTACCATAATACGATATATATACATGAAAAGTGTTGTGTATATATGAGAAGATATACTAAGCTTTCATTAGGATGTGTATACAATACCCATGTATTCTAAATTATACAAAGTTCACATTATTCAGCCCTCAGGGAACTCTACACGATTCGATTACTTGCAGCACTGTTGAATGTGTCTCCGAGGAAATCATGTTAAGCGTGAAATGAAATTCCTGGAGAAGCAGAAGGATCAGGATCACGATGTAATGGAACTGATAAACAACTAAATTACTGTCTCTTCGATTAAGCAAAAGAAACTATGCATACCGCAAATCTCTCCAAAACAGGTACAAGTATTGACAAGCTTCGATCTGGAAGACACTTGGCTATGGCATCACGTATACTTTTACTGCTTTCATGGAAATATAAAGCTCTGAGAAAGAAGCAAGTAAAGAATAACTAAAGCAAACTCAGGGAAGCAAGAGACTACTAAAACCTTTCGGTCGAAAGAAATGCTAGCAGCAAAGCTGCATATGCTTCAATGATCATTTTCTCAGCTTCTTTCTGTCCCTGAGATATAGCATCATTGTCATCCTGCAAGACACAAGAAGAGTGCTTATTTGATATGCATAAAGAAATTGATTAACATTGACTGGTCATCTTCCATCATCGATGACTTCCAGAACTACATATAGAGAGATTATATCATGCCATTATTTACACGCAAACCCCCTCAAACACATTTTTTGTTCATGTAGACACCATTAAGCAGTATTACATCTGATAACTTGATGATAAGAAATAACTAGATGAAAACATTTTACCACTCTAAATTAGCTATACTCACCCAGGAAAAAGATCTTCCTTCTTCAGCCATCTCAGCAGCCCCTTGGTTAGCCAAAAAGATTGAACATAGCAATGGGACAACATCTCCGCAGCTCTCTTCATTTGAACTCTTTAGGGCAGGTGGGGCTACGCGAGTTGAAGCAAGCCGGGATCTGCATAAATGATAAATAAGTAAGTATAGACCTTAGGAGCCAGTTAGGCCAAGCTTGTGAGGGTAGCGTGAAATAAGCCTCAACTTGAAGCTGATTCTGCTAGTGAACCATTATAAACTCAAAATTATAAAAGACTTTGTCAACAATTTCAAGGTCATCCTAAGTCGAGTGATAGAAGCAAGATAATGCAGAACATTGCAGGATCGGATGATTGAACCAGAGAAGAATGAGATATCCCTAGCAAATAATGGTTACACACATCAAGAAAAAACAATGAATTAGTCACTGTAAGAATAATGACCTGTTATGACCGTCCTTCTCAACCAAATTAACAAGCAATCCCAATACAGCAACAAGAAAGTCTAGCTCCTGATCAGCTAGACGTCTATCATTCTGAAGGCCAACTTCACAACTAGACTTCAAAGACATACTACTTCCCATTGGCATGCTAAACGAAGAGAAGTGTGCAGTAATTAGTGAAGACAGGATCTCTAGTCCACCACTTGCAGCAATTTGTTGACAGCCTAGAGGGTTCTCATTCGTCAAATTCATGAGAGCCTGCCAATAGAAAACAATGACTTATTTGAAGTGATGGATGGTGTATTCTTCTCATATTGAGAAAACAGCAAACAAGAGGAAAAGGGGCTGGTAATATTTTCAGATGATAACTGAGGCACCATCACAGAATGATGAACTGAAGTACTGAACAGAGCTTAAATGTGTCGATTGAATTTTAAAATGAGAGCGAAGTTTCAAGAAAAACAAATTACCTTTACTGCTGTAAGAAGGCATTCTGCTACAAGACTGGATGCCTTCTGATCAGCAGTGGCTGAGCAAGAGGCAACCTTGGCATTTAACTCTTGTTGGCTCAATATTTGGGGGCCATCTTCTTGTTCACTTACCATTTCGCTGCTGCTTTGGCTTAAGGGTATTTTCGTCCTTCCTGATACAGAGTTCCACTTGGAAGAAACAAAATCCTCCTCGTCAAAAGCAAAAGGATCCTCACTCACATCCGTATGGTTGAACTTAGAGGATTCTGCAACCTGTTCTCTGTTGCTTGAGGGAAACATTTTTCTAGAACCATTATGGCCTTTCAGCATCCCATTACTTGAATTCACCAACTCAGAATCAACAGTGATAGGCTGACTAGAGGTCCTTCCCAATTCAAAGCTCTCTACTGAGGAAAGGAGGGGCAGATTCCATCACTATCTTCCGCATAATTTAAGTATAATAATTTCAAATTCAATGGAAGTACAATGTTTATAAATTAAGAAACGGAAACATATTTTGGTCATCTGATAGCAATTAATGATCATTGAAAACATAAATAATTTTGGCAACCAACTTACTCAAAGCACAAACTCAATGCAACAATGTTTTGTTTCGTGCTTAACCCCCTCCCCCCCTCTCTCTCTCTCTCTCTGACTTAACAGGTCTACAAGTAAACTTAATATGAAAATTCCACTACGAGGACAATAACCAAGTACCTTTATTGCAAGCAATAGTCCTCCTAGCCTGACCGCAGTTTTCATCATCAGGATTGTTGGAGAAACATCGCAGAGACATGTCTACAAGGTAAATCCAATAACTATTTATCAGAAATTACAATAATTTGGCAGCCGCAACATGGTACCATTGTTTAAAATGAAGAAGTATGTTCTGTGCCATCATATACCTGAGAGAATCTTGACAACGCTTAAAAGAAGTTTCACAAATGACCGAGGAGCAGGTCGGTTGTCAAAATTTCCTTTCATTTCAAGCAAATGACTCTGCGGGTAATTACATATATTTCAGACATCTAAACTTCCCACTACAATGAGAGTTGGATGTCAATTCTTGTTACCTGATTGTCCTTGCTGAAGAATGTAGCATTTTCCATTATTTTCAGGCATTTCAAAAGCAGCACCAGGCTTCCAGACTGATCAGACCAACCCTGAAATAGATATTGCCAATCAGAACTGGAACATATGCTACCATTGGATATATTATTATTATTGTTGGTGGTGGTGTCATCCTTATTGTGATAATTTAGCCAGTTTATATGTTTGTTTAAGACGATTTCCATGGAACTAAGCATGAGTAGCAAACCACAACAAAAGATCGTTCTCGAGATGAGTAAAACACTTCCAACCTTTTGTTGTGCAAAATCTCATCTATTAGGTAATTTCTTCAATACAATAGATTATTTTGATCCATAGGTCACCAGTTCAATATTAGGTATCATACATGGATTTGGTTACTAGGTCATCAGTTCAATATGTGCTAGTGTAGAACTTTGTAAATTGAATATAATGCAGGCTTCACTTAGACTAAAAGAGTTCCCTTAGTTCCATGAAACAAGAACATACCCATAATGCAGAAAACAGATGTGTTTGAAAATTTTCTCACTTACAGTATTTGTTTCCAAACAGTTGTAAATACAGATAAAAGCACCAGGATGAAGATGTCACAAAAATTCTGAAATTCCTATGCCGTGTGTCATTGAGAGGTAATATTACGATTAGGTAATCCTTAGGTATACAGAAAGTAAGAAATAAACTGCCAGGTCATACCTTCATTCTATTATGACAACTTCTAGCCACCTCGAAGATAGCATCAAGTCCTCCAAGTTCTCGTAATTTTTCCTTGAAGCTTCCGCCAGCTTTGAAAGTGATACCAGAAAGGTCTATCAACGCCAAATTAAGAGAAGAAACAACAAAATCAGGAACAGAAACACATGTGAATTCATGGATATCAAAAGGCAAATAAGTAATCAAGACATGCCTTCGATAGAAATCTTGGATAAGCATGCTTTCTCCATGGTGAGCAGAGCGATCCATTTTGGATCCAATTCAGGTCTTTCATTCCAATAATCATCACCATCTTCTAGCTTAAATTCTTCGCAGCTGAGAAGAATGTCGTGAACTCTCTTCATTATTGCACGTGCAGTTGAATCCAGCCCCTTTACAGACTCTTGTGAACAACTAGCATCCTTGTGTAATGACAAAAGCTTACTACCAATGGTTGGGGGCTTGACATTTCCACTATCACGTGCAACAGGTTTCAACAATTTTATTATAAATCGGATGCAATTAGAAGAGCTTAGAAGGCGATCATCCTGGCCCTGGAGAGGTCAAAGGTTAAAGGAATTCAGTTAGTAACTGAACAATTTTTTCCTTTTCAGTGAAAATAGATACACTCCCTCAATTGCAATATATGTACTTGTGCTCTCATTTGAGTGGTGGCGTTTGGGATTGCGTGTCGAGGCTTTGTCTAAATTCACTTTTTATTCACTAATCGAAAATGTCTCAAAATTGATATCATTGAATTTGTTTTAAAAATATTTTCATAATATTATCTTTTTGTAATTTTCATAATGTACATAAAAAGTAATTAAGTGAATTAAAAGTTAATATGTCATAGAAAATGAGAAAGTCAATTAATATGAAATGAAGGTAGTATTTTAATTTGTTTGGCCTCTTTCTTATTCAGACCATTAATTTTCAAGTTTTCTGACAATGACCACCATTCATGTAATAATTTACATAGAGACTATAATTTAGGATTAAGTTTCACTTCCCCTCAAAATAAGACCCAAAAAGAACCATAAAAGCATGAATAATGCCTTCACATTGTTATGCTCCGAAACAGGGTGCAGAACAGAAGTTAGAAAAATGGGACTGCTATAAATTGAGGCCTTCAAGCCCTTCATTTAAACTCCCACCTTGTAACAAGATTAAAAAAATGCTGATACAGATGTTTGAGAAGGACTTACATTATTTGTCAGGATATAGAATAAAGTAGCAGCAGCCAAATTGCTTGGTGAGTCATCAAGGCTGAGTCCCAAAATAGAATTCATAATTGTTTTAGCTAACCTGGAACGATATCTCCAGATTACAGAATGCAGATATTATAAGAGTCTTAAAGGCTCTACATTAATTGTATACCCAACCCATAAACGAAAAATATTCTGCATCATCAACATAAACATGCCCCCATGCCTTTGAAGAGGCTACCGCCTAAACAGGGTAAGGGGGGTCGGATAGTATTCAATTATTAAGTATCTCCATATTACAGAATGCAGATATTATAAGAGTTCTAAAGGTTCAACTTTAAGTATATTTCTACTACAAAAAAAAACGAAAATATTCTGCATAATGCCAAAAATACCCTTATCATCATGATTAGTGAATTTCAGATTAGGAGATGGTTCAAAAGCCAAGACCAAATGGTGTTACTATTCTAATATATTAGGCTATCATAAATGCAAGATAATCTGTAATTAGAAGCCATGACATCCACACCAGTTTCTAAAACATAAGTCAGTTTGACAGACAGGAAAGAGGTGTATAAACTCATAGAACCTCTATGCTCTCCACAGTTTTCTGGTCAGAATAAGATCACAACCTAAGGTTTTTAGTGGTATCCACAAAATAATAGTAAACACTTCGATAAATGAAAGGATCAAGTCATCACTAATTCTTTTGTGGTTACATAGGGTGGGGGGTTTGGTGCATGGTTAAGCACTCATTTATAAGGTTAGAGGTCGAGGTTCAAACCTCACCATTAGGTTTAAAAAAAGCGTGTGGTTCATGTGACCTCTATCTATGTAAATTAAATCTGAGAAATGAATAACTACTCTAGATTTCTTGATCAAGATAATCAGAGAACAATCTTTAACTGAATTCACACCTAAATCTTCAAAACCGAAATTAAGGGGGAAAATGTAAAGAGATACCCATGAGCTCTCAATAGCTGCCGCTGCTGAGAAGTTCCACAGTTCCTTAACAATGACAGTAAACTCTCCCTTCTGATCCTCACTGGCTGCCCCTTCCTTAACCCATCTAATGCAGAAAAATTCACCTCGTCCATATCATCCATCATTTCTCCAGACTCTTGACTCTCCATTAATGTCACTGTTCGAGTCTTGCTATCCAAAGAACCCCCTTCCTTTTGCTCCTTCGACTTCTTCTTTGTCTTCACCAATACCCCATTATCCTTACCATTCAAAGTCCTCCCTTTCTTTGCATTCTGAGCATCCTCGAACACGTTATTGAATTCCGTCGATTCCTGCAACAAATTGAACCCATATGGATCAGAATCTTCATCCAACTTCAATATACTCGACTTCGAAACACACCCATTCTCAGAATCCTCCAAATTCTCAGTCCCCTCACCATTCCTTGGCCCATAACCCGTGAATTCACCTAAACTCTTCGAATTCTCCGAATCATCACTATCACTAATCTTCCCCTTCTTTTTCTTCTTCTTATTCTTCACCAATACAACATTTTCCTTACCATTCAAAGCCCTCCCTTTCTTTGCATTCTGAGCATCCTCGATCACGTGATTGAATTCCATCGATTCCTGCAACGAATTGAACCCATAAGGATCAGAATCTTCATCCAACTTCAATGTACTCGACTTTGAAACAAAACCTTTATCCGAATCCTCCAAATTCTCACTCCCCCCACCATTCCTCCCCCCAAAACGCCTAAATTCAACTGAATTCTTCGAATTATCACCATCACTAATCTTCCCCTTCTTCTTATTCTTCACCAATACAACATTTTCCTTACCATTCAAAATCCTCCCCTTCTTTACATTCTTAGCCTCAAACACACTCTTGAATTCCAACGATTCCTGCAACGAATTGAACCCGTATGGATCAGAATCTTCATCCAACTTCAATGTACTCGACTTCGAAACAAACCCTTTATCCGAATCCTCCAAATTCTCACTCCCCTCACTATTCCTCCTTCCAAAACCCCTAAATCCAGCTAAAATCTTCGAATTCTCCGAATCATCACCATTCCTCCTCCCAAACCCCCTAAATTCACCTGAATTCTTCGAATTCTCCAAATCATCACCATTCCTCCTCCCAAACCCCCTAAATCCAGCTAAAATCTTCGAATTTTCCGAATCATCACCCACACTAATCTTCACCTTCTTCCCTTTCCTATAATAACCCTCAAGACTCTCCTGAGAGGACAAATTCAAACCCGAAAACTCCCCTAATGATTCTTGAGACGAAAACCCAATATTATAAACATCCTGAGAACTTTCTTGAGACCCCATATAACCATCTTCACTACACCCTTCCCCTCCCCCTCCCCCCCTTCTACTTCGATTTTTCCTCCCGTTGGCAATCATCTTTAACTATCAAAAACACATTCAAATCAAAACTCAAACTCAAACCCAAACACCCTATTCAAAGTTCCTTCAATTCAGACAAATCCCAAAAAGATTGTCCAGTTTCATTGACAAAAATAATCTTTTAACTACCAAAAACACATTCAAATCACAATTCAAACTCAAACCCAATACCCCTATTCCATATTCCTTCAATTCAGACAAATCCCAAAAAGATTTTCCAGTTTCATTGACAAAACCCCCCAAAAAAATAGTCTTTTATCGAGACTTTTACCTATAGTAATCAATATTTGAAAAAAAATTGAATTTTTTTCTGAACTTAGCTGATCTTGAAATGGGACTTTTGCTATAAAAAAAAAAAAAAAATCTGAGCTTAGCTGATCTTGAAATGAGACTTTTTTTTGAATTTTTTTTTTCTGAGCTTAGCTAATTTTCAAATGGGACTATTATTTTAAAAAATCCCAAAAAGATTATCTAGTTTTATTGATACTTTTATTTATAAATTCAATAATTGAAAAGGATTGATTTTTTATATTTTTTTGGTGAGTTCAGCTAAAATTGAAATTGGACTTTTATTTTGGGACGAAGAAATCAAGATTGAGTGGGGTGAATTTATTAATTAAAGTAAATGATTTGGATTAATTTTGTTGAGCTGAGATCTGAGCCGTTGATGAAAGCTGAGATTTAACTTTTAGGGTTGATTCAGTATTTTGAGGTAGAGAGTACAGGGGTGTGAGCCGTTGGATGTTGTGGGTTCCCAGTACTTAAGTAGTTGTTTCACGAAAATGGATGGGTGTAGATGTCGAGGTGATTATCGATTTTAATTACTCAGATAGGGATGAATCATTATGGTTAGATTACAGATTGGTTTTCGAAATTGATAAAATCATTGTTCGTTCATTCATAAAATGACGTATTATTACTGAGGCATCTCGGCGTCTGTCAGATTCGCTGCGGTCTGCCCATAGCATCAGCGTGGGTTCGATCACTGCTTGGCCAACAAGTAAGTATTCTTGAGTCAAGGTAAATGCGCCGGTGTTGCGGGGAGTTCTTACTGACTATCTTTGTGTATGGGTGAAATTTCTGGCGCAATGCGAGCCGCGTCTCGGATACTTGCGTTGGTGATGGGTAGCGGAGTGCGGGGCGCTTCGTTGACGTATCGAATAAAAATGACATATTATGCGTAGTCCATGTGTTTTAATGTAGAGATAAGGTCGAGATGTCGATATTTGCAACTTTCACGATGATGATGAATGCGACAGGTTTATCTTAGAGGCCCAATTTGTTATGCGTAAAGCTATTTGAGTCGAAATTTACGACGATATCGCTATCAAGGATCGAAAAGCAATTAGCTCCTAAAAATTAATTGTTGATGAATAGATGGGTAAATTAAATTGGCTCAATTTCACCTAACCAAAAGTATTAACGACATTTTATTTAAGAGGTTTAATTTGTCAAATTATTTTGTGAATGATTTTACGTTTCAAATTTTGTTTTCGTAGATGAATCCAAGAAATCGTACGAACATTCTTATAAGTGATATGATCTTTCAAGTACATGCTAATATTATGTTAGCCGCTACTATGATTTATATAATAGCTGGTGTTATAGACATTTTGATATGATATTATTTATCATTGATATGTAAGAGACGTTTTTTTTATCACATAGTCTGAGATGTAACTTCTCATTTAATCCATCCTACTTGAATTTTATCTAGGACTTCGCTTATAAATCCTTCGTCCTTCTGAATCATTTACCTCAAACATTTAATTAACCATTTTCTATATTCAACATTTTACATATATACAGTTACTTATGCAGTAACGATTTTTCCGTTTTTATTGAACTTACATGTGATATACTCATTCTTACTAAGACTTGGTTTAACCAATGATTCTCTTAATATATTTACATGCACATTTTCTCATTCTTTTGACTATTCCATATTATTTATGTTTCCTCTTGAGTATTTTGTATATGCCTACATATGTATATGAAGATTCAAATAAAAGTCTATAGAAATGTAAAGGTGTGCCTAACAAAGTAAATCATTACTGTAACATACTTCCATAAAATTAAAAGATTAATCATTCTATTATTATTATCGGTGATGGTATATTTTTCGTAAATTTGGTACATACATTCACGTCAACATAATAAAGAAAAGGTAAGCCAAGATGCTTTTAAGATATTGTATCACCAAACCCCCTGGTTTTGATGCATTCCAACAAATATCTGGCGTTCGTGAATATTAAGTCTGTATAAAAAATATTCATTTCATATAATTATAATAGCTTTAGTACCGTTAAAAGAGCCATCATGGCAAACCGTTGATTGTAATAAACATTTTATTAATATATTCTTATAAGTAATTATATTAAAAACAAGCCTAAATTATCTCCAACAATTTTACTATACTACAAAAAACAGCGGAAAAGATTCTATACCTCTTCTATGTGACTCTTTTGGTATAAAACCAACCTCATGTATTAGTTATATCATAACATCCAATACACAATACTATAAAACGAAATCACCAAATCATACTCATAAAAGATATAGACGATTCTCGTAAAAAAAAAATCTAAATTTACCGAAACATCGATTTCCTCTATAAAATATTATATTCCAGAATACGTAGAGACGTAGCAGAATCAATCAATAATAAAGGTAGAGCACAGAGACTGGATCTAGGGTTTCCTCCTTTTTAATCACCTCTTCAATCAACAAAATTCAATCACCAAATCCTCTCAATTAATTCAGATTAATTCACGATTCAATCAATCATCGCCTAATCTAAAAACCCCTAAATTTTTTTTCAGAAATATGCAATTTTATTGATTTAGTTGGATTATTGGATTATTATAAGGCAATCTGAAAAAAAAATTCGAAATTAAAATTTATTTTTTTTGCAATTGATATTCAACGAGTAGAATATGAAGATGGAGATAATTGTCCCAAATTGGCATTTTTTGGGATAATTTTATTTTTTAAATTAATTTATGACGTCAGCATCACACCATAGATACTCAGAGTACAAGAATTAAAGGGACTTGAACAAGATTGGATTTTTTTGATTTTGATTACAATATTATTAATTGGGTTTCTGATAATTTTTATAATTTCTTGGAATATTAAGGAAAAAAAGGGAATTAAAAAGGGGAAAAAATATGTATAAGAAGCTTGTGGCTGTGTATGAAGGAGAAAGAGAGCTTGGTGAAGTTGAAATTAGTTGTTCAAATTCAACAAATGAGAAAAATTGCATCTTGTGGAAGGAAATAAAGATTAATCAGTATTCAAATCCAAGTGAAAGATGTTGTCCATTAGCTGTTCTTCATACAATTACTTCTGGAAATGGAAATGGTTGTTTCAAAATGGAAGTCAAGTTCACTCAGACCCCAGAATCTCCATTATCCATTTTGCATTCAAATTGTCTCAGAGATAATAAGGTAAAATGCCCATAAATGGATTTAAAAAATGGAGTCTTTAATGAGTTTAAGTATTGTTGTATTGTAACAAGTTAATTCGAGTCCGATTTAGGAGCTTCAATAATTCTTTAAACATCTTGTTTGAAAGCACAAATACATAGTTGGGTTTGACTAAGGTGAACTTAGTTTTAGAGATGGAATCTTTAGTTAGTTGAAGAAGATAAAAAAAATTAAAAAATGGAGCCTTTAATTAGTTAAAGTATTGTTGTATTATAATATGTTAATTTGGATTTGATTAAGGTGAACTTAATGTTAATTTGGATTGTTATTCAATGATTAAGAGATAATTAGTTAAATGCCCATATAGCCATTTGCCAGCAACTACTTCAACCTAGGGATAATAAAGACGATGAATAAAAAAAATGGAATCTTTAATTTGTTTAAGTATTGTTCTATTGTAATAAGTTAATCTGGATTTGACTAAGGTGAACTTAATTTTGATTGAGATGGGTACTTGGACAATGAAGGACGAGTTAAAAGAACTTGTAGATAATGATTAATTCAAGAATTGAGAACCTCATTGGTGTTGTTTGGAATACGACATTTGGTATGTAGAAATTCTTTACATTCTGTTCTTTAACTCCTTCATGATGACAATTCGGACGAATGTTGGTGGACAAGCATGCATTAGTTTATATTCTCGTTGGATAAGAATTGAAGGTTGCATGGTGTGTCATAATGCTCTAAAGTGAGACCTTACTATTAGTCTGTTACTAGTAAGACTATCAACAATGCATCAGTGGCAAAACTATTCATTAGAATGAATTGTTCCCTTTTTTTGTAGCTGTGATTTTGTTCCTGAAGAACTTATTGCGATTGACCAACTATTTCTGATTGTTGCCCTGGACGTACATTTGTTTATTTGTTGCTTCCTACTCCTCGTTATGGATAATGGCTACTAGATTTGGTTAACTCGAATATTGTTGTTTTCTGATGCGGTGTTTCTTACTTTGTGTGCAGACTGCAATAATGTCTCTTGGACATCAAGAACTTCATTTGGTTGCAATGCGTTCTAGGAAGTATGAGGGAAATTTCCCTTGCTTTTGGGGTTTTACTATTGCATCAGGACTTTATAGTTCATGCCTTGTTTTGTTGAACCTTAGATGTCTTGGCATTGTATTTGATCTTGATGAGACCCTCGTAGTCGCAAACACAATGCGTTCATTTGAGGATAGGATTGAGGCCTTGCAGCGGAAGATTAATTCTGAGACAGATCCACAGCGTGTTGCTGGTATGCTTTCAGAAGTTAAAAGATATCAAGATGACAAAATCATATTGAAGCAATATGCTGAAAGTGACCAGGTTGTTGATAATGGGAAGGTGGTCAAGGCTCAATCAGAGATTGTTCCTGCTCTTTCTGACAGTCACCAACCAATTATTCGTCCTCTTATAAGATTGCAGGATAAGAACATAATTCTTACTCGTATCAATCCGCAGGTATATTTCTAACTATATTCAGCTAACCCTTTTGATTGTGTTTGCAACTTTTGATAGGCCTTATTTTGTTTTATGATAACAACTCTTACATGTCTGTTATGACAAAACACCACTTTCTCAATTTACTGCCTCCAAGTCTTTTCGCAATGCTTGAACTCTGCGATATAGTTTTTACAGATTTGTTATGGTGCATCATCTCAATTTATTAATTGTGTTGTAAAGGTTTATTGATTGTTATGTAAAGAGTTTAAATGATTTTCATCTAAGTACTAATTTGTCAGTCTTGATGCATTGATGTTAATCTCATTTTTCTTATTTTTTATATCTTGCATCTTTGCAGATTCGTGACACTAGCGTTCTTGTAAGGCTGAGATCTGCGTGGGAGGATCTCAGAAGCTACTTGACTGCGAGGGGTCGTAAACGGTTTGAAGTTTATGTTTGCACGATGGCAGAAAGAGATTATGCTTTAGAGATGTGGAGACTTCTTGATCCAGAATCGAATTTGATCAACCCCAGAGAGCTATTGGATCGTATCGTATGTGTCAAATCTGGTAAGTTGTTTATTTTTTGTTGTGTATGTCTAGCTTGAGGTACCGGTTATGGCTTTAAGTGATATAGTTGTTAATGTGGAATTGGTAGGCTCTAGGAAATCTTTGTTCAATGTATTTCAAGATAGAAACTGCCATCCGAAGATGGCATTGGTCGTTGACGATCGTCTGAAAGTGTGGGATGAGGAGGATCAACCTCGGGTGCATGTAGTCCCTGCATTTGCTCCTTATCATGCTCCTGAAGCTGAGGTAACCTCTCTAAACACAATCTTCTCTGAAGATTCTGCTTCGATGTGTCAGTTACTGAGAAAAGGGTTGAATTATGTAGGCTAACTACACTATTCCAGTCCTATGTGTTGCAAGAAATGTAGCCTGCAATGTCAGAGGTGGTTTCTTCAAGTAGGCCTTCTTATCCCTATTATCTTATCTTTTTAGCCTCTGGCTCCTCTTTGAGTGAGGCTATAACTTTTAACTACTTCATATGTCAAGCCTGAATGGAGATGACTAATTGTTTCAGAGATTTCGATGATAATCTCCTACAACAAGTAGTTAAAGTTGCATATGAAGATAACATCGAAGAAATTTGTTCTCCACCTGATGTGAGCAACTATTTGGTTTCAGAGGTTAGTGAAAGATAGTTTTATGTTTGAGATTAAAGATGTTCTCATGGTATTCTTTGACCCAAATTCCCTAGTGTACCCAGTTTATGGTAAGTTTTGTGGTTAATTGCGTATTTAATCAATTTGATATTAATGACTAGGATGATGCATCGGTGGGCAATGGAAACAAAGAAATGCTGGGGTTTGATGGCATGGCAGACGCGGAGGTGGAAAAGAGAATGAAGGTAACAGAATTCTAGCTCTTAGTTGATATAGCAGACGTGCCAAGTCTCTTGCCTCTGTAGTTTCTATAGAGGTTGGCAGCGACCTCTTTGCTGTTGTTGCCAATGGACTATGGACTATGGACTATGGACTATGGAGCAATCTGGGGGTGGGTTTTTATCGTGTGTTAGGGTTTTGATTGTTTCTTTTTTGGGTGTTGTATTAGGAAATATATCCGTGTTTGAAGCTGGTAAAAAAATTCCTTACATTGTGTTCTTTCCCCTTGTCTTTCTTGCACGAAATTTGATATGCTTACAAGATCACTCAGCTTCACTTTGTTGTGGTTTTGATGGCACGAGTGTCTAACTTACATTTCTTATTCAGGAGTCAATTATGGAAGCTTCCACTGTCCCATCAACAGTGACAAACTTGGATCCAAGAATTCCTCCTAATCTTCAGTTCTCAATTGGATCTTCTAGCACACATCTATCGTCAACATTGGCAGGCTCTGCGCTGCCTTTTTCAAATCAGCAATTTACTCAGGCCATTGCTCCATCAAAACCACCTTTGACTCAAATTAGTCCTCCTGAAACCACAAGCTTGCATAATTCTCCTGCAAGGGAGGAGGGTGAAGTACCGGAATCTGAACTAGATCCGGATACAAGGAGAAGACTCCTCATTCTACAACATGGTCAAGATATGAGAGATCTAGCACTAGGTGAACATCAGTTTCCTGCGAGGCCACCACCAGTGCAGGTTCCTGTTGCAAGGGTGCCTAGTCGTAGTTGGTTCCCAGTTGAGGAAGAGATGAGTCCTAGACAACTCAGTCAGGCTGGTCCACCTAAGGACTTTCCCCCTAATGCTGACACGGTACATTTTGAGAAGCAACGTCCTCATCATGGACCTTTTATCCCAAAAGTGGAGAGGTCTATGGAATCTGATAGAGTCACTGAGAGCCAGAGATTACTGAAAGAGGTAATTTTGTCATTTATTGGCATTATCAAAATTAAAATAAATGTGGTTGAAGTAGTTTGGAATGACATGATACATTTGTTTGTGCAGCCACAGGCTAGAGAAGATCGTCTAAGATTGAATCAACCAATATCTCCATTTCAGTCTTTTCCAAGTAAAAGCTGCATTCTCTGTCTTCCCTATTAGATAACCAAGCATTTGAGTACATTATTAACCCTGATAGCCATGTGTACTTTACCGGCTCATGTTCTGCCACTCCCTTTTAAGATAAGTGGAAACACTGAGTGATGAACTTTGTTAATAATCCAGGTGAGGGACGTATGTTCATAGTTGGGGTTTACCATTCCTTTTTCATTCATAATTGACAGTTCAAAGGGTTGGTCTTGCTATGGTATAGAAAAGGGTGACATGAGTATGGCATTTAAGTACTTATATTTGCCCATGTGCTATTTTTTTGTGCATTTGTATGTCAATAATGATTCAGTTGACAGTTGGTTCATGGGTTCTATGTGTGAGTACTAGCATGTTTGGCATACCCAAGACAGCCTTAGTCATGAATCTCCATATTGTTATCCATATTTGAAGAGAGTCGATATAAAATTAATTGTCATACTTATATTCTATAGGTGAGGAAGCCTCAATGACTAGGCCGCCTTCTCAGAACAGAGATCTTGAAATTGAATCTAGAAGAATTGATCCATACTCTGAAACACCTGTTGGGGTCTTACAGGACATTGCATTCAAGTGTGGAACGAAGGTATGGGAAGGTGTTATATTCATATCATATTATATTACATAATTTTGTCTATAGGCTTATGGATTATGTTCATAATGTAGGTAGAGTTCAAATCAGCGTTGGTTGCAACAGCGGAATTACAATTTTCTGTTGAGGTTTGTTTACTGTCTAAATTCTTTGCTTATTTTGCTCTTCTTACATAATTGTTTATATCACCTTTCAATATGACAGCAGCTAGTATCTGTAGTCTAATTATTTGTGGGTCTGAACTCTGAAGGCATTTGTTTATTGTTGATCACTCTTGTCTCTTTTAGGTCTGGTTTTCTGGGGAAAAGGTTGGCGAAGGTATTGGTAGGACAAGAAGAGAAGCACAGCGTCAAGCAGCGGAAGGATCTCTAATGAACCTGGCAGGTGTGAACAGCTTCTAGACTATTTGACTGGTTTACTGCTATGTTATTCCTTGACTTTGCTCACAGTTTAGCAAGTCCTAACAGTGTCCAAAATAAGCTTTATCTGAGACTTTGAGTTAAAGATACATCACTTATTCCTGGTCTATGCCATTATTCTTCCGAACTGCTTTTACAGACAAGTATCTTTCGCTGCCTAAACCTGATTCTGGCGCTGGGCCTGGGCACTGGAATAGGTTTCCCGTCTCCAATAACAATGGTTTCCATAATGATGCCAATTCTTTTGGGCATCAGTTGTCAACAAAGGAGGATGTTACATCATTCCCATATCCGTCAGAGCCTTCCAGGGTTCTAGACCCAAGGCTCGAGGCTTCCAAAAGATCTATGGGTCCTATTGCCATATTGAAGGAACTTGTAAGTAGTACTAACTTTAAGATGTGTTGTCTTTTATATAGTTGCATTATCTGATTGTGCTGCCTCTGTTGGTTCTTTTCCAATCTAGTGTGCGGTGGAGGGCTTTGCTATAGCTTTCCAAACGCAGCCCCAGTTTGCTCCCAATCCAGGTCAGAAAGCTGAAGTATTTGCCCAGGTGAGTAGATTTTTGTCATGACCAGTTTTGTAATAGTAATTTAAATAAATTGATGATTCTTTTGTTATTTTGGTTATAATGGAGTCATTAACTGCACTTTGATCGTAATTCCTCAGATTTTCTTTTCATGTATTGGTTATATCAAATTGAGATGCTTCATTCCTACAATAAATATTTTAGTACATCTCGGTTGCTTCTTTGTTTAAGGTTTCATATTATCTTTTTTTCAGTAGATAATTTATCTCAAAAGCTTGATTTTGATTGAAGTATACTTAAGTAAAATATTTGATCAAGAAATTTGGTATAGCCATGTGAGACCAAGTCCAGATACGTGTATTATGTAAATGCTAGATTTGTTTTTTTTGTTTTTTAAATGCTAGATTTGTTGTATATTTAAATAGTCATGTTTTGTGCATTTGCTTATTAATAATAATAACTCAATCTTCTACTCTTAAATCTTAATATGTTGATTTCATGGTTTCTTGTTCACATGCAGGTTGAAATAGATGGACAAATATTGGGTAAGGGTAGAGGTCCGACATGGGAAGATGCAAAGGCTCAGGTATTGCATTCATCATCTTTCTTATTCATTTTTCAAGTTTTCACTAAAGTACTATCTGTTCCATTTGTGAGCCCCTTGGTTTTGGTGTGTCTTTCTTAATCTATATAACCGTGTCTTCAGGCTTCTGAGATTGCTATTGGGGCTTTGGGATCCATGCTTGGACACCACCCGCCCAAGCGTCAGATTTCTCCGAGGTGATTTTATTTCGTGGATAATCATATGACCCTTCGCTTTGTTATTCCATGTTACTGTGTCATGCTTTTCTTCGTCGGCTACTAGCCTAAGAACTGTGGACATTTCTTCTGATATCCATTTCCTTTTTCTGGAGAACTCGTTGCTTGTATTCTTGATAGGGATACCATTGTTGATACTTTCTTATGCTTAGGTCATGGCAAGGGTTCCCAAACAAACGAGCAAGGCCGGAGTATTCAAGGGTTCAACAAAGAATGCCATCTTCAGCAAGATATCCAAATAATGCATATCCTGTACCATGATAAAACTCCTCATTGTCCACTATTGTATAGCATTGCTAACAGATTATATATCTCTGGAGGACAGATCTGAATGTAAGCATCCTAAGGGTTATCGGGTTACTGATCGCCTCACCATTGGCTACCATTTAGATCCCCGGAGGGAGGTGAACTTGCCTAGAGCATTGAAGATGGAAAATCCGAACCATCTTCGTTTCATAGAGACGTTTGATCGGAAAATCTGGTCATACCATGATTTTTTTGCAGAGTGTGTTGTGTACAAATCTGTTGTTGTAGAGTTCAAAGATGTAGTTACAAACTGAGTGGAGATTGGGTACGAATGAGTTTCCTTTTTGTTCTATGAAATGGGGTACATGAATAGTGGTCTGCGGATAATCGTGTGGATATGAGATATTATTCTCAATGATAATGCAATGAGTTCGACTTGGCTGGGTACCATTTTTTTTTTTAAACATCATGCTTTCAAGGGTATTCGGGTAATTTGCCCATAATTTAATTTTTTGGTATTGGGCAATATCAAAATAATACTCTCTCAATTCCACAAAGATTGTCAACTTTTGATTTTTTTCACTTTTCATAATTGAATTTTGATCGTAGATATTTTTGTTTGTGTTTTTATAATATTTTAAGAAAAATATATCAATAAAAAATAAATTATTTCTATTGATATATTTTTCATCAAAGTATTATAAAGGCTCTAAAAAAATATTTACGGTCAATTATTATGTGAAAAATCAAAATGAATAATCTTTTGTGGGATGAAGATATAAAAATAAGAGAGGCAGTCTTGCCAGAGATTCTTCAGCGTTCTTTAAAATTTGTAATTGATCATACCAGTTCCACTTAGAACAACATGAGAGGGATAAAGTTGGTCATTGTGTGATTTTGAAATTTGAAATTGAGTTTTGATGCGCTTTTCGCATTTTTCGAGGATAATTTTAATGCTTTTTAAATACGTTTTATTGTCTTTAAATGCAGTTTTCACTATTCACGTCGGACTCGAAATGCCCAATTTGATCACAAATCCAAAATATCACCATCCCGATCCACCCATTATTCACCAATTCTGAGAACTTGGATCCACGATAGAAAAGCAAAATTCATTAGGAAAAACACCTCGTTTATCTCTTCGCACGTATCAAAAAGCCAAACATCGTTACAACTCCATCCTCCCGTGAAATACGATGGGATATCACTAAGACAACAAAGCCTTGAAAGGTATAAAGGAAGCTGGACCACGCGACACTACTCACAGCAATTGAACAAATGGAACCCGAGCCTTCAAGAGGTGTTTGTTTTTGCTTGACCCTGGTCGAGTTCACGAAACCGTAACCAAGAAAAATGTTGTTCCAAATTGTAAACCAAAATGGCCACCAAATCTATGATTAGAACAAAATTAGAGAAAGAGGGGTCACTCCTTGTGTAGAGTAGTAGTCTTACTGGTCCAAACTAACTACGTTTCAAGCAAAGAATAGAAAAGAGTCGAGTTTTAAAAAAAGTCAAACTTTCAACAAAGAGTTCATGGAGTGAGGCACCTAGGAAATCTCTTAGCTCCAATTGTGTGAGTTTGATTGATAGTAGCATTAATGGGGGTTTGATTCATAAAAGTGAAAAGTGAAAGTGAAAAGTGAAATGAATTATGTTAAATACACAAAAGACAAAATTATCCTCGAAAAAATGTGAAAAAGTGTCTTCCTCTGAATTTCTCACAATGGCCTTTCATGTTCCCCCTTCCATTTCTTAAGCCCACTAGTTCGGTCCCTCCCCCCTAAAATTACGTCCTTTTCTTTCTTATTCCTAGTTCATCGATCTCGCCTTGTGGTGTTAATAAGCAAATACCGATTTTGCTCATTACCTCTCCAGTTGTTGAAAGTATTCTTCGGTCTTTTCTTGTAAAAATCCTTATGACAACTTTTAGCCGCCAAAATAAGCAGCGATAATCTTCTCCACGTACATATATACAAATTGACCCGTTTATTTAGAAAGGTGTATTTAAATGGTCCCAGACATTTGTTGGTGTGTAATGTCTTCTTAGGATATATCGAGAAAACAAGGATGACCGTCTTGTATATTTATTTACACTTTTAATTCCTTTCATAATTTGTTGATACTCGAGTTTGGAGTTTGATTTGGGTGTTCCCAATTATTTAATTATGATTTTGAATTTTTTTAATTCCATATTACTTATGTCAAAAAGTCAATTTTGATGTGTTGAATTATTGATTTGGAATTTCTTTGATTTAGGGTTTTGATTTGGGATTTTTTGAATCGGATCACCGGAGGTCGGACCGATATCCGTCCGTAGCTTGAACGGTTAGGTCTAGAAAAATATCCGGTAGGACCGGTAACCTCTGCGATACGGTTATGGGAATGTTGATATACGGACGATACTTGATATGGTGTAGTATTGAGGAAATACGAAAATCGTATGAAAATGATATTAACGTAGTGCGAAGAATACCAAAATCATATAAAAATGGCATTGTTGTGGTATTGAGAAATACCAAAATCATATAAAAATGATATTATTGTGGTATTGAAGAATACAAAAATCAAATAAAAATGGTATTGTTGTGGTATTGAGTAATACCTAAATCATATAAAAATGAATACCACAATCATATAAAACTTATTTTGTTGTGTTATTGAGGAATACCAAAATCATACAAAAATGGTAGTGTTGTGGTATTGAAGAATATCAAAATCATATAAAAATGATATTATTGTGGTATTGAGTAATACAAAAATCAAATAAAAATGGTATTATTGGGGTATTGAGGAATACCAAAATCATATAAAAATGATATTGTTGTGGTGATACTTGAAATACCAAAATATATAAAGTGTATTGTTGTGTATTGAGTAATGCAAAATATAAAATGGTATTGTTGTGTATTGGTAATGCGAAATGTATAAAATAAATATTTATTGTGGTATTGAATACAAAAATCAAAATCAAATAAAAATGACATTGTTAGGGTATTGAGGAATACCAAAATCATATAAAAATTGTATTGTTGTGTTATTGAGGAATACCAAAATCATATAAAAATAGTATTGTGGTGGTATTGAGGAATACCAAAATCATATAAAAATGAAATTGTTGTGGTATCGAGGAATCCAAAATCATATGAAAATGGTAGTGTTGTGGTATCGATGAATATCAAAATCATATAAAAATGGTATTGTTGTGATGTTGAGCAATACCAATCATATGTAATATAAAAATGATATTTCGATAGTTTTGTCAGGAATTTATATTTTATGCCTTAGATACTGTACCATATTTCGTCCCATTTTAGGCCTTGTACCCATATTTTTCGTCTCTCTTTCAACCCCACATTGGCCATATTTTCGGTCCGTGCAACCTGAATCATATTTTAGGCCCGATAACCAGGCCAGACCTCATTTTTGGCCCGTTTCGTCACGTGACCATATTTTAAGCCCATTCTAGCGGATATCGTATTTTAGGCTTTGTTTCGGCGAGACCTTATTTTCGGCGTTTCGCCTCGGGACCATATTTACCTACCAACATTTGACGAAACATTTTTTCTACTTTTGATCCTTCTTGATATTTAAATGGCGTTTATTTTGACCGTATCCAGCCCCTTGCGGGACCATATTTTTGGTGTTTGACCGGGCGATATTTTTGACCTCGTTCGGCCCAGGCCAGTATTTCTATTAAAAAATTTTTTTAATAGTTTTCGTGTTACAAAAATTAATTCATGTCTGTTATCTTAATTTCAATATATATTTTCTCAAATTATCTTTTAAAATCTACTGTATTCTATAACAAATTATCAATAGATAAGGAAACTTGAAAATGCTCTCTCTAATGAAACTCTTCACCACCTTATCTACCCCTCTCCCCCACCACCGCACCACCACTTCCTTATCCGCCACGTCACCATCACCACCACCCCACCACCTCACCCACTCCATCCAATTCGACACCCTGAAAACACTAGAATGGCCCTCCCTATGCAACCAGCTCTCCCCCTTCACCTCCACCTCAATGGGGCTCTCCGCGGCCCAAACCGCCGCAATCCCACTGGGCCAAAGCCCGGCCCAAACCCAACAACTCCTGGCCCAAACATCTGCTGCGTTGGCCATTAATGGGCCCGTAGATTTTTCTGGAGTTGAAGATATTAGTCCGATAATTGAAATTGCTGTAAATGGGAAATTATTGTCGATTAGGGAGATTTGTATTGTTCGAAGGACTATTGTTGGAGCTAGGTTTTTGCTTCAGCAGTTGGAGGATATTTCATTCAATAATCAGCTTCGTGATAGGTAATTTAATAGGCTAATGCTCCCTCGGTTTTTTATTTGTCGTTTTCTTTATTTGACTTTTTTGCATATCAATAATGAGTTTCATGGTCAAAAGTTCCACGGTTCCACCTATGTGAAAACACGTGAAATAAAAAAAACGTATCGGAGGGAATAGTATGTAATGTGTCCCAAAAATATTGTCTAGTTTTGATTTTTTATTATTGAATTTTAGAAAATTTATGTTGATTGTTGACTTTTTTTTCATTTGAAATCAAATAAGGAGTATTTGTTTTGAGTTTTGATGGGTGACTTTTGCACTTGATCGTTGGTTTTTTAATTTTGAACTTGAATATTTTTTTTGAATTTTATGTTTGACTTATGAAATTTTGATGGTTGACTTTTTACTTTTGAATTCAAATATTTTTGTGTATGTTGTTATGTTGTATAATGTTTGGTGATAAATATATCAAAAGCTAGTATCTTCAAACTACTTTGCTTGCTTGAACAGTAATTGGAAGCTATTTTTTCGAGAAACGAGGTTCACGCTAGGTAGTTTACTCTGAGAATATTAACTCTATGTTGTACTAATATTTGGTGAAAATGTATCAAATGCTAGCATTTTTATGTAATTACTATTGAAGTGATAATTTTGATTCGAATCGAAGTTTTTTGTTCGGTAAATCTACAAAGTTCGTTATTGAAAATTGAATTTTTTTTGGGATGGAGAGTACTATATGCTGTACAAATGAATGTGCTACTTACTTATAATGCACCATTATTAGTTAGTTGTGTGTTGAAATCTATGTATGAATTTTCATGTATATTGAAATTATTAGAGTCAACCAACAGTATTGATGCGAACATAAATATAATAGAAGCTATTTCGTTGGCAACTGTGTATCTTGTTGCGTCTAAACAGGTGCTCTCCTCTGCTTGAAATTCTCCAGAAGTGCAATTTTCTGAAGGAATTGGAGCAAAAGATAGACTTCTGTATTGACTGTAATATTTCTGTCATTCTTGATCGGGCGAGCGAAGAGTTGGAGATCATTAGGTTAGAACGAAAGAGGAACATGGAGGCTCTTGAATCCCTATTAAAGCAAGTGTCGGTTCAAATATTCCAAGCTGGGGGGATTGATAAACCAGTTGTAACTGAGCGCCGTTCTAGAATGTGTGTTGCTATTAGAGCTTCCCATCGGTCAATTATCCGGAATGGTATAGTCCTAGATAGCAGCAGCTCTGGGGCAACATACTTTGTGGAGCCTAAAGAGGCAGTTGAATTGAACAACATGGAAGTGAGACTATGTAGTTCCGAGAAGATCGAGGAACAAGCTATATTGAGCATGCTCACGGCAGAAATTTCCCATTCTGAGTTGGAGATTAAGAATATATTGGACAGGGTATTGGAAGTAGATCTTGCATTTGCTAGAGCTGCTCATGCCCGGTGGGCGGATGCTGTATGTCCAGTGTTTGACTTTGCAAGTTCCGAGCGTTCAGACAGTGGTGGTTTATTATTAGATATTGAGGGTATTCAACATCCTTTACTTCTCGAGAGCTCTCTGAGAAAAACATCCGATACTGTGGCATTAAAATCTGTAGAGCCGAGTTCAACTTCTTTGGATCAAGGAAATGATACAACTAGTACATCAGTTTCACCTGTACCCATAGATGTAAAAGTAGGAAATGATATAAAGGTTGTTGTGATCTCAGGACCTAATACTGGAGGTAAAACTGCGTCCATGAAAACTCTTGGTTTGTCTTCTCTTATGCTGAAGGCTGGAATGTTTGTATCTGCTAAAAACCATCCCCGACTTCCATGGTTCGATCTTATTCTTGCCGATATCGGAGATCAGCAGGTACCTGAAAGTTGGGAGTCTTACTTTGTACATTATCAACAGTTCTTACACATTCCTTATCTTATCTTGGTTTGCATATATTTGGTAACAGTCTCTAGAACAAAGTTTGTCAACTTTCAGTGGGCATATATCACGGATTTGTAATATCTTGGAAGTGGCCACAAAAGATTCTCTAATCCTTATTGATGAAATCGGTTGTGGGACTGATCCTTCGGAAGGTGTGGCTCTTTCAGCAAGCATCTTGCAATTTCTCAAAGATAGAGCCAAGTTAACTGTTGTAACAACCCACTATGCTGATTTGACTTGCTTGAAAGAAAAGGATACTCGATTTGAGAATGCTGCCATGGAGTTCTCCTTGGAAACTCTAAAACCTACCTATCACATTCTTTGGGGAACCACTGGAAAATCTAATGCCTTAAGTATTGCCAAATCCATAGGTTTCAATGCTGAAATAATTCGGTGTGCACAAGCTTGGCTTGAGAAGTTGAATCCAGAGGAGATGCAGAAGCGACACGGGCTGCTATATCAGTCCCTCATGGAAGAACGAAACAGATTGGAGGCTGAAGCAAAAAAAGCTTCTTCATTTCATTCTGATGTCATGTACCGCTTTAATGAGGTAGGCTATTCCGTCATATTCTTTGGAAAATGTCAAAATGATGAGATTTGTTTCTGCTTAATTACTTGAAATTAAACACATTTCATTAATGTACAGGTATTATTTTGTATACTTACAATTTGACATCCTTATTTCTTTTGTCAAAGATAATGAAGGAGGCACGAGATCTTGATGAGCGTGAAGCTGTTCTCAAGGAAAAGGAAAAGCAGCAGAGACAACAAGAAGTGATAGCTGCAAAATGTCAGATAGAAGCTGTACTTCAGGAATTTGAGAAGGATCTTAGAGATGGAGATTCCGATCAGTATAGTACATTGCTGAAGAAAGCAGAGTCTGCAATTGCCACTATTGTCGAATTACACCAGCCTGGAGATGATTTGTCTCTGAGAGAAAGCACCAAAAATGCATTCCCAATGCAGCTAGGTGACCAAGTTTATGTAGAAGGTTTAGGGAAAAAGTTGGCTACAATCGCTGAAGCACGGGCTGATGACGGTACTGTACTTGTGCGATATGGGAAAGTTAGAATCCGTGTTGATGTTAACAAGATTAGACCCCCTGCAGTTGATGAGAAAGCTGCAGTGACTTCCAAGCCGCGCTCAACAACGCAGGTAATCCACACGACATTAGTAATGCGTGCTGTTACCATAACTTACCAGCTAATACATGTGGGTTAGCCGGTTATTACGTAAGGTTCTATAAAATTATCAATGAGGCTTCACAAGTTGGTTCTGGCTCTCTGAGCTGACCAATGTGCATTAAGCATTCAAATACTTTTGCATATTTACAACTAATACATTTCAATGATTTATTCTTTTGTTCAGAGGACCAGGGATTTGAAGAACCTTAGAAATATTTCCCAAACTAGTACCACCCCGGTAGGGTCTTATGGACCAGTAGTTCAAACATCTAAGAATACAATTGATTTACGAGGCATGCGATTAGAGGAAGCTTCCCTCCAGCTGAAATTGGCAGTCAACTTGTGTGGTTCAAATTCAGTTCTGTTTATAATACATGGGATGGGAACCGGTGCAGTGAAGGAGTGCGTTATGAAATTACTGAGTAACCATCCACGGGTCGCGAAGTTTGAGCAGGAAAGTCCCACAAATTATGGTTGTACAGTTGCTTATATAAAATGAATAGACACATAACTCATTGTACAGTTGTGATTACACAACATCCGCCACAACTTCATATGTATACGGATGGAATGGATATTTTTTAACCAATAATAGATAATTGATTTCGTATCATTCTTAAATGCAGCAAAAATTGCAGGTACATTAGTTCAAATGAGAATAAATACTATGTAGTGAATGTATATGTGAACCCATTTGCTAGATACAGAGATTGAGTTCATTATAATGACTCATTGCTATATGCTGGTACTTTTTCATATGCAGAACTCTCTATATTTTGCTGGAAGAAAGAAACGACCACCAAACTTTTGTTGCAGAAAGGTCACCAGAGCTAGTACCAGACCTCCAACAGAGATGATTATGTCCCAAGCAGTTGACTAGTAATCAGTTCTTGGATTTGCATATATAAAGCTGAACAACCAAGTTGGATCATGGACTCTGTAGATATCATACGCATGAGGCAACAAGCGAACAATCGTTGTTCCCACATTGAACACAGGGGAGAGAGCTTTCTCTTTGGAGTTGGAGAATATATTGAACAGTATTTGTGGGAGCAGAAAGCCATCAAGTGTCAACCCTGCATAAGACTTTAGGCCTCCTCACAAAGATCACGCCTCTGAATTATGCAAATGAGGTATTCGTCTTCTTCTTACTGCTGTTGGATGAGACTTTCCTGAGACATGGGCAACAAACCAAGCAATCAAACCACCACAAACATTCAGTGGTAGCGACGAGAAGAGGACCTTACCAGATATCCGAGCCTCATTTGCTTCAACCCACCCATCAGTACCAAACGATACATTTTGCCTACTCTGGCTTCTGAAGAACAACGCTTCAAAATTTAATAAGAGCGGAATCAAGTGGCCCAGATTGAGAAGTATGAGCATCATGACCGAAATATTTGGGAGAACATCGCGATTCCTGCTTACATAAAACAGCTGCACACCGACGAGACATCTTAATCAGTTGACAGTGCATTAGGATATCTTAATCTGTTTCCTTTGATATTCATGTTTTCGATACAAATTTTTCTCACGTTTTCGATTTCTGTGTATTCGTAGGTCAGGTTGTCAATTTTATCACCAACAGTGCTGCTAGTCCTCAAGTGTACCCGACCAAAATAACCTGACTCATTCACTTGTTTCGTGCTCCACATTTCCCCAACAATGGCATCTCTCTCTTGCAATGTCCATTTTGAAGGTACTCGTAAACTAACTCTCACAGAACAATCCCCAATCGATCCCTCCCCCTCTTCACCACCAATAATGCGACATCCAACCATGTCCAACCTCTTCTTCTCCTTGTCCCACTCCCCTTCACTAACTAATGACACATTCGGATCAAGAGGCAGACCCCATCTATTATCATACCCTCCCACCAACAACGACCTCAACCTATCAGTGACACCCTTCCCTGTATCTCCAATACTTCGAAAATGAATTTCATTTGACCTTTTACCACTTTTACCACCTCCAAAGAAATCACAATTCACTTTACTACAATCATCCTTGTACTCCAACTCCATTGGTCTTCTCCTCATAATCAATCTATTAATGGTCGAAACTCCTGATCCTAATGACCCATTAAGCCAAATGGTACAAATCAAATACATGCTCCCTCTCACTCATTTCGTGTGGGCCTTAGAATCAGTATTTCCAGGTCCTAGGATGACATCATATATTTTAATTCACCTATCCATTAATCATCTGATATTCTGGTACTTAAATTTTTGTGAAAATAATCATAATGATCTAGAGGTCTATACCAATGATATCAAAAGAAACTTAATTAAAATGGAAAACTCACATATTCACATTGTAAATAATCGAATAAAATTTTTTGGATTGATATGCTACCCACTTTACCATTGGACTATGCTAGTTCAAGTTTCAAGCTGGATTCTGGTTTTGAATTTTTATCTGTTTATGATTTCCTGTATGTGTTTTATGATTTGATTAATAGCACAATATGGTTTGTGGACATTATATTTACAATAACTATAGCTGCAACTGCTATTTTCTGAAGAAAGATTGGCACTTGTACATCAGGGTTAGATATGAGGATAAACATCAATTCATCTGCGGGGATAGCTCAGTTGGGAGAGCGTCAGACTGAAGATCTGAAGGTCGCGTGTTCGATCCACGCTCACCGCATTAATTTTTGCTGTTTTCCCTTGTTCTCTTCATTTTGTTTTTTGCATTTGGAATGTACCTTTCTTTGGCTTGCATTCACCCCTTCAAGATTCTAAATCAAATTTCATAATTTATTGTATCCAAATGAATAATAATTTTGATATATTTACAATAAGATAAGATTTAATTATAGGGAGGGGAGACTTTGATGAGCATCCATATATAAATGTCAAGATATGGACAGTTTGTCTTACAAATCATTGTACCAACCAAATTGAAATATTCAGAACTACATTTGTGTCGCAATCAAATTGAAGATGACATCCAGCTCATGGCCCTGCAAATTTGCACTCACCTAAAAATATTATAGTTAAAATATACTCCATTGCTATCATGTAGAACAAGTGTGTTTTTTAGAATAAGAGAGTTGTTAGAGTATTTGTCAATGGCATAATATGGAGTGTGGATGGAGTTCTGACTTGATTAATAAACATAATATGTTATACTATACGATTTTGAAGCTATATATTTCATGACACATTTAACCTAAGTCTATATTCTTATTATTCTATACCCACATATATTTCGTCAACCATAAGCTCAAACTTTTAAAAGTCTCTTTTCTTTTCTAACCAACTCTACAAAACTCTTATTCAGGTTGTGGAGGAGGGAGTCTGGTTCCTCTATATATAACTTGATGTAATAGATGAAACCGTTTACTAGTCGGTTAGATAATTGGATTTGAAATTAACGAACTATTGTACTATATATCAAAAGAAGTTCAACAAATGTGCCATATGGTATTAAGACAAACATGCACTTTTTTATATAGGTTATGAACTTCGTCGATTTAATTCTTATCTCTAATAAGACTTTATTCTAATAATTTTTGAGGATGTAAATATAGAATTACATCATTTCTCATGTTCCTACGTAATATATAAATTTCTACTTTCAAGAAGTTCTTACTATATTGATTGATCCGCCTTTGATTTCCCACAATCTCGCTGGAATCAAAACATCTACAATTAATTCGACCAATGAGCAATTCATGGGGATTAAATGAAAGTGTGAAATCGTTCTGGCTATTAGTCTGCCGAGGTCTGTTTGGCGAGATTCCACGGAGGTAATCAGTGTGTCTTTAATTGATCGGACTTGGTGGTAAAGAGTTTGAGTGTTAAGAAATCTTAGGCACACTAGCAAGCCTCTTTATGCGGTGTAGGTTCGGAGTCGCATAAATGACACAATCTCGTATTGAAGCAGTTTAATGGAAGCTTCGAGTTTCTAGCAGGTTGAAGCGCGTCACGCGATTTCGTTGAATAATTCCTTAGGGGATTAGATGAGCATATAAATGGAGATACATTTCACTTCATCTTCTTACATGACTCTAATTCAAAATCTTTAGCATGAGAAAGAACCGAGAACTACCTCATCTTATTATGTGGTTACATTTATTTAATTAAACTTCATATTAGTTGATTTTGCATGAGTTTGTCTTGTATTCTTATCCGTTTTCAACGATATCATACCGTTGAAAACCAAACAAAAACTCATTTAATTTGGTCAAAGCTAGTACGGTATGACCAATTCTCCATTGTCACTATCATGTATGTACAAATTTATTTGAACAAACTACAAAACATTTACTATATCCTTCTACTTCCGTACAAAACCAGGTCATTCATTTACTTATTATTTGGCTCTTAGACACAATTTGTGGTACTTCCAGCAGGTTCCTTTGAAAATTAAGAGTTCACACATACTCCATAGCTATTTGCAAATTGCAAATAAATTTCAAATTGCAAATTGTGCAATTTGCAAGAGTAAGATTTTTGCAGTTATTGCTCTATCTTCTTGGCTCTATCCTTACTATAGGGGTCAATGAGAATTAAATTTTGTTCATTGACATTTGCATGTTTTCACAGTTAAGTACTTCCACTAATCCACTAGCTACAATGAAGAATTACAGGTTACCTTCTTCCCTAGACATAAATTATAATGAGTATTTTATCCGATTTTATTTGAACGAATTATTTTATTTGAAAGTGATTATGTATCTAATTTTTATGCATAATATTTTAGGCATTTGGCTGTACAAATTGGATATCCTTCACTGGATTCATAACAACATATAATGTCTATAATGTGTGTACGATCAATCAAAACATGAGTCATTAAAACAAATCATAAAAAGAAGTCAAATGATCACATAAATATTTATTATTTTTTATAAGCTCGTTTAAATAGTTATCGATTAGTTAATATCCACTTACTAGTTATGTCGTCATGGTGTTTTGTCAGTTTCTATGGAGCATTAGGGATGACACCATTCTTCATATTTTATCAACTATTATTACTCCGGAATAGATTAATAGAGGGGTATCTAGATTTAGCCAATAAAATTACATGAATCATATCGTTAAATTAAAATCTTGTCCACTCATGCGAAGATTATATACATTTATTTTAAATTTTAATTTCATTTTTCAACTAAATCGAATAAGTATAAGATTCTTTGTACTAACTACTAGGGTTAATTCAGTGACCACGAGATATCGTTTATAATGATACGATTTTGAAATCGAGTTCTTACTATAGTGATAAGGGCCAATTTTTTTTGGGGGAGGGGGTTCTAGTAAGTATAAAAATGACATAGGTAAAGAGTTTTTGCATATTTTGGTTAATCCATGATGTCCATTGCCTAGATCATATCGTCATGGCGTTTGTATTAATTAGACAATCATCCTTTGATTAGTCAAACATAAACACATTAAGACAACAATTTGGTCAGAGTGGTTAATTATCATATTGGTGCAGAGTATATAGACATGAAGGCTTTTGACTAATCAACAAATGGTTTCTTTCATTATTCTGTTGACAAGTTGCAATAAACTATAGCGTAGAATATACATAGTAATCTTTTTATTAATTGTTTAATAATATAATTAGACGGAATGTACTCAACTACAAAATACAATTCATCATATAGGGTGGCTATATATCCACGGTAAAAAAATCCACGGTCGAAAATTTATTCAATTTTACCTTCACACGCAACATACGCTCAAATATCTAACTAGTACACGATCCATGCACTAAATTGGTTGATAAATATATATTTAAAGTTCATATCAGAGGCTTTCAAGGATATTCATCTGTGGCTTTCAGAAATCTTTGTAAATGCTTTACTACATTACACTTTCGCTAAAAACTTATATATTGAGTTAGTTATCATGAATTTAATTATTTATTATGTTAACTTTTTTGTTTTATAAGGATTTATTAGTTAAATTATTTTCCTAAATAATAAATATATTTCATTTAATGAATTATAATATTTGTATAAGTTATTTATATTATTTTTATTGTTTATCTTTGGGGTGTAATGTTAATGTAAATGTAAGTATTTCACATTTTGTCAAATTTCCATATTTAAAGTGTTAAAGTAATGTTTCTCATATTTAGAATCTTATATATTTAGTTCAGTTTTCATGAATTTAAGTATTTCTGTTAATTTATTATGTTAATTATTATTTCTGTTTTATAAGAATTTATTAGTTAAATTATTTTCCTAAATAATAAATATATTTTGTTTGTGCAATTAATTTTTGAAATTATTTGTGTTAGGTAATTATTATTACAATATGCAATTATAAATCGAGTATGTGAAGTGTGTGCTCGTCAAACAATTGGGCTGCGTTGGGACTCTTGTTAAAAAAGTTGCGTACAATCGAAATGCACGAAGTTCACTCCGGTGTGGCATGTTCTACTTATTTGGAATTATTTTGTATTTTCAAATTATTATCTTAGTTTTAATGAATTATAATATTTGTATTAGTTATTTATGTTACTTTCTTATTGTTTATATTCGAAGTTGGCTATTTTAATTTTTTATTGTTTATCTTCAAATTATTATTAATACCCTTGAATAAATTATTAATGGGTAATTACATTAAATAATTATTTATTATATTAATTATTAATTACTAACCATATACATGTGTTAACGAACGTACTCAGTATGAACTGGTAATACTACTTATTGTATATTATGAATGTATGTTTTGCATTTACTAACTACTAACATTTTTATTAAAATATGACTTTAATGTACATATGCGTGCTCTCTGCTATGTTATGTGTATATTGTATATGTTGTTAGGGACAAAAAGGGAATGACCTTCCTCCGTAGAAATAACACCGGCGAAATTGGATCTGCCATCATATAGTCATCTTTGAGATTGCAAATATGAGACACCACACAAACAATCTTTAGGCCAGCTGGAATCTAGCACGTCTTACACCTAGTCACCTATACCCCCATATCATGAGAACACATCTTTCATCTTTTGATTTTGCATATCTATCTATATAAAAAAGTGTGAAATCGTTACACTAATGATTCTTCGAAATTCCTATCCTGAATATTACAAAAGAATCAATAACAAAATATACCTTAATTGATCAGGAACTAGAACTTTTAAATATATATCTTCAATTTATTTATTGAAGAAATACACAAAAAGAATAAAAGGAAAAAAAGAACAAATATATATTACTTTCTTATTATAAAACCCACCTCTTATTTAATAAGAAATTACCTTTTAAAAGTAAATTACTCTAACATAATTACTAATCACTTAATAATAATATAATTAGAAGTATTTTTCAATAAAATAACAAACCAACTTTGAGCTTAATCAAACGAGTCTAAAAGGAATTATATCTCAAAGAAAAAAATATTGGTTAATCATGTCTAAAAAAATTACTTTAGCTAATTTTCTTTTACTTTCAGATTTTATAATTTACTAGAAAAAAGGCCCGACTGGACGCCGGACCCAAAATCTTACATTGGGCCTACGGCTCAAAATTTGATGTTAGTAGCGGCTTTGTATGGACCCGATACACAAAATAATATTTTGAAAAAATGACTTACAACAAAAGTCTTTAGATATTTAAATCTTTAAATAAAGAAACAAGGAATGAAAAAAATATAATAGTTTAGAATATAAAAGCCTAGCAAAGAGGATAGGGTAGACTTCACTTTCCAATAATATGAATTATATAACTTACATAAGATATAAATTACATTAGCTTTGTTTTCAAATCCAAGCGAGCTTTATGCATCAATCGCTCTGTTTCAAATACAACGAATTCAAATAAAGTCATTCAAAACTGGATAACTAAAATAAATAATAATAAAAGAAAAATCGGTTTTTACAAAATAATTTAAAAAGAGATGTAGATATAAAAGGCCGGGGTAAAATTATAGAACAAAAACTTAAGGACTTAAATTTGAATAATAAGCTGAAATTTATCAAGATTCGACTAACAAAAGGAGGATAAACCTGACATTTAATATTTTAAACATTAGCACTATAAAGTGGCACCATGAGAGAAATTCATCCAAATTAAATTATTCAATATGATTAACATAAACTCTAGAATATAAATTGAAAATATCAAACTCATACTACAAACAATTCAAGCATCACTGTGACGTCAAAAGATAATTGTGAAATTGTGAAATTGGGGATATGCCTACTACTAAGTATCATCTTTTATACTATATATAAAATAGAAAGAGTAAGACAATAGGAGAAAATACTAAACTAAGAACAATAGAGAGGAAATGTATGAACTATTTTATTATTTTTGAGAAGTGATCTTGTTGTGTTACAAATGAAGGGTTGGGGGTTTATACTTGAGAAGTGTCTTTATGCAAATCTTTATTCATCTGTAGTGTCTAACTTATACAAATATTATTTAGTCATCATTCGTAGTTGGAAGCTTGTCATGGTTGATATTTCAACCAAAGGTGAGTTATTCATTCACCCGTGTTTTATAATCTTACATGAAATATCAAATATATAAATGCGCGAATTGAATGTCCATTTGCGTAGATGAGTGAACCAATCTGCCATTGAAATTCTCTCAATCAAGCACAACCACACAAAGAAATGGTAGCATTAATTGTTTCCACCAACTTTGAAAAGCAAAGCGAAATCTTAGGTTTGATTGTCGTCCGTCGAAGTCGATATCGAAATTTAGTTGTCCCTGGCAATCACGATAACTTACGTTAATGTTGCTTAGATAGGCTGACGGCCAAACAGTCTGAACAAAGACATTTTGGTCAAGGAGAGAGAAAATGTACAAAAATACTCCCTCCAAATCGATAATATTACCATTGTACCACTCATTTTGGAAGTTCCAAATAATGCAAAACTTCATTCTGAATAATCCAGGTAACAGGCCAGGATATACAAAATAAAAGCCTGAGGTACAAACAGATTGAATGACAATCTGACTTCCAAAGACTAACATTAGAGGGCCAGCCTTTGGATTCTTTATAGTATTGATATATTAAAATAATCTTGAAACTCATGGCTTAATCTTCAAATTCAAACGTTGACTAAAAGTAATCTAGCTAATATCTATCATTCACACCTATTTGACATTTTATCAAAATGAAAAGGTCATCGTAATGAGTACAACTTCAAACCAAACTTTATACCAAATCCAAAATCCATTAAAGTCTTGCAAATATTCAAACCCTCACCCTTTTGTAAAATTGTGAATCTGTCACATTAATGAATTCTTGAAATTCTTATTCTGAATTTTAAAATATTATAAATTTTTTAATTGTGAGATGTATACCGATTGATATGACCAAAAGGCTTTTTCTTTATTCAGCAGATTCGTTTTTTTATAAGAATTTAACAAGAGGAGATATAAATAATTAATATAGTTATTTATGTATTGAACTATACCGATGTGTAATCCCCTCTCTACAAAAGTCCAAAAGGAACTTTCTGACAACTTCCAACTACAAATCTAACATTACCTCCCCTGCATCTCTCTGTTCCTCCATGAAAAACACCCTGAAATGACGAGTAAAAACCTTGCAAGAATTCTTCTACTCTTAACTTTACTCCATTCAATTCATTCAGTTTTTTCCATTGATTTTCTCTTCAATGGCTTCAATTCTTCTGATATATCACTATATGGAAATGCCACTATTGAATCAAGAATTGTCACATTAACTAATGACACAACTTTCTCTATAGGACGTGCTCTATACCCATCAAAGATTCCAACAAAAACTCCAAATTCTTCACATGTTCTTCCATTTTCAACATCATTTATTTTTGCTATGGCTCCTTATAAAGGTAAACAACAAGGCCATGGAATAGTATTCTTGTTTGTTCCTCATACTGGTGTTGCTGATGCAACATCTTCACAAAACCTCGGTTTTCTTAACCGAACGTATATTGATAATGAGGATACTCATGTGTTTGGAGTTGAGTTTGATGTGTTCAAGAATGAGGAGTTTGATGATATAAGTGATAACCATGTTGGCATTGATGTGAACTCATTGACTTCAGAAAATGCTAGTGAAGCAGGTTATTGGCCTGATGATGATCAAGAATCATTCAAGAAGTTGAAGTTGAATAATGGAAAAAACTACCAAGTTTGGATTGATTATGCTGATTTTGAGATCAATGTTACTATGATCATAGCAGGGGAAGAAAAGCCGAAAAAGGCGTTGATAAGTGCTTTTGTGAATCTTTCTCATGTTTTTGAGGATGAAATGTACGTTGGTTTCACTGCTTCAACTGGTGCTTTAGTTCAAAGTCATAAGATTCTAGCATGGAGTTATAGTAATGATGATTTTAGTCTAAGCAAGAATTTGATCACCTCGAATTTGCCTTCGTTTGAGCTTCCTAAAGATCCGATTTATAAATCGAAATGGTTCGTTGCAGGTATGATAGCTGGGAGTTTTTGTGTTGTAGTTATTGTAGGTGTAGTTTCTTTGTTATTTGTGAATAGGTATAAGAGATTGAAGAAGGAGAAGGATGAGATGGAAGATTGGGAATTAGAGTATTGGCCTCATAAGATTCCTTATCAAGATATTGAAACTGCAACAAAGAATTTTTCGGACGAAAATGTCATTGGTATTGGGGGTAATGGGAAAGTATACAAGGGTGTGTTAGCTGGAGGAGTCGAAGTGGCCGTGAAGCGGATTTCTCATGAAAATGGAGAAGGGATGAGAGCGTTCGTGTCTGAAATTTCGAGTCTAGGAAGGTTGAAACAGAGAAATCTGGTGGGATTGAGAGGGTGGTGTAAGAAAGAGAGGGGGAGCCTAATCTTGATTTATGATTATATGGAGAATGGAAGTTTAGACAAAATGGTATTTGAGAGTGATGGAGTAGGGGAGGTTTTGAGCTGTAAGGAGAGAATAAGGATCTTGAACGAGGTAGCTTCTGCGTTGCTATACTTGCACGAAGGCTGGGAGTCGAAAGTTCTGCATAGGGATATTAAATCGAGCAATGTGTTGCTTGACAAAGATATGATTGCAAGACTAGGTGATTTTGGTTTAGCTAGGATGCATGATCATAGTGTGATGGCTACCACAACCCGTGTTGTGGGAACAGCCGGGTACTTGGCGCCAGAAGTAGTCAGGACAGGCCGAGCATCAACTCAGACCGATGTATTCAGCTATGGAGTCCTGATTCTTGAGGTCATGTGTGGAAGGAGGCCAATTGAAGAAGGGAAACCACTTCTGGTAGATTATATCTTTGAACTTCTGAGGCAAGATCGATTAGTTGATGCGGTTGATGAGAGATTAAGGGCTAAAGGGGGATTCGACGAAGATGAGGTCAATAACTTGCTTCATCTAGGCTTGTTATGCGCTCATCCAGATCCTAGTAGTAGGCCAACGATGAGACAAGTCGTAAAGTTCTTTGAGGGGAATACTGAGATTGAAGAATCTGATGGCGAAGACATGAACAAATACTTCCTTGAGAAGTTCAAAGCGAACGAGTTATGGTCAAGTAGTTCACACAGCTTCAGCAATGGTTCACATCCAACATTTGAAGAACTCAGAGAAGGATTGTCCTCCTCAATGTCACTTTCTTGGTCCACAAATGTTGAAGTGGGTAGGTGATTGAAAATCCTTCCTTCCTCTCATCTGTATGATAGTTACCATATTATTGATGATGATGATGATGGACTCAGTGAATCCCCCAATTCAGGTAATAGAAAATTTGGGAAGCATTATGGAGATACTATTGCTGCTGGCTCTGGTACTCAAACCTTTCCATAAACCTTCAGAAAATCAGAAAACTCATCTTACTTGCTGCTGCAAAGTGAAGTTTTTGAAGATGTAAATTTCTTTCTTGAAGTCTTGATACTTTTTTATGATAGGAATTTCATTATATCTTCATTCATGACAGACATGTATCTTGGTGTAAATAATTAGTACTCGGTATTGTAATTAATACAACTTATTTAGTGTGAGCAATGAAGTTTGAGCGAGTGTTTATATATCATGTGCATATTGGTATGACGTGTTTCTGGCCAGTGAGAGTATAGATCATACATGCATATCACAAGAAGAACTCAGGATTCAAACTCGAATGCGTCGAAAAGGAAGCATGCCATTGAACATAAATTCGAGCTGATTCAGCTAGTTACTTGTTCGGGACAAGTTGACCTCGGCTTGGTTCATTAACAGGGGGAATTGTTAGTATATTTATCAATTAGTAGTACAATAGCTGTGACTGTAAACTCCAGGTTGATATGTCCATCCAACTAATCCAAGTCTTCCCTTCTTTTTGGGTGTGAAGTAGTGTCAAACCAAAATACCCAACAGATATTAGCTCTGGTGAAATCTTAAAAAGACACCTTGACATCAAGCACCAGTGGTCTAGTGGTAGAATAGTACCCTGCCACGGTACAGACCCTGGTTCGATTCCCGGCTGGTGCATTTGTGGGCCTGTGGTTACCCTGCTATGTGGAAGCTCGCACAAAAACGAAAAAATAAGTACAAGGCTCTATGTTTTCATATGCTTTAGTAGGTTATGTACGAAGCAACGTTGTCATAGTTCTTGGGGATATAGGTGGGGTTTATGATTGGTGTGAGGTTATGTACCAATATCATGTGAAATTGTGTGCAGTTGCTTGGCCATGCACCTATTGAAGCTTTAACAGTCTCGGTGAAGAAATATTAGTTATGTTTTCAGTATGCAAAGGACTAAGCTATTTCAAGAATAAGCTGTCAGCAAAAAAACGCCCCCTGTTGCGTGAACTATCTGCTGAGTTTTTTCTGTTATAACAAAGCCTAACCAGAACTTCTGTACTTGAATTTACAAAATCAACAGAGGAATATGCCACAAGATATTTATCAGGGGATTGTAATAACTGAAGAGTAATCCGTACACTACTAACATACAACAGTACACAAAAGAAGGGAACATACAGTATTAGAGAGTCAACCAGGTACAGGTTTGCCATACTTATCAACGTATGCCTGCAATGAAATGATGAGGGGTTAAATGACAAGATTGGGCTACATATAAAACCAACCTGAAAGACAAAAAACATACAATAAAAACGATGAGTGAGAGACCTGACCTCAACAAGTTTAGTGAGTTTTCCGTTAAACACAAGAAAATATTGCTCAATGGATTCTGCGTTAGCAGGAATCTGATGAGGTTCCATTGTGCTAATAACCTTATCAACTGTCTTCTTCACTATCAATTTGTAGACATCCTTCCTTAAAAGACCATCACGCCAAGGATGTCTCAATAATTCTTTCACACGCTCCACAAGAGCAGCATGAAAAATCTTCAGTCCCTTTGACTCTTTATGTGCATTAGCATCTGACTTAAGATCAACATCAGTATAGTTGTCTTCTCTGGCAGAATCTATTTTTGGTAGAGTTGTGTGACTCTGTCTATCTGTACACGGTTCAGAATCATTAACATCTTCCATGTCTGCTTCAACAATAGTCCGACTTTCTGTACTGTTTAACGACGACTCCTTTTCGGTCAGTAAACTACTTCTCTGCTTCTCAGCAGTAGTTTCTGCATTCACGCACTGAATATTTGAAGAATCTTTCTGAATCTCCTTACTATAAAAGTTGCTACCAGAAATGAAACTAGTGCCGGAGCCATATCCTGGGAAAAAAGTTCCGGCAGCCTTCACATGAGGTTTTGCATATACATTATTGCTTTCCCCAAATGCATCTTGTTCACATTGTGAGAACTTATCTCTCATTTGTGTTTGTTCAGCACTGTCATGTATTCGATCACAAATCTTTGCCCCAGATAATATTCTTTGAGTAATGATGTGTGATGGCCGAAAAGGAATTGATGGCTCCCAATTGCCTATCAATCTGGTATTATATTCTGCATTCTGGTTGGTAGGATGATTACGTGAGCCAGACCCAGAAGATTCTAAAGAATAACGATGAAAGTACGATGTTTCAGATGCCTGATACTCTGCATGTGAGGCTAGACACTTCTGAATTTGACTAGGATCTCTTTTCCAAGAAGTTGACAAGGATGACATTTTCTGACCACCAGATGAGATTGGCCATCTTTCATGACCGCGAAACACATGGAACCCAGGGTCACCCTTCAGTAACCCCCTCAAATCATTCTTCTGTTTCAGGATCTCTCCATCATCCAATGCAGAGTTTTCTTCTAACGATGAATCTGCTGCATGGAAAAAGCTATTCATCACTTGTCATATACTCTTGCTAAGTTTTATCAACATAAAAGAAGAAGGAATGAAACCAGAACAGCCAGAGACCTAGATCTAACCTTTACCTAGAAAATGTTCACATTCCTGCTTTGCAGCATTTGCAACAGACTCCTTGCATTTGCTTGCTAATCCATCTTTTATGTGAAGGAATCTACATGATTTTCCTTTAATGCACCAACCCTTAGAAAAAAAGCTGCATAGAACGGCTGGCCTTTTATTCCGATCATTAAGCTTGGGGGTACTGCTGCTTTCGGCTATCTGGGTGGCATCTAACCTGAAAGACCAACAGTTTCAGTCCGTAACTCTAATACCACAAGCAAATACTGCAAATAAGTAAGATTTGAGAAGTTAAGTCAACTATGAGTGAAGTTACTGAACTTGTATTTTACAGGTTCAATTAAACGTTTCCGATCTGGCATGTCCTCAAAGTAAGCTCTAGCTCTTACTGTAGCAATCCTATTTTGGCCAGAAACCTCTTCCTTCTCGTAACAGTTTGTCCCAATTTCGTCTGAAGCTTTGCAAAACTGAGCATTTACTGACCTGTTTCCTGCAATGCCACCGCAAATTGAGGTCTAAATTGCAGCAAACGCTCAAGATCAATAGGTTACATAAAAACCACTTCCCAATACATTATTATTAGATGATACAAGATGTTTCCAGATGCTCTTCAAGTCTCACCAGTTGTATTGTCTTCCCCAGCTAACTCAAGTTCACCCACTGCATTTGCTTCAAATGCTACTGGAGTGGAGGAATGAGTTTTTTTACTGGGTTCATTCTGCTCAGGGTCTAGAGGTGATCTATCATCTACAAGGAACAAACAATCACACTAAATGAACACCTACTCTGTACAGAATAGCCACTGAATACACAACCACCACATTATGTACACATGATATTAGGCGCTTCTAAAACCAAAACTGGACCATCCTTTTGAAATGGAGAGTAAAACATAGTATAAAGATATGAACTGATACACAATTACAGTACACATACAATACCACGTAAATATGATAAAACAATGATGCAAAAATATTCATCCAATATTCGATAAGTCATGATTCTCATTTTCCATAATATATACAATGCACATGCCAATACATTAACATGCCTCAATGACTCTGAAGAGTCCTACCAAAGGTAAGAAGGGGTCAGATAGAGGCACACTGCACAATGTTACCCCTGTGTTAACAGGGCAGGGAGGTTGTTTTCGAAGAGCGAAGTGCAAACACTATCTACTACCTTCACAATCCACATGCCAATAAACACTTAAAATAGCTCACCTATACTGAACTATTCTGATAAAGAAAAAAAAATCCAGATCACAATAAATAATGCATACGATATCACATAAAGACTGCATTTTTAGCATTTCAGAATCAATATAACAGAAAACAAAAAATGCCCAAAACACTTAAATATGTAAAAATTCAAGATCACAACAAAACAATGGATAATATATCACATAAAGAGTGCATTTGTCAGCATTTAGAATCAATATAACTAAAAACAAAAAATGCCCAAAACACTTAAATATGCAAAAAATTCAAGATCACAACAAAACAATGCATAATATATCACATAAATACTGCATTTTTCACCTTTGATAATACATTAACATTACATTAATATGTCCCAATGTTTTTAAAGAGTCAAGCGGGATATGGGGGGTCGGATAGTATTTAGAATAAATTTAACAAAAAACAAAAAATGCCCAAAACACTAAAAATATGCAAAAGTTGAATACCCACCAACAAATTGTTGAAGTGTTTCAGTAATTGGGGTTAATTGTTGAGCAATTAAATCAAGATGAGCTTGATTATCATCTTGTTGTTCTTCTGCTTCTTCAGCCTCAATTTCGCCGCCGTAGATGGCGCCATTCGTGGTGGCGCGTGGAGATGACGTGGCTTGCATGAGAATATTCCGGTGAATTATTATTATAATTTATTATTACGAGTGTGGGAATTGATATTGACTTGATAAAGTGAGGAATTTGCTTGGAGGAATTATCCAACACTATACATACACCCAAATAATATTTTTTTTAATGAAATGACAATTTTATCCATAAATATAATTTCCTCAATTACTATACTTACAACAGAAAGAGAGTGACTGAAAGTTCAAGCACGACGATTTTCATCAAGCATAAATGTTTATGACAAAAATAAGAATTTCACCATAAATCCAACATTGTTTCCGGATGGCTTAATAAACAGAAAATTATTCAAAAACATGTTGAGTAGAATAAATTTTAATTTTGAAACGAAAGTTTGACTTATCATATTATTTTAAATGATTATAAAGTAATATAATTTAAATAATTTAATTTATTAATAGTAATTTTTCTATTTATTAAAATAGAAATAAAATAGTTTATGATCAAATTTCTAACAAAAATAAAGATCGCTAAAACTAAATCCAATCGCATTAAATGAGTTCGGCTATATGTATTTATACAATTAGAATTTATTTTAAATATTATAATAATATCCATAGAATAAGCCAATATTGTAAGCGTTATTTCTAACATTACTAATTATTATATTATTTCTTATTATAATATTTTTTTAGTAAAAATATATTTCTAAATTTTGGCGGTTCAGATGTTACTGTTAGTCCTCGATTGATTCATTTTACTACTATATAAATATTCATTACAAACTTTTAGTCTCCATATTAATTTTTTATCATCATAACCTGAGGAAAAAGTAGCACATTATTGAGAGTGTGTAATATCCATTGTAATCACAAGAAAGTAGCACATTATTGGGACTGTAATATCCATTGTAATCACAAGTGCACATCCCAGTGTTACATATTTGAATCACTAACTTATGCTTCAATGTCTTGTTTCTGCAAATACCACCACATTTTGTACCTGAGATAATGATAACATTTAGGCAAACCAAAGTTCATGATACACATCTCAACGGACACGGTTACATGCTGGGCCTCACAGATCTACAAGCTCGATTCCCCAGCCAGCTAAAGAATTGTCATTTAATCCAGCACAAGTGGCCTCATTGCCAAGGCTATGCAAGCATCTTGCATGACCACGAATTGCCTCGAGACATCTCTGGATAACCTCCCACATCGGCTGATTTCTGACAATCAAGCAGTCAAATTTCCGTATCAAAATGTATTTAGGCAAACCAAAGGACCTACTATTAGCTGGATGAATATATAAAGATCCAATCAATCTTCTATAGTATATTTACTAGTCTAACCTTTTATAAGTGCCATTTTGTGTTCTACAATTCAATTTATATAATAAATCCTAGTCTTTGTCCAGTTGGCGAACTAGAGAAATCACTCTACTTCATCTTGAAGCGAGAAGTAAGCATATTGTTGTCATAACCATGTATTGTTCTGATGTACTTAAAAATTTATTCACGATATCACAGTTCAACTGCCTAAGGCTGTGGCTGTAGTATTTCTGTTTTCTTCTCTGTTAAACCATAGTAAGTCTACTCCATAATTGTAAAACATAGGGTGATTAAACATTGACAAATGACATTTGGTATGGTTTCACTAATCTTCAAGTTGTCTAAACATTTTACTATTCTGGTTTACTATTTATCTCTACAGGACTGCTATTACGCGATATTAAAGGATTTTGGCTTGTTGCACTGTTGCTGTCTGTGCTTTTATACCTGGTGATATTAGTTTCACAGAATCTAACCTCCCAGAACTGGAGAAGAGGAAAAGGTTGTTTAAAAGAATTGAAGATAAAATATTGGAGCTAGGTATTACTTATGTTTCAAAATTTGTTCTTTTGTCTCATTTATTTGCTATGGTCATTTAAGCATTTATAATTTGGGACCTTTCACGTGAGATAATTGATGGGGGCAAACAGTTTTAGTCTCCCTTCATGTTTACTTGCAAACTCGGCAATTATGTTGAGCAATCTTTAGAAGATTACATGTTTGCTGAATGTATTGTCCTTTTCAGAAACAGTACTGTTCCGGTGGCAGCTCGCTCATCCCTCAGGAACTGCAGATGCCTTCATCGTCTGAAGATGGAAAAATTTGTACAAACCTGCCAGCTCAATTTGGATCTCCGAAATGACAAAAGCACACCCAAACACTAGTTATTACATGATCTTTTTCTGTCCTATACTCCACTCCAAACAGTATATTTTTGTTATAAACTGTTCCTGCTATGTACACTATTTGAACTCAATTTAGTTCATGCAATTGTTAATGTATCTACAATGTTTGATTAGTGTTGTTATTATTTGTATTTAATGTTAATGCAAAAACTAATTCAACAATTGAGGTAATTACTCATGCCATTTTTTCATAGAAAACATGTATAATATCGTTTGCTTGAAGGCAAGGATGTCCTTTTCCAGCTCATGCAATAATTTTTCTCGGTTGAAGTTAATACTCCCTCATCTCAAACAAATTATATATACATTACTAATTACTATATTACCCTTACTATAATATTTTTATTTCTATTAATAAAAAATTATGATTCTAAAATTTTAAAAAGGACTCCTATAACAATTCAATAATTAATAAGTCATAAATATTTACCTAAAATTCTATAACAATTCATTTGGAGATATTTTTTTATTCGATATCTAATAATTATATGACGTTAATACAATAATTAACATTCATTCCGTATGTGTGAACTATGAAGAGTTCAGGCTAATCGTTTATAACGTAAATCAGCAAGAATACCATCATTTGGCATAATATTTTAGTTTCTACAATATTTCATTTTTTACAATTTTCCAATTTTGCTCTATATTGGAATTTGGATGTATCATTTGATATAGTCTATCTTTAACTCTTCATCACTATGCTTTTCCTATACGTCCAATTATGATTGTTGTAACTTCAAACTCCCTTACGGTGCATTTATTGGAAATATTGTGACATGATCATGCCACCTCAAACAATTCTCTTACATTTATTTTGAATTGGGGTAAACACTATTTCTCTCGAATCAATTTATTTATGCGGTTAAGCTCATAAACTCCAGCACATTTGATATAGTCTATATTTAACTCTTCATCACTATTCTCTTCTTATACGTCCAATTGTGATTGTTGTAACTTCAAACTCCCTTATGGTATATTTATTGGAAATATTGTGACACGATCATACCACCTCAAACAATTCTCTTACATTTATTTTGAATTGAAGTAAACACTATTTCTCTCGAATCAATTTATTTCTAAATTTATTCTTATAAATAACTCTTCACAACCCTTTCAATATTCTCATCTCTTCTACTTACATAACAATGGACATGATAATATTTCACTACCACAATCTTTGAATCAACTTTCAAGGTTCCATAAAGGTTAAGATCAATTTGTACTTTAGTGTACCCTTTCACTTTAAAAAAACGATGAAATCGCAAACGTAACGACCTTCGACGTCCCAGCCCTGGACCCTTCAATATCTATCTATTACGTATGTAAATGTTCCTTGAGCGGCCAAATGCTGAGTTGGTATAAAATCAAAACTGAACATTTGAATTCTCTTGTTCTAAACAGAGCTAATTTAGTTTAATTATTGCTTAGCAAAAAATGTTCACCAATCTTACTTAGTTTAATTATTGGTTAGAGTTATTAACTTGCATGGCACCATGGTGCCATTCCGGATTATCTATAAAAGCATGTGGGCTGCGGCTAGGACTAAAGTTAACTAGATAAGGTTATCGAAATCCATCATTGCATTATTGCATGATAATGCACTAAAAGAGTCAATAATAATCATAATCCATTACTGTACAGTAGTTTTTAATTATGTTATAATATATTAGCAAATTATCAATATGTTATTAGTGGGTATGTCATGTGTCAATATGACATGAACTATTATACTCCATTCCTAAAAGATTATCACATTTTGAATTTTAGTAGTAGTTGATTTTTTCTCAATTTTAAATAACTTTTAATGTGTTTATATGTTTGGAAAAAATATATTTTCAACCTATTTTATTATTAACTTGATAATTTATTTTGATTCAAATAAAAGTTTTGGATATCAATCAAGATTATAAAATTTATTAATCTTTGCTCATGTAAAATTAAAAGTCAAACTTGACTATCTTTTACATAGAGGGAGTACATTTTAACACAAAATATAAAACACAAAACTAGGAAAATCATAAGGGAAACCATTATTTCTTCAAATAAAAGAAGGAATACCATCCGGCAAGAATAGCAATATTTACAAGAAACCTTAGCCTCTTCCCATATATAATAATAATACTTAGAGAGACTGACAATACATATGGCTTTCTTCTAGCTCAAATCTTGCTGGCTTGCTTGGCAATGTTTAATCACTTGCCAAAGATATGAGGCAAGGATTTCTCAACATCTTTGATGATGTATTTTGAGCTTGATGAAGATGATGCAGTAGTGGAAGATGCCTTGGATGAATTTGAGCTAGTTTTAGTGGAGAAAAAATGATGATCATTTGTGTAAAAAGCTTCTCTTTCATCTTCCTTGATTGTGTCCAACATCTTTGATGTTCTTTGTCTCATAACTTTCACAAATTGAGGTGGCGCTACCTCACTAACAAATCTTGCAATTCGAGCACTTGCCATTTTGATTGTCCAAGATTGAAGTATTAATTTGGAGAAGTGTATGTATAAGTTGGCTTATGATGAAGTAACTCAAGAGGGTGATGAAAGGTTTATTGTTTGATGAGGAAGAGCATGTGAGGTAGGGTTCTTATATAGGGGCATTATTGAATGTTTGACGTTCGCTCTAGGGCGTTAATGGGATCTTAACAAATGCTTCGGCTTAGATTTGATCACTTGTCACGATCAACAAGATAAGTGTTCGTTTTTATATTTGTTATATTTCACGGGCAATTAAACTTTTAGTTTTTTTTTTGTGGCAAGAAATTACTCCATTTTTAGTTTATGTTATTATGAGTATATATATACATATATAATTTCTAATAGTTAGTTCCACAATTATATACTGTATCTAGTACATACAATAGAGATATATAGCACATAAAATTAATCAAACCATATCTTGAGATCGATCCATATGGGAAAATTCATCTAATATCAATTTAATTCAATAATCAGATCATTAATTAGTTTTAGTAAGGATCGTGATCCGATAGTTCTCCTTATTTAACGAGTCGTTTAGTCCGCTTCAAGTCCTTTTTATTTTTTTTAAATTAAACTAAATAATAATAAATTTTTTATGGATTATTTTAATGTAATTTCATATCATAATTTTTTTATGTTTTCACTTTACTCTTGAACTATATATGTAGCCGCTTATATTGTTAAAGGCATTGCTGCAGATCTTCGGTAGAGCCTTCATCTTCTGCCATCAGAAGTCTCTTCACTTCTTCTCGCAATTAACAAAATTGCGCCAGCATAGGTCTCATTCGCAATATTATATCTCTCCGAAGACAAATAAAATAAAATTTACTCAGAGCATTTCTTTACTAAAAATATTTAAACAACTTTTTAAATCCAACCAAAATTTTATATACTTACTGTGAATGATCTCCAAATGTCATCCTTCACTGAACACCCATACGACGGGCTTAACTGATAGACCTCGTCAGCTTGTCGCCCGAAACCTATTAACTTGGCTTAATCGACACCTAAAGAAAAAAAGTAATAAGTTAGATAACATAAATAAAAATATAACTAAGTCAATCAATTAGACAATATTAACGGATTCTAGTCAGGAAGATCTCCGCCTTCAACTTTTTCGCCACTGGCATCAAGGAAATGACGGTCATCTCTCAGAAATCACGCTGCGTTACCTGGGCTGCCTCCACGCCGTCCGACACTCCGAACTTGCCGCCGAGTCATCCGAACGTAGCCATTGCGTGATTGTGACGCCGTCCCCTGCGAGTCTCGGGAAACACTACTACTCAGCGTAAGAGGGTCGCCTCGGCGTCGATTGCCGCTAAGCCAGCTTATAGTGGTAAAGGAATTCATTCGGCTCTACAAATGCTGTGATGCGTGAATCCTCAGCTTTTGTAGCTCGAGGTGCACCATCCTTCGCCAGGGCCTTCCTCAATTTAATACCACGAAGCCATTCAGATAATCAAATTTTACGATATACAAAACATTCATAACAACATTTTAATGCTCAAAACCAATGACACTTTAAACAATCTAACTAATAATTCTAACTAAACAAACTTAAATTACCAATGAAACTTTAAACAATCTAACTAATAATTTTAACTAATTCATGACATATCAATTCAAACTAACTCACTCAATCCACATAACAATTTAAACATCATTTTTCACCCCCTAACTTTCATCATTTTAAACTTCCCAAAAAACCAACAAGGTCACAAAACTCAAATGCGCAAAATCAACTAATAATCACATTCGGATTAAAGTTCAATAATCTAATTCAGATTAAAATACAATAAATAATCAATAACAAATCGACAATCTAATTCGGATTAACAATCTAATTACTAATTCAATAAATAATCAATAATCTAATTCACATTTTCTACGCAGTTTAGTGGTGGTTATTTCTTACACCTTCCAATGCTTTTTCTCAATTTTCAATAAACTAAAATGTTAGATTTCGTTGATTTAACATTTTCTACACAGTTTAGTGTAGTTTTTCTTTACTTTTTTTTCTTTTGGATTAATATTTGTTCTTCGTTATCTTTCACCAATTAAGAGTTAAGTTGCAGATGCAATGTATTCTTCATGATGGATATATACTTCAAGATGAAGTTGTATATCATCAACTACATTTATATTGAGCAAAGGGCTAATAGTTTAAGAGGGAATAGTTTGCATTTAATTTGTATCAGAATCTTTTATTCGTGTATATCTATACGTGATTCCATTAGATTTTAATTCGATTAGATTTTTTGGGGAAGTACTTACGATGACGATGAAAAGTATCCTCTATTCAATCAGATTCGTAGTAATTTACAGCTTTACGAAATTTAATACACCATCGCTTCAATTCCAAAAAGTAAAAATAATAAATAGTCAATAATCACATTCTGACATTAATTCAATAATCTAATTCGGATTAAAACATAATAAATAATGTAATTACTAATTCAAACTCAATCAACAATCTAATTAACAATTAAAACTAAATAAATAATCTAATTATTAATTCAACATCAACAAATAATATAATTAATAATTCAAACTAAATAACAAATCTAATTAATAATTCAACATTAACGGACAATATAATTAATAATCCAAACTCATTAAACAATCTAATTAATAACTAATATTAAACATACAAATTAAATAAAAACAGTAAAAAAAACTAACCTTTAGTAAATCAAGAAAGTGGAAATTAGAAGGGTCCGATCCGATCGGCGAGGGTGGGGCGGTTAATAGAAAATTTAAACGCAGTGAAAGTTCAATCGGAGAAGACCGCTTAACAATAGTTTAAGTTATATAATATATATTTTTATTTTATAATTATTTTATCGCTAATATATTAAAACGTAATCTCGAAGCTAAAAGTCAAAGATAATTGAATTTTGGATACTATCAGCGCTGCGCTATTTTATTTTATATTCAATTTCTTTAAATATTTATTTTCAATTGACGCTATACCGTTCTCGAACCAATGCCATATTTACCGTTTCAATTTTAAATACCTTGGATAAGATTAATTGATATGATACCGACGCGAAATATAGCGTCAGTTCCTGAACCCCTCGCCTTTAATCTATATTTTAGTAGTGGGTGAATGTTGAATAATTATATTCTTACTATACTTGCAAAATAATACTCCGTAACACAATGAAAATATAACAAATGTAGCTTGACAAATGCATCTATGCACTCTCTAACAAAACCCAAATTTCAAATTTTGACAAGACTTCACTTTTTCTCTTTTAGTCTTTTACGTATTTGTTAGTAAGTGCCGCCCCTTGCTTTTCTAATTAATTATGTTAATAGTGACCTGCATGTCCCCAAGCAATAATGTAGGAGACATTTCAACTATTTCCCTTCACTCATCAATCATTTAAATAAATAGTTTCCGATAATTAACTACATCGAAAATCATCGAACATTTCTTTTTAAAGGTTATACTTTCATTTGTTTCTCCAATTTTGTTTTTAGAGTCGTTTTCATTTGTAGCATTTGGGAGATTTGGATACATAAATGGATAATAGTCGGTTTGGTTTGATAAGGAGGGTATTTGATAAAAGACGGGTGGTATTAATGAATTCTTTGGAGCTTTATATGTGAAAAATGTGACTTCTATTGTGGGACAAAAGTGGTGCCAAGTGTCTATTCATATGTGGGAAAACTTATATCCTTCACTTGATATGGTTTTTGTTTTGAGCGATGTGTTCAATTTCCACCTTTAAGACTTTTAGAGAAAGTAGTAAAGGAGACGCGCACGCCTACGAATCGATTTCTCAAATATTCGATATATTTTTATGCTTAATTAAATCATTTTAAAATCAGCAGAAAAATTACACTCTTTCAATTTTTTTTAAGTAATATTTTTATTTTTTCGCTTTATTACTACTTATCAGCTTAATAACTCTTTTAAATATAAGATGAAAAATTACTATAAACATGATGATTAAATATTTTAAAAGACTATTAAGATCAATTTTATAAGACGACCTAAGCATTTCATGATAATATTTGTTTTGTTTTCTAGAACATTTTATTTCAAGTATAATTTATTAAGAATATTATTTAAATTATTATATATATTATTATTAATACATATTCCAAAAAATAAGTTTTTTATAAATTTAAATAATATATGTTAATCAGGTATGTAATAATATTTTTTTAGTAAAATATTAGTAATATAATATTAACATCCAAAATTACATTGTTCGAATAATAATCAATCAAATACAATTATACTTAAAGAATAGATAATTAGTTTCAAAAGTTGAAAGATCTTCAATTTAAACATATCATCTTGTTTCTTCCAACTGAGAAAAGAAAAGAGTTTTTTTTACACGACACATTAATCACAAGCATGCTTCTGTACCTTGACATTTCATCAACTAACTAGCCCTATCTGGCATGATAATATTAAGAAATTGATTTGGTATTCCACTCAGATGCTTTTTAATTCTACGATTTTCATACTACAAAGCTTGGAAGAGAATGAAAAATTAGCATTTACTACAAGCTGTGATATTCAAGATGCTTCAATTTTGTATACGGAGTCGGGTGAAAATAATTTATTGGGAATCCTAATATTCGTGATATGACTATCATTATTTGTTAATCAAACTAAAAATTATCATTAGCTAACATCTACAGATTCAAATGGATAATTAATAATAATAATAATACAAGAATAATAATAATAATAAAAATAATTCTACCAGGAGCATATAAACATATGCTACATATTAATTTGTTAGGACAGAATTGCAAGCAAATATCCATTTAACGCTATTATCTAGAATCATATATACGGTTGACATTCAGAATTGTGATTGAAAAGAAGATATATATATCAATTATATCAAATCGGTATCCATGTAGACAAATATTACTTTAGCAATTTGATGTCCTTCGACTAAATATATTGACGAATGGATCATCAATATAGTATCATTGAATTATTTGCTTTTATGTCCGTTAACTCTCTAGATGTTTTAAAAGTATAATTTAAATTTTTATATATGAGAAATTAAATAAAAATAATAATAATAATAATTCTACACAAAGTATATGATTATTTAACTAATACATATTATAATAATAATAATAATAATAATAGAAGTTCACATAATAATCAATAATAATACACAATTCTCCAATAAAACATATGATTATTTAACTAACACCTATTATAATAATAATAACAATAGGTCTACATAAAATATATTATTATTTAATAGTAATTAATTCCTATTAGAACTCATGAGTTATCAATTAAGAGGTGAAATTATTAATTAAAAAGATAATATTTTTGCCTAACTTTTAGATTTTTATAGTAAGAAGAATTTAAGAATTAATAAAGTAGTTAAACGAAGAAACCTAAGAAACACAATTCTTATTCACACTTTTATATATGTTAGTGATAATTAATGATAAAATTTTCATTTGTGAAGAAATATTACTACTAGATGAACATTTATAGCGAAGTATATATCAAATTTATTCTTTTCATCCCTCAATTTGCAAGATTTATTATCTTTCCATATCCCTTGTTCCGTCGTGTTAGCATAAGATTGACACCATCACTAGCTTGGATTTCTAAATATATACGAGTGATGAATAACGTGAATTATTATAAAACGAGAGTAAACTTTGAGAATTACTAACTTTTTGAGCCTTAAACTTAGAAGAAATGATATTATGAAAATTCTTTAGAAAATTTTAATAATATCCGTTTATAATTGTTAATTATCCATCAAGTTCCGTCCAATAACACCTATTGACATAACTTATAATTCCCTATCTCCTTCTTCCATTTTTTCATTCGACGCCGCATATCGGCGTGATAACTTAATTATCAATCATTCTTAAATTATATGTTAAAAACATAAGAAAATAATGTTAAGAAACTATTTTCAAAGATCTAATCTAATGATATAAATTTTATAAATATTAAAATAATAAAGAATTAAGAATTAATCACAAAATTTTACTCGATATACGAAACGCTAAAAAAACGGTGAGCAGAAGAATCTTATTGACTCACCTCACCTGAAATGTCTTATTCTATTAATATTAGACATGTTTCCTCAACAATAATGATTATAATAAAAAATACAAATAATTCATGTTCAACTTTGAATTGAAGGAAATTAAAAATGTCAATAAAATAAAATAAATTGGAAGGAGTATACCCAACAGCCAACACGATCTATCAACAAATTTAAATCATAAATGTGAATACACCATTCTTAGGTGACCTCGCAAGTTTCAACCATAAGTACGTTTAGAACACATGTATTATATCAATGAGAGTGATCAAGTTAATAAAATAGGTGTACATGATTTCTAACTTACTGATATTCATTTCAGATTTTCAACCAAAAGATCCTATATTATAATAATTAGTAAACAGAATTTCAGAAGGTCTCCTGTTAAAAAAAACACATGCATGCCTATAACTCACAACCAAGAGTATTAATCACAAATTAAAAAAAAGGACCCTTTCTTTCGTCCAAATATATAGTATGATTGTTCCTTCTTTTTTTTGGTATACTTATGCATCAAATTAACTTTTGTAATTGACTCCTACCTTCACAGACACCGTCTGATTTTTTTCAACAGAATAATCAAGGGTGCTTTTCCAGTAGACGGCGCCGCCTATCTTTCTATGAAAGTGCCTCCTGGTGCAAACCCAACGATATTTTCACAATTCATGCATGTTATCACCCAAATCTATAACATAAAGCACTTCATCCCTCCCTAAAAAGATTGCTTACATTTAATTTTAAATAATCGATTTTTTTATTATTTTAATTTCAAACTTAAATAACTTTTTAATGCTACATATTTAATTTGTTTGAAAAATATACGAATACGTAGTATTTTCAACATACTTTACTATTAACTTGATAATTTTGATTCAAATAAAAAATTCGAATGTCAATCAAGACGATAAAGTTTGTTAATCTTTAATTATATATAAAAAAATAAAATGCGATAATCTTTTGTGATAGAGATAGAATTATAATAAGAACGATTATAACAACTTATTTAATTTATGTTGAATATTACTCCATTTTAGTTTAACATACACCGAATTCAAACGCCGAGATCGTATTAATTTATGCTGAATATTACTCCATTTTAGTTTAACATACTGCAGACTGACCCAAGTTTTCCACAGCCCACTCTATGCCTCGTGGCTCAATCCGTTGAAACATATTTTACTTTATTTGTATATACTCTTCATTGCTAATCTAAAAAAAAAAACATATACTGACCAAGAGAACCCTATACAAATAAAATTAATGAAATATTAAGTCGGCTTCCCAAAACGTATTACATTATGTCATCAAAATATTGAAGTTTAAAATTTAAATATCATATCATCAAAATTTTGTGAGTAAGAATTTGAATTGTTTTAAATAGTTGTGCAAATGAAACATCCCTTATAATTTGAAATGGAGGTAGTACATATAATCCGTGTTAAAATAGTAAATTTCCAAGTAGTATAAACCAAAATCTCCAACTATGTATATCCTTCTGATGCTTTATAAAATCAACCTAAGCTTAGCTTGCACGATGTATTTGTACTTGATTCATTCCAACAAAACTTGTTAGTCTTAGCTAACTGAAAATAAACACTAGCTACTTAGACTCATGTCGTCGTTTCCAGCAGTTGGTCCTTCTTCATCGTTTCCGCGATAGCCCCCCTCTCAACTCCATCGCGTCTACAAGCTCCATGTCCCTGAGATCGAAGAAGACGAAGATGAATCCATGGAAGAACTTCTCCAGCATCATCTTTCACAACTTAGTGTTCGAGCACTACTAGAACCGTCTCTAAAACCGACTCCATATAAGGCCCAATTTGACTATTCGGGCTAAGAAAAAGCCCGACTCTGGCCCGACTCCATCCCGACTCCAAATTTGGAGTCGGGATTTTACCCCGTCTCTTTTGCCCTGTATTCTAGTAGTGGAGAAAAAAATGTCAAGTCCAAAGAACATGTTCATATTGGTAGCTGCAAGTTCCTTTTTGTGTCTCAGGGAATTATTAGAACTAGAGAAGCATCGAAGCATCTCCATGATGAAAAGTGCTTATACTACGTGATTAAATTCGTATCTTATTAGTATATATATAACGAAGATTAAGAAATCGCACAAAATGTAACGAATTTCCAATTTTATTAAAACGTCATAATATAGTTGAAATTATATTTGATATGTACCATATTCTCTCTGCTATGTTAGTTTCAGAACAAATTAGGTAAAAGTTATAACAACTATATATTGACCACCATTTTAAAACCAATTCTTTCACTCTTAGCCTATATTTAAGGGTTTTCACTAGCTTCAAAGGTAAAGAAGAAAACAAATAATGCATTAACCACAAATTGCAGTCTGAGTTGCAACATTATTTCACCACAAAAAAGGAAATTAACTTCCACAGTTATATTAATTGTTTTCCTATTAAAACATCAAGCAAGATCAATCAGAAGGAAATAGGAGTCATTTCTTCAAATAACATTGAAGGTTATTTTCAGACAAGTGAGAAACAAAAGGTAAATTTTGCTGCGGTATATGGCAGATCGGCTAGGGTACATGCACAACAGGGTAGAGGTTGCTCCAGAGGCCTTCGTCTATCGCCAGAAACGATCATTCGTCCCTCGCAGGAAACGATCATTGAAACCCCAGAAACTGGAAACCATTATTGAAGAAGGGCCTGAACAAACAGTTAATTCTGCTTCTTTCAAGATAGCAATGTGTGTTGTTCCTGTGTTTCTTTATTACATCTCTTACACATTAGCAAATAGGTCTTCGGTTGCTTAACATCAGAATGTTAAGATACCTTATGTTATTGTTCTACTTGCAAATGATATGAGGTGCCTGCTAGGCCTCAATTTGTAAGGTTGTAATGAAAACTGATTATGCACATTTCAAATTTAATAAAACTCAAATGGTTTATGATAATTCCAAATGTTCAGCATCTTCTCCTCTTTCCCTCCATATCGACCATGTCATGTATATGCAAAGTACTCTGCAACTTTCCATTCCATTCATATGGTACACATTCAGGCCATAGCATAAGAACCACCATGTTTTGGATGCATTCACCTATATACAACTTTATGTTCACTTAACATCATGCATCATATAGGTGATGTTATGTACTTTTGTTGATCAATTATATTTAGTAATAGAAAAAGGTCATTGTAAACAAACAAGCTGAAACATATTTCAAAGCAACAAGAATGGGATTGGCTTATGTATAATAAGGTCGTGCAAGAAGTAGATCAAGGAGAGTCACAGCCGAAGAGACGGAAATAACTTTGATTCTAGGAGCATACAGTAATTGGAAATAATCCAATATTCAAATGAACCAAACTGGTAACCCTATTTTATCACAGTATCACAGATTACCAAACTAGGAGCATAATTCCATGAGGACTTCACAGGTTCTCATGGGTGCGCCACCAATTAAAGCAAGTCTTTATAAAGAAGTGAAATTGCATATGGTGGCTTCAGAGGTTTACTGAAACAATGCTACAGAAGTCTATTGCAACATGAGTCCATACCTCAGGGCTCAGGCAATATGTTTAGCAAGACTGAGGATTTTGACATGCTTTTTCTTCCTGAGCTCATGGGGAACAGGGCCAAACACCCTTGTTCCAATTGGTTCATTCTGTTTGTTGATAAGTACCACAGCATTGTCATCAAACTTGACTTCACTGCCATCACAACGACCTCGCTGCATTGCAGCACGGACAACAACACCACGAACTACTTGTCCTTTCTTTACTTTCCCGCCAGGTTGAGCCTCTTTTACAGAAGCAATTATAATGTCGCCCAACCTTGCCCCTTTCTTGCCCTTTAGTGCTTGGATGCACATTACTCTTTTTGCTCCTGAGTTGTCTACGACTTTCAAATTAGTCCTCATCTGAATGAAGGTCCTAAGTTGCTACAGACCAAAACATTAGGTACTTATTTTTTGATAATAAGCAAGAGATGCTAACGAGAAACAGAGCCAGAAATAACAATAAAACAGGCCAGGATCTTATTCAAAGGCCAAGAACTAGTTTAAACCTCACCTCTAATACAGCTTCTTAGTAAGAGAAAAGTTGACAGATTTGGCAGCAATAGAAAGCAACCTTGCTAATATCACATGCATTTGAAAAAAAGAGACTAACCTGAGACCAGATATTGTTCAATCCCCTGTCACCTGAAGTTTTCAGTGAACCCAGAGTATTGTCGGTGAGCCCCCCAAGCAACGAGCGACCAGCTATTTTTTCCATGCACGTCAAATAAAATAATTAGGCTAATCAGTGATTCATGGATCATAGATCACAATGTGAATCAAATGTGGTACTCTATGCAATTCAAATTCAGGTAAATACAGTTGACCTTCATGGTTTCATAAAGGAAAGATTGTTCAGATTCAGACTAATAGTAAGGTCAGAGCAACTAGGTGAACCTAATGCTTCAGCCTGCATGACTGAAGTAGTTGACTAGTTGCTTAAGAAGACGCTTGATAGACTATTATAAGATTCAATTTCAATATAACTGATATGCTCTGCTACATAACACCGTCTAAACAGACAAATGCATAAAGCAATGTCTGCAAGCACACCACCCTAGCTTCTCATCCATGAAGCTTACCAAGTTCATGGGACTAGTATATTTTACATAATGTACTGTAAATCCCTAAATTCCTGAGTGTGTGCTATGGCCGATGAGCACGATATTCGAAAGGAAACTTTATCTAATGAAACTAAAGTCCACCATACAATAAGCAAATACATTTTACATATTCACAGGAATTAAAAATAGTGATTGGAAATTAATTGATACGTGTTATTTTTGGATCACAACCAATCAAAGCATATACCCTATAACGACTTGTGTTCCTACCTCTACTGTTGGGGATGAAATCGTATTTCAGTTTTATAATATTCAGAAGCAGAGCATGTATGTATAGTCTTATCCTCGAGATAGGAGGCATACAGATATCAACAATTAATTCCCAAGACCAAGTACGTGTCTCATTCCATCCTCCAAAATCGAAAGATGTAAACTTTAGATGGTACACAAAGTATTTCACACATATTAGCCATAATATCTAAATGTTACACTAATAATAGAACCACACTTCACTTGGTATCAACGAACTCCTCCAGCTCCATCAAAAGACTTGAACTTTATCAAATCCAATGTGAGATCAAACAAGTTTCAAGCAAATCTTGAAATAATCAAAAGCTCTCACCACTAATTCACTCAAACTAGCAAGCTACTCAAACATATATGGTAATATGGTATATGGGTTTTTTTCACCCTAAAACATATTTCTACTTTTTTTATACCAAAAACAAGATGTTGGATATAATTTATTTTTGATAATTATTCTAATAATTATTCCAAACCCAAGTTTTCAATCAATATATTTTATCAGTATATGGGCAAATTCAAGAATATGCATATATAAATAATAAAATTGAGTGATTAAAATTGAATTAAATTAATAAGCATTAGATTACTCACCACAAATAAATCTTGAAGAACAAGAAGCCATTGTTGGAAATTATTGTTTGTGTAGAACCCTCAACCTAAGTAGGGCTTAAGGTTGCAAGAAATGGGGAAGTAAGGGGATGTTTGGTATGATAGATAAGAAAGGTGAGGTAAATTAAATGCAAGCTAAAATAAATTAAAAAATGAAATAGTAACACCATTCTGATTAGCTAATTTCAATAAATTTCAGACTTAACTCAAATATATTTAAATTATCAATTATATTTATAAAATTTGTTAATTTTTATGATTGATAAATAAATTGAACCATCTTTTAAAATTAGATCAGATATTAGATTTATGATAGAGCCTATTTATAGTCAAAAGTAGTGTTGATCCGCCTTTAAACTTTTTAAAATATTAATCGTCTCCACTCGATTTATGAATTTTCTATTTAAGCACTTATTTTTTGGCTCCGCCCCTGCTTAACCTTACGATGGAATTTGGAACTTAAACCCCTAGGGGTAGCTAGCCAATAGGTCTACCCTTTCATTATGGCAAAGTGCTAATTTTCATCTACATCGATGGCTTAAATAGCCTTTCCCCTGTCCTTACACATAATTTGTCCTTGTTTAATGCTCATCTCTTGTTTTTATGTGTGCGCATGCATTGGTATTATATACTCCTATTAGTGACCTCTATCAAGGATGCATATATTTTCCTGGGAAAAGCCACTGAGAAATTTTTCTGAAAGTATTCTCGAATGGTTACTCCATATCATGCTCAGAAATAGAGCGAGCACACAAAACATATTCTCAACAATGCATCGAAAGCACGCAATGCAAGCTGCTGCTAATCGGTACTGCTTTTGACGCAATACGAAAGATATCAAAGAATATGCAACAAATAATCAATAACCCGGACACACCATCGTGTCATTTCAGATCCAAAACGGTTTCTATTTCTAACCCAACACTCACTCTCGCGCTCGATCTATTGTTAAAAATATATTCTGCATGTCATTTAAGATTATGAATGCGTATTTCGCCGAAGAAACTGGAAAAAAATCTCTCGTGAAAATTTTCCCCAGGGAAATAGGCTCTTGCGTTTAATATGTGGACATTAGTTTATAGTAGTAAATCTAACCAAAATTTAGTTTATAGTTTTAAAATCTAACCAAAATTTATCGAATGGGATACATTCTCTTAACTTTATATACGAAATATCCTCCCACTTTTAATTATATTGCTTTTCCTTTTCACATTACTAATTACTATATTACCTTTATTATAATATTTTCATTAATAGAAAAATATATTTTTAAATTTTAAACCGGACTCCTATAACAACTAATAATTATAAGTCCTAAATTTATCTAATTTTTTTTATAACACCAAACATAATCGGGAGTTATCTACTCTCTTATAATAAGTAGCTTTCACCACTTTCATATAAAATTATCTACTTCTCTTTCGTCTAATTATATAAAATATTTAACATCTTTACCAATGCATAAAGTGTTTGATATAATAATGCATTTTGATTTTTAAATTTTATCATAACAAGTAAATTTTATTTTTAATGCAAATGAATTAGTCTACTCATACTAAAAATTTGTATGATAATTATTCAATTATAAATTGAAAAATAAATTTTCTAATCCAAAATTACTATTAAAGAATATATATCTAAATTATTCATATTTTGTATTACATTCAATAATGAAATAAAAATGTCAAGCTACATATCTAATACTCCCTCCCATCCCGAATTAGATCACAAAGTTTAAATTTGGATTTTATAAATTAAACGTTAAATTCAAATATTTTTGTTTATACAGATAATATTTGAAATTTATCAAATAATAATATTTCAACGTACTTAATATTGACATTAAATTTTATTCAAATCAAAATTATGTTTATCGACGAAGACATAAAATTTGTCAATTTGAACACTTGTCAAGTACGACAATCATTCAAGATTAATGAGAATTAGATTTCAATATTTTATTTCGCACTTTTAATATAATTAAATAACCAGTTCGTATAAAGATTATTTTAATATTATTCTAGTCGCTCGGAATAGTGTCATGTAAGAATTAAAATTTGTAGTTCGAATAAGAATAATATCTATTGTGATAATATCAATCCGGCGTAGAAATAAAATATAATACATGTCAGCCAAGGTAATTAAACCGAGAAGAGAAATAAAACCGTTCTAAATATCTTCCATTAACCCCCAATCCACTATTCATCATCTTCATCCAAACCCACCACCCCCTTTCTTTTCCCCATTTGGCTGAACCCCCCTAAGAAGAGAAAAAAAAATTCCTCCTCCATTTTCTTCTCTTCCTTTGTTGCTTAAGGACTAAAAGTTGATTGATTAGTTTCCCCTCATCATCCGCCATTTTAAAGGGTGTTTCAGAACTTTTTGTATTTTATAAAGCATTTTGTTTTGACTTTGTCAATTATTGCGAACTTGAGTTGACCTTTTGGAGTTGAGACTTTAAATGATGTATGTGTATTCCTAAGTTTAGTTTTGCATGGAGTCAGGTTATAATAATCAATTTTTGGAAGAACAATAACGTTGTTACTGACTTTTAGGTCGACTATTCCAAATCATCTTTAAATTGTAAAAATTTATTAAAATTTATTATTAGATCTTATTATAGTTGTTTCTTGGGAGTAAAATGGTTGATTTTATGTCAGGAAGGAATTACGTCAAACGGGTTTCATAATCGAGTAGTATTTGACTTTTGGAATAAAAGTCGTTTAGAAATGGTAAATTAGTTTTAAGAAATCGATTCATATCGATTAGAAATTATTTAAAGCCATAAAGGAGGATGCTAAATGTATCATGTAGGCTCAGTTTTAAATTTAGTTGTTTTATTATCAAGAAGCACGCTTAGTAATTGTTCCAATCTAAAGTTGACATATCAGAATTAAAATCGTAGAGTGGTTAGAAGCTGAACTAAAATGTGTTAAGTGTTAACTTGAAACTTTAAGTCGAGTAGTTGTTAACCTAAGCCTCTAAAATGGAATCATGGCTGAACGCTAAAATGGGTCGAAATAATAGTACGTAGTGAATTGTGGCTGGGTGTTTGTGGTTAAAGGAGCAATGGAAAAGTCACGAGGATTATTAGGCGCGACACATAGCAAAGGTGAAAGATTTATCTCACTAGCGTAGATGGCCATTTTGTCATGAACGTGTTGAATTTGGTGTTAATTGTGAGCACAAGCATTCATATATCTTTGTATTGATTGTTTGAGTATGATGAAAGCATTTAGCTTGGGTTGGGCAAGGTGGTGTTTTTTGTGATTTATAGGCGCTTTTGAGTTACAGTTGAAGCAGCCCGGGCTGTTTTGGTCATTTTGATCAGAGAGTGTTTTGTCAGTCGATGGCATAGATGAGTTTTTAGCGCCGTTGATGTACGCTGAGTCAGATTATCCCAGACGCTTCTCTACACGGTGTAGTAAAACAGATTTGCCTGCACCTCGTTAATGAGCTGGGTTGCTTAGCTTATGTCGACGGCAAGTTTCTCCCGCGTGTCAGTTGATTATATGCGCATTAGTTGTTGAAACTGGATTTATGTCGAGTTGATTGAAATAAGGCTAGCGTTGAATAAGCATTCAGCGCCATGGCGTAGCTGCGAAATGCATTGCCTAAATATAATGGTGTTATATCATGGTCGATGTAGTAGAAGCCACGTCTTAATCGATATCGTTGTCGCTGATTTTCGTCAGCATTTATTATCATTATCGATATCCTTTACTAGAATGGTATGTTTAGTTGACGTGGTCTATGAATTTATGACCACAGACCGATATACCTTTGCCGATGCAAAGCATTTAAAACGAACTCGCTAATGATATTTCTTTTATTATGACTTTGAGTTTAGGAGTATTTTGCAACATCTATCATTTACACGAATTTAACTACTTTTATATTACGCCACGCGCTACATAATTTCCACTCTCGGTATAAATATTCACTTAGCTTCGCAGCCTTACACTCTATTCTGGGCGATATTTCATTCAGGCCGACAGCAGCGCTCACTTTCGGTCGCTCGGTGATCGCGACTTAGTGCCTCAGCGACGAAGGCAGCTGATCCTCATGTTGTCAAGGATTTAGTTTTGTAGTCGGATTTATCATTGTTGTCATTTCGATTTCCTCGGACTGCATTGCCGAGCATTTTGTACTTTGAGAATGTTGTATTCAAAGTTAGTGCTGTGGTTAGAAAATACGATAGATTATTTCTTTTAAACCGTTTCTTTCGGGACAGAGCATTGCTTTTATTTGGCTTATTTAAGAACAGTGGATCTTTTTTAAATTTGAGCCATCCATCGATTGCACTCTGGGTGTCCGTGATTCGACGATTCTACCTCAGGCGCCCCACCTAAAAGGACATAATTTTGGTATTAGAGCCAGTTCCATTTTTGATTGTTTGTGTGTTATGTCTATCCGGAAGAGTTTCTGGAAAGGTTTGCTTGAGTCTTTTCTCGTGAGGTCTAAGTCTTTTCTTTCTTTTTCCTAAATCGCTGGAGGATGCCATTCCAGGTGTATTAATGCCAGGATACTCTCGCGCCATTTGTGGTCGCCGGTGTAATTTAGGCGCCGGAAGTAGAAATGAGGCGGTGGACGCGCCGGGTAGAAAGCGTAGCGATGAAACCAAATATGAACGGTGGCTCGAGTACATCCGACCTCAAATGATCCTCAAGCACGAGAACGAGGTAGAGGTTGGAGAGAATCGGCACCTACTCGTGAAAGAAAGAATATGAGATTGAAGCTTTAGTAAACTTTGATCAAGCTCTCGAGGAGCATCCCCGGTTCTTTGGAGTTTGTACACCTATCGAAAGAATGAAGTTCATCGAGACACGAAGACTATGTCTGGTGCCGAATGGGCATGTAGATCTAGCCGTAGGTCAAGTTCACCACTTATAGACTTCACGAGAGCGACGCGATCAAGTGGGGTAACTGCCTATCCTTGACCTGCTGTAGGAGAATATCCCGTGTCTCTGGGAGCGCCAGAGTCGCTCGTGAAAACTATCGTTTGTGTACCCATTTGGCCGCCCCGAGTAGACGACTCATTGACTCAGCGAGATCCGTTGATGATTACGACAGAAGGCCAATAGTTATGTCCGCTTCCAACACATCCGAGCCAGCGGTGGATCGAGATTCCGATACAGTCGTTGAAACCGCCTAATCGCTATCATCGATGACTTTCGCTAGTTTTCATAGCTTATTATTTGCTCAATCAATTAAAATATATGTTAAATGAATACATAAAATAAAATCATCAGAGAATCCATGAATAATTTATACTACCAATCAATTCACATAAGTAATATCTTCTAACAATAAATAAAATAACCTAAGGTACATTTATTTTATTAAAAAGTTAAAAAGTTTATATTTTCTAACAATAAATAAATTACATAACGCGTATTCTTTTTATTAAACATCAAAATGAATAAGAAGATAATAACAAAACTTTTAAATATATTATTAACTATATTATTAAGATTATAAGTGATCATATGACTATGAACAAATGAATTAATGAGTATAATATAAATCAAAAAGTATAATTTATAAATTTACATAAATAGTTAATTACTTTATTTATTATCCTTGCTTTTTAAACGTTTCAAATATAAATAATTACGCCAAGGCTTGCATGTACATTATTGGCAAAGTAGTGTACCACTAATGCAAACACAAAACTTATGTACTTCTACAATCGGTAGATCGCTGATGAAGCCATGTAATGATAAGTGGTTTAAAACCACTAATGATCGTTTAAAAAACAAATACAAACTTATGTATGTACTTCTAGTTAAATTTTGCTTTAAAAAAGGAGTTGACATGTGCAAAATTCTTAGGCACAACTTATAAACGAATTTTTGCCTTCTGAGATTTGATACTCGCAGATACTATATGGTTCAATTCAAATCACCACTGTTATGCTTATTGTCTTTATGAAGGAAGGTACAAAAATGTGGTCCAGAAGATTAACAATGTTGATGTAATTTAATTTCATCTATCAATTGCCCATAATAAACATTATCTACAAACCACTCCATCATCGTGTATAGGCTAGGTAAGCTAACTTAGTTTAAATAAACTTATACTCCACCTAACAAGCTATCACCTACATATATTCTCTTGCCAAAATTAGAAAGTAACAAATTAACTAATACTAGCAGCAGAAGATTATGTTATTACAAGACAATTGCTTGTAGAATCGAAATTGAAAGCCAACTGTTGTCCTTTTATGTTTTTGGTGAAGAGCTTACTGTCAATTTTACCTAATCGCTTGATAGTGATTGTGCTAAATTAAAAGCCAGCATATATACCTCAACTTTTGAAGTTGTAAAATTTATTAGACAAATGAATTGGTACAAATTTATTAGATCAATCTTCATGATATTATATTTTTCTTCTAACAATACAGCCTATACAGGGGGATAGAATTTTGTTTAAAAAGCGCCAAGTAGAAAATACTTATTGATAAAATTAATTATTAATTTTATATAAAAAAAATTAAGCTCTTAGTAGGTCAAACGATATTAATTACATTTGGTATGATCACTTACATTTTTTAATAATTCACTTTATTTTCATTTAAGTAAATGACTTAGATACCACTACTATTATATCGAAGCAAAGTGAATTTGTGTAAAGTGATTTATGAATGATACCAATTCATAAATCAATTTGCTCTTCTGTTTGGGAGCATATAGTGTCATCAGTACTCAGTAGTGGGGTTCCCTGTTCCTGCTGCCCATGGCCCATCATACATCACATCTTCCACAATCAAGTCCTCATTATCATTATTATAATTAAGAAAAATGAGACACACCATTGTTTGTACGGCAACATTATTAATTAGGGGTTTATTATTTATTAGATCAGTACAATTAATTGTACTCAAAACCCCTTTGCTTTTAGAAACCTAAAAGTCTCTTTTGAAGAATAACGCTTGTGAATTTGTGATTAGTTGGAAGGTTAGTGAGTTGATATGAGTTCTTGATTTGATGATTGAGTGGTGGAGAAGATAGATTAACACTATTTTTATTAGTTAGTGATCTCCTTTTTATATTTTTTTTCCCTAGATTTAGTGTAGATCTTTTGTATCGATCGGTGACACAGTTGAAAATACACTACTAAATACTCCACAATTTATATATCTACAATACTTTAATTGAAAAAATTATTGTTAATTAAATGAACTAATCAACCAATTATCAATTAGCACTTAAAAGTAGATAATGATTAGTTGTGTATACGATGATGTGATACATTTTGTCCCATATGATGATGTGATTCCTTGCCATTATTTTTCTTTGGGTTGCTTCTACTTGTATAAACCAATCTAATGAACTTTTTGGCCTCCAAATTTTTGCCGTTGCATCGTCATGTACCATTAGTAGTGCTAACTAGTTTCATTATTAAGTTTGTTTGATATGCATAAACGAGTGAGCAGGAGAATGACAATGAAGTGTTCCATGAATCTTGTTCATATAAAGCTATATTTGCTTTATCAAATACTCCGTAGCTAGATGTCCTATATTCATCATCTTTTTGGTACTTAAGTTGGCGCAAAATCATTGGCCAATTGTCTAATTGGCCCTTAGATACCTAACCCCTTCACGACCAATTGTAAAATCGATTTGATATAGCAGAAAAGTTTAAAATAAGTTTAAATTCATCTCATTTTCAAATTTTTACATTATATTAACTTGTATTTCAATCTCAAATGAAACTTGATTAGAGTTGTTTTTGAATGATGCTTTTTATTCTTAGGATAGGGGGTTCACAGACATAATCATTTTTAGTAGAACATAAACATAATTGTAATTGATTCCAAATATAAAATAAAAGTTGTAAATCCCCTGAAAAATTCAATGATATATTTAATATTTTAGTTGGATCCATCTTAGTTGTTGAGTTATATGTTTTCTTGTTTTATTTTAAGAAATGAAATGATAATTGGGTGGCAATTTGATGCCTTGAATTTGTTTGTTAACCAGCTAGCATAATGCAATCTAATCATTCAAATACCACAAAATAAATTCTAAGTGCATCAAATCTTTCCTCTTTTGTTTGAGGGAGATGGTCCATACCCTATGGTTCATATAATAGTAGAAATCACAATTCTTAATAATAAGCATTTTGATCATATTAAACAGCTTGACAATGTGAAGGTGATCCAATCTTTCAAATCATCAGGTAAGAATGTTCCATTCATTTGTCCTGTATGAATGAAGCATATATTTTGGTCAAGTTTTGCATTACTACGCCAATATGAAGAGAGACGTCTCTAAATATGGATATGCTTGAAATCAGGTCATGGTTCCGGATGGATTAGATTCCATACTACTCAATTCTAACATGTTCATTCCAACACGTTTTAAGAGTTTCATACCTAAACATGATAGGAAGTATCGGATATCAATTGCTTTACAATAATAAACGAGAAACCGCAAGTAGCTAGTGTACTACTTCACAATGAATCAGATTCGATGATTAAATAATATACTAATAACATTTCTTTAAATAGTGAGTATTAATATTGATTTCGTACATACGCTAAATATATACAGTATTTATTTTCATGTCTAGAATAGTAGAATGTATACTCTGTAAATACTAACTAGATGCTAATCGAATGTGACTATGTGTATAATGTACTCCCGTGTTATTTTTTTCAATAATATATATACTCGTGTTAACTAACATTAAAGACGTTTCACCATACACTTAAAAAATTGGATATTCTCAAAATGAATGATTTGAAAGGATTTAACATCTTAAATAGCATCTTGGTTTAATCTAAAAAATTCCATAACATGTCAAGGAGCCAACCAAGTTTTTGGTAAACCATAAAAAAAAACACAAAATGGCCTTTGACTTGACAACTTTATCATACTCCAAAAATGTATTGCATTATAAATTTAAACTTCAATTGTTATATATAGCTAAAATAAAATTCCAAAGTTATAGATTATGAAAAGATGAGCGGTGAGATGAACGGCACCGTGTCTGTCCTCTCCCGATAAGCTAGGTGATTTGCCGGAACGGAAACTCTAAGTAACCTCCTAATTATAATTATTAAAAATAACGAGAATTACTAACAACATTTCAAAAAATCATCTTGTTTATTTTTAAATTATTAACGAAAATTACTAACTAAAATTTCTAATTAATGCAATAGTTAGTTAGAGTGGGATAATTATCCTCCACCAAGAGTTGAATCAGGGACCTCCTAGTAAAAACTCAGACCAAATACTACCAAACTATTAAGCCATCATTAATCAAAGTTCTCATGTTAAAGTAAAATATCTTAAAATACTATCGATTGTTACATTTTTTTACTAAATATCCTACAATCTCCTAAAAATATAATTGTGTTAAAATTTACATACTCAATTATCCAAATTTAAAATAAGAGGATCTTTTTAAAATGACGGAATTATAAGTTTATTTTTAGAGTTTTCCCACTTGTTCTGAAGCTCAAAATATCTTCTTAGCTTGTAGCTATAGTAGCTATTAGGTCGACCCAGAAAAAAAGTTGAATCTGTTTTGTCGAATATATTTATTATATGCACAAAGATTAGTGCTTTTAGCAGCTTTGATTTTGGGAAAGTTTAGAGATAAGGAAGCAACTTCACTGGATTTTCGGGTAAGCTGCAACATTCTTCCATGTCCATTATCGTCAACCCCCTAATCTTGAAACTTTTTCTTTCTTTTTTCATTTCATTTTATTTCCTTTTCTATTTCCAAATATCCAATTTTCTTGAAATAATCTAGTCCTGACTTATTTATTGACCAATTTCCTATTAATTTTTAAATCATCGACTTTTGGATATGATGAAATAAATTAATATAATTCTTTACAATATCTACGCCTTTTCTCATACTGGGAATAGTAGATTGTGTTTGTACTTTATTTTTAAATTAATGTGGAAACATTCTTCCTGCCTATTATCCGACCCCCTAACCTACTTAGATCGGAGTCTCTTCAAAGACATCAAATATGTTATTTTTGTGTGTTTAGTGAAGGAGGATGATCTGAAGTAAGTGCCAAGGAAACCTTGAAGGGCTTAAAGGTCTCATAGATCCAAACAGTTTTGATTTTTTTCTTTTTTTCTTTTTGCATTTCTTTGCATCTTTTTAGGAGACAACCAAGGTTAATTGCGTATTAGTATTTGTTTTGTTTTTAATCCCATAACTAAAAATGATACAAGTACTACATCACTAATAATATTTCATAAACTAGTACTCATTTTATATATTTTGTAGAAGTGCTTTATTTTCTCCACTAGCCTCAATGTTTGTATATTAATGCCTGCAAAATTTCAAGTCAGCCTAAATCAAATCTTCTCTCATAGAGTACTTCTTTCTCTCTCAAACCCATTCTTCATTCAGATCAGAGGAAACTCCTAAGCAACAAAGCAATATCTACTGGTACACCAAAATTTTATTAGCCCACATTAAAATCAAGACTTTATATTTACTTTTAGGTTATGCTATGAATCAGTAGCTTTTTATGTTGTTTAACTTTATTTATGTGCATTAAATTATAAGTACTGCTAAAGCAGTGTTGGACTCAGCATCTGATGCCGTCCTCATTACATTAACAACTTCAACTACTTTATTACTCATCATTTCTTGATTATTTTTTGTGGGCGTGAATATTTTTTGATATATTTCTAAAATAAGCTATGGCTGTGATAATTCTTTAATTTATTTTTTGTATTATCACGGATAAAGTTGCGTACTATACTACCCCATTCCTGTACTTTCCCATTTAGACTGGAATTTATGGAGACATGTTAATGTTATGTAATATTATTGCAGGTGGAGTTGATTGTAGGCAGCTGGTACATAATAGAGCACACAGTACCATCAGAAAATGCAGACTTTGGTTTTGTAAGAGTGCACAGTTGCAGCATCACTGCAAAAGGCTTCTCATAAGGAAACCAACTACTACCCCCCTCTTTTTTCCTCACTCTCTCTGCTCAATGAACGTGATATATCAGCAAGAATCTTACAAGAAATAATAAAAGAAAACAATATAATTTAAAGCCTTTCACATTTTTATATGTGTTGTTGTGTTCAAGTATCATACAAAAGCCAAAGTACTACATTTCAGTAATTATTATCATTAATGCATTGCACACCTCTCTTTTTATCATTATAAGTTGTAGTGTTGTCACACAAAATAGTACTTTTTCTTCTGTTTCTTTTTGTGAAAGTACTCTTTTTTTCCTTCACAAAAAATCTAAATCCAACCCTAAATTTATACCCCTTTTTCCCATTTTGTTTGTATGTTCTTGATTTAGTAAAGGAAGCTAAAGATTGGATTTTTATGAGGTTTTTAGAGGCATGAGAGTGAAATGGAGGTGGATGAGATTCAAACTTTGAGCAATAAGTTTCCAAGGAGGAGTGGTAACAATAATGGAATGGTTGATTCAAAAAAGGCTGCTTTATGTGATGAAGAAGTTGCAAATGGAGAGATCACAAGGCAAAGAAACAACGAAGCAATCGAAAGAGGTCGAGGGGGTGGTGGGGGTGCTACCCTTGATTTCACTGCAGGAGTAGGTGGTGTTGGGAGTCTATGTGGGTGGCCATCTTCAAGAATTGTTAGGGTTTCAAGAGCATCTGGTGGAAAAGATAGGCATAGTAAAGTGTTGACTTCCAAAGGTCTTAGAGATAGGAGAGTGAGATTATCAGTCGATACAGCAATTCGATTCTATGATTTGCAGGATAGGTTAGGCTATGATCAGCCTAGTAAGGCAGTTGAGTGGCTTATTAAGGCGGCAGCCGAGTCGATAACCGAGCTGCCACCAATTAGTACACCTTTTCCAGACACCCCTAAGCAGAATAGTGATGGGAAAATGTCAAGTGGAGGAGGAAAAGAGGTGCAGCTCGGGCTCGATTCAGCTGATGTCGAAATGGAAGGGGGTGGAGGAGAAGGCAATGATGTGGATAATACTTTCAATACTCAACAAGGGACATTGTCTAAATCTGCTTGTAGTAGTACTTCTGAGACCAGCAAGGGCTCCGGGGGAGGGGGAGGACTATCTCTTTCGAGGTCTGAGAGTCGAATCAAAGCCCGAGAGAGAGCTAGGGAGAGAGCTGCAAAAGACAAGGAGAAGGAGAGTGAAGCCACATTTGTTGTTCAGCATCAAAATGTGAACTCTATACCACAAAATGCAACATTTACTGAACTTTTGACAAGTGGTTTCAATGGGACTAACAATGTGGTGCATCAGCATAGCAACAATAATAGTCCTAATGCCTCTAGTGGTGGTGTACATGAGTCCAATTTCTTCCAGAAATCGCCGCGAAATTGGGATTATTTTGGTGGCACAGGGATGCTAGTACCCTCCACAACAACAAGACCAACTCATATATACCCTGGACAAATCCAATTAGGGAACAATATGCAACAAGCTATATCATCACCTTTTTTCACTGTTTCAGGAGATACACATCAAGAACTTCACTCATTTTCCTCAATCCCTGAGCATTATGTCCCAGTTGTGACTAGTTCTACTATGGGAGGCAACAATAATAATCACAACAATGAATATAATCTCAATTTCTCTATGTCCAATAGGGGGACCCTTCAGTCCAATTCATCATCATCTTTATTTCCTCAAATCCAGAGGTTTTCAAATGCAGATAATGGTTCTTCAACATCTCCTTTCTTCCTTGGGACTGCACAGCCTCCAAATGCAGTTGTGGAAAACCAACAACACCATTTTCTCCCTACTGGATTTGATGCTGGCTTGCAGCTCTTCTATGGTGATGGAAGCCGCCATGCTGATCATAAAGGAAAAGGAAAAAGCTAAGTTAATTGTGAAAATCTCACTTCTTCAACCCCATCTTCTACTAAAGGTAAGATCTTTAAATTATAAATATGAATTAGTAATATTTTCTTTTGTAAAACTCTGCCTTTGTCATCGGAAAGACTTCATCCTGAAACCTCGTCATTTTAAGTAATATCCGTCGTCACTATATTGGAAGGACTCTATCCCGAAACTCGTCATTTTAAGTAATATCACATGGACAGTACGCTAATAATAATGGTTAAATATAAATTAGTACTAAGTTTTGTATCACTTTGCATTTTTGTTGCTGATTATTTTCTTTGCTGGTTGAATATTTCACATGGGCATGAGTGTTTTAGGGCTGTTATTGCAAAGATGAAAAAAGATTACTGTTATCCTTTTTGATAAGTGTGTTACAGTACCATGAATGTTAATTTTCATTGATTTCTTGGTTTTCATGAAAAGGGTCAGTAAATATTGATATTTTATGAATTGAAGTTATCTATCTGCATAGATTCATGTGAATGGGAATCGGCTGGTTGTCTCTTTGTTGGTTCTCTCATCTTCCTTTGGTTTCCTTTCTCTCAAACATGTCTTTGCCATAGCCAGGTGTTAATTGGTAAGTGAAAGGAGGGCACTTTGATAATGGAGGAAACTTTTAATCAAACTATTTGAAGCATTTTTTAAAAATTTGAATCTCTTTTGTGACCCACTAAAATGTCTGTCATAATGGCCTCAACTATAGCAGAAGAACACCTGTCAGTTCATTACTGAGCTGCAAGTTCTTGCATGGTTTTTAGTGGTTTTAAATTTGATTTGGTTAATGTTTGGTGGGCACATTGAATCAATAAGTTAACCCTATTGCTTTTAGATTCCAATTGTCATGCAAGAATCTTGTCATGGAGAAAGTATAAACTCTATTAAGTATTGACAATATAGGAAAAATCTCTCAATGAAGTGATTGAGATAATTCATGAATATCTAAGGTCTTGTCAAAGGAGCAAAGTAGGAACTATAAATAGTAAAGGAAAATATTTTGGTTTGCAACTCTTGATAAACCAAGTGAACTACTGTGATTTTATAAGTTAGTTATTCAACAATTGATACTATCATTGCCAAGAAAAAATCTCTTTTATCAAATTTGAATAGAAAATATGGTAGGGGCAAGAGGACTCAGTGAACTACTAGTTTTTTGCATTTTTTTAGTTTCATTATTGAAGTTGTTTATACTCAAATAATATTGCATTGTTCCTGCTTTATCATACTATATGGCCCTATATATGCTACTACATGAATGTGAAATTTTGTTAGATACATTATCCCTAAAGTTTGAAAGAACTATTAATAAGGATAAGGACACTATTCCAATAGCATAGTTGTGAGAAAGAGAATAATAAGGACATGTTATTACTTCTATAAGGTAGTTGAAACGATGTCAGATGATCTTGAATGTCAAACCTAACATAGTAACATACATTTTGAGATGAAAGAGTATAACTAAGACTTTATTTTAAATTTAGTGATTATGTCAAATGATCATGTCTAAATTTTCTTAACATGATCACTTATTGGATTGATTAAACCAAACTAAATTAAGCTTTAATTAAACCTAACATACATTTGAATATGGAGGAGTATGCTTTAAAGAGGTGGCTAGTGTTGGCTGCATTAATGAGCTAGAGTTTTGCTAGGCAACTATAATAATTAAGGTTACTCATATTAAAAGAGTTCATTTGGGTTCCATATTAAATAAGTTCAGTTGGATTCTCATATTAAAAGATTCATTTGGATTAATTCTATGTCTCATATTCAATCCTTTGTCACTAAATGAATTTACATATTAGCATAAAAATATGCAATGTTGAAGTACTTAAAGCTTATTTCAACATAAAAATGTACTTAAAGCTTATTTCAACATAAAAATACTAGTTACTGTTACATTGTAAAAACTTTTGAAATCTTACATATTTGACCAAGAAACAAACATAACATCTTAATCATAATATCAGAGCTCATCATATAATTGATAACTAATGAGGCCATAAAGAAATTGAAGATACCACACTCCCACATATCACTATCTTTAATTTGTAAAAATATAAAAGATGTTCATCTTGACTGACAATATAAATTGTTACATAGTAGCTCTTGGATATTGTTTATAGAACTTGATACTAGAATAGCAAACAAACTTCAAAACCATCTTGAGTTGAGTTCTGCATTATAACAGATATGATTTAGGCAATTAGGAAGTCAGTTAGTTTGCTTAAAGTCTTAAACCACAACATAAGCTTAGATCCTTCATAAAGTTGTATGATTGCAATGGAGATGCTGCAACATAAGCTTAGATCCTTCAGATTTAGCATGGAAGCTTCCAAGTTGTTTTGATGTTAAATTTTATGTTATCTACTAATATGATTGCAATGGAGATGCTGCAACATGAAGATTCTGGCTTTATTTCCATCTTAAACAAAAATGGTTCATTACACTACCTATTATGAAGTAGAAGATAGTTGTCGCACTTCATGTTGGGTCAATTCGGAAACAACCTATTTGTTATCACAGGGGTGTTGCATACAATACTAAAATCCTTCCCCCCTCCCTGCTTAGGCGGGAGCCTATGTCTAGACAGTGAGGCATATTATAGTTATTTTAATATGTAGTTCTTAAACGATGCATTACTATGTTGAGTGTCTTTCAAACTGATTGTTACTTTTTTTTCTTCCTTAATAAGCTCTTATGTTGTTTTGATACTCTGATGCAGGTTACTGAGGATGGTTTTTTGTTGAAAATACTAAGCCAAGAGTGCTTAGGAACTTGATGTCAAGCTTCATATTTATGATTGTTTGGTTTTGAAATTCTGATTCTGCTCTTGCCTCATCAATTCTCCAAGAAATTCAACCTGTTAAAATTCTAGTAATTTTATTTTGCATGGCAGGTTTTTTTTTTATGTGAGTTTGTTGTAGTAGAGAAGTCAAGACTCAAGAGTATCATCAATCTGTTTGTTTCTGCTTTCAAATTGTTCAGCAATTGGAACACATTGCCTTCATTTTGTTCTCCAGTTCAGGGATACTTGAATCTTTGTCATATGTTCATAGCTATGGCCATGGATTGAGGTTACAGGAGATTATGATCATTAATCTCTAAAATATTTTTAGTAAGCGAGCTAATGAGGGAAGTGATGAATACAAAATCAAGATATCAAAGCCTTTATTCGAAAAATAAAAACGTCGACTATTTTGAATGGGAGTAGGTATAAATGTCAACTCCAAGTACTAAAGCTACTCGAAGGATGCTTTCCCTTTTAACTTTTTTTAATAGTTAAGAATTCAATATTTCTCAAGGAGTGCTATCTCAAATGCTATACCATTCAATTTAATAGTTAAGATCAAGAGGTGATATCTCAATCAAAACCATTCAATTATCTCCTTTACCTTTAACTTAATCAGTAATTCTTCATGCCATTGCTGGCCACCAAGTCATGATAGGAGTATATGCATGTAGCAATTGTATATAATGCATGTTTAGCAATCAAGTTCTTTAGTAGAACAAGTTTGATCATATCCCCCATTTGACAATTCTATGATTTCACAGCTTCAAATCACCTACCCAGACTAATCATAATTGGTCTACCTCATATTTACAAGATATGGTAACTACAGGATTGTTAAACTGCATGTATAACACCAAAATATTTTTTGTTTCAGCAAATATGCATATCACACAGAGCACCATCCATAGATCAATAACAGAACCAAAAGAAACAGAGTGATGAATAGATGGCAGGGTCATATAATAGAACAAAATACAACGTTGCTAGTAAATGATGGATAATGATCCACAAAATAACATCATTGTTTACAAAGAAGACAAGATACCGAGAAAACATATCCCTATAATCAGCATAATATTTACAAGTGTGGCAACATATTTATCGTTTGTACCTATTGTACTTTCTTAATCTGGAAGGATCAACGACGTGCTCGACAAATCAAGCCATTCTGTTTAGGAGCTTCAGCTCTTAGTACATTCCCATGACCCTTCAAAAGTGCATCATAAGGATAAGGAACTCTGTCTGACCTAAAATGTTCTTGGAGACGAGTCTCTGACTACCATATGCAAATGGCTGAAAAGGCTAAGCACAAGCTCTTATCATAGTAGCATTTTGAATACGCTTAAAGCATTGGTCAAAGTAAATGGTGGAAGATGTTTGTTACAAACCCGACGTATCACTTCCACTTGAACTCAAGATTTGCTCCATTTACCTCTTCTTAAAGAAATCCAAGCCGAAAACAGATTCGTAGTAATCCATCCAACCATGGAATCTGACCTTCTCTACAACTACAAGCAATCCGCTATCTGGAAGTATGTAGAGCACCAAAAAAAATTTAGATGGGCGTAAGACGTACCAAAAGAAACCGAACACTACAAGCACTGCAGTGAATTAAATAGTGAAGCAAGATCTACCACACAGGCACAGAACAAATTCCAGAGGGTCAACAACAGACGTGAATAAACCAACATTTTGAACCAACAATAAACTTTCAGACCCGAAAATCAGCTACTACATTTGAATAAAAACTAGTGAACACACACATTCCTATACAGCCTTCTAAAATCCTCCTTAAAGTGAGTAAATACACTATATGATAGCATACACCCAACAAAGCTAAGTAATGGACATGCAAATAAATTTACCTAATTCAACCATTTGCTAGCTTTTCCATTTACGCCATCATTCTCAGAATGAGTTCATTTCCAGACAGTAGGTCCTCCGTTTCAACAACATCTTGGCAGCAGTCAAGTATGGCTCCTCAAATGCCGAAGCAACCCAGCTTCCATCGCCACCCACAACTTCCTTCTTGGGCTGATCACTAGGTCTAATCGCCACCAATGTAGCTCCCTTCAACACAGTCCCATCAGGCAAATCCAATTGTGGTGCATACCAAAGCCGCATATTCAGAGCGGGAACCAAAGTCCTCTTCGAAGCAGATGAAGCCGATAAAGGCTTCACCCTCAACTCCTCCAGCTGCTCCTTATTCATACACAAAACCCCTTGTCCATCAGCATCAGTCAACACCAAACTGCTCAACGTCTTATGTTCAGCAATAATCGGCTGCAACAAATAATGCCTAGCAGATGCAGCAATCAACGAACTAATCGTCCAAACAACCCTCAACTTCAAACCCCCGTTCGTATAAAACGACTCCGGTATACTCCCATTATCACCATCACCATTATCATTACCACCACCACCATTCCCACTACACTCAACAAAATCAGGAACATACCCATCTTTCGGGTTCCTCTGAGTCACACTAGCCGCACCCAAAATCACACAACTATCCAATGTAGACCCAAAATCAGCTCTCCATTTCAACAAAACTCCAGCATCAATCCCAAGCTCACCCGAAGGCAATTCGATTCGAAGGAACTTAATTTCCTCAAAATTCCTAAGCACCTGAGTAGGTGAGTGATGTGTAACACTCCCATGATCAAACCCCTCATCACCATCATTACCACTACTCCTTTTATTAGGCAAATTACTAATAAATTGCGTAAAATTCTGAAAAGGTTTCAACAAATTCGACACGATATATTTCAAAACTGACCTTGATTTATCAGACCCAATTGAGGAATTGGACAAACTAAAACCCGGGTTGTTCGAAGATGACGTGTCATCATCAGAAATCACACAGTCAACGCGGACAACAACAAAGTCAACCTGCGGAATTAACGAATAAAACCTCTTCGAAACAACACAACAACGACCAAGGGCTTTAACATCTCCGATTTTGTTGAAAATAAAGAGGAGGATTAAATCTGGAATTTGGTCAAAGTGGTCAATTGGTTCTGGGGCAATTTTTGTTGGATCTAGCTTAATTACTGACATAGTTGAAAAAAGTCAAAATTGAACCAAAATTGTGGATTTTTTCAGGTTTTTTTGCAACAAAAGGGGAAAAAAGGAGTTAACAAGTCAAAATTGATTGATTTTGACAACAAATTGGTGAACAAAATTGCTAAAATTGTTGATTTTTTTTGCAAGAAAAAGGAAAAAAGGAGGAAGCTTTGTACTTGGAAATTGTTAAACGTCAAAATTGATTGATTTTTTTGACAACAAATTTGGAAATATTGTTCAGGTTTTTTTCAACAAAAGGGAAAAAAGGGGTGGAAAGTCAAAATTGATTGATTTTGACAATTTTGTCAACAAATTAGTGAACAATTATGCTAAATTATTCAGATTTTTATCAAAATTGGTTGATTTTAACAACAAATTTGGTAGAATTGTTCATAATTTATGCAAAAAAAAGGAAAAAATAAAGGGGAAAATTTGGTAGTTTAACAAAGTTATAGTGAAAATGAGGAAAAGGGGTTATAGAAATGATGAAAAAGATGTGATCTTGGAAGGATATAGAAGCAGATATCAATTGCAGACAAGAGATTAATGGTGAACAAGGGGGGTGGTTGAGAACAATGTAGAGTGGGAAATGAGGAGGAAAAAGAGCATAAAATTCAGATATTATAAAATCATGAACCATCACATTAACCTCTTCTAGATTTGCTAGGGTGATAAACGAGTCGAATCCTACCTACCTGAACATTTAAGCCATACAATAAAAAGCGATTCGGCGCTCTGTCATTATAGTTAATCGAATCGAAAATCGGTGCCGATTGGACTAAAAGCTCACTAAAATTCGAATTTTAATGATAAAATGTGGGGTTAAAAAATTAAATTTATGTGGTTTTCGGCTCGAGCTCGGCTCGAACTACGTCGAACCGAACTTTTCGAGCCGAATCGAGCTTTCAGGTTCTTTTAGAGGTTTACTGTGCCTTGAATACCACAGAAAACTTAATTGCAATATTTGCTTCAATTGATTAGTGGAATTTAACTAATATTATGTGATCTTGTTTTGTAGAGTATAAAAAAGGTTAGGTCGGGTTTGAGTCCATTTTGATGGTTCTTCGTTCGAAGATGTTGGTGTTTGGAATGTTTAAAAATTAGGATATGGTTCGACTAATGCACCTAATTTTAGAACCAACGATGGCCAAAATGGGTGTTACTTAGAACATTGTTGTATGTATAAAAAAATTGAAAAATAGTGTGTTTGGATTTGTTATGTCATTTTATTAAGTTCATTGGTACTACTATTATTAACATGTAAATGATCCCTGCTTAATTATTATCAACTTTTACCTCAATTTTCTAATACTAATTTGTCTCATATCATCCACTTTTATCGTTAAATTAGACGAAACCTATTCTACACTTCATCTTCCCATTGCAAAAGAATTGATGACTCACATGCAATATTATTCATTAACTTTAGATGAAGGAAAATAATTCATGACATATATCTGGACATGCTTGTGAGATCAAAGAAACCGTGTAAGCTCACATGAATCTTCTTGATTTAGCTCAATCATCGGTGAATCATTTCCTGATCATCAACGTAAAATGGAGGCTATCAAATGATAATATAACATATGTATTATAATATACTCCGTAACATATTATCAATACATATTAGTGATATGACATATCTATATAATATAATCCATGTTTTATGCTATAAAAAATCTATTTTGTTACATGTACTTCATTGCATGTATTGATTAATCATTTCGAGAATATATTTTTTAATATTAAAAAATTTTACTGTTATTATTATTTACTCTTTTCATTTCATATGAACTGAGTTTTTTTTTTTTAAATCTCAAACTACATTTGTTTATTAGGCAAGTCCGTATATATCAAGCTTAGCTGTAATTTAAGATAGGCTTAATTTTTTTTTGCCCCCTAATACTTTTTTGAGTGCAAATTGCCCCCTATACTACAGTTTGTTTCAAATTACCCCCTCAAATCACATTTTCAGCCAATAAAAATTTATTTCGACGATTTAATACATCACTTAACCCAAATTGAAGATTAACTCGAGGGCATCTATGTCTTTTCTAGTCCTTAGTTAACTTTGGGTGAAAATTACATTATAAATGACAAATCTTCATCTCTTTGGATAGTCTCTCCCAACTTTAATTGAAAAAATTTCTTTGACCACTCTTAACGGGGCCCCCACGAATCAAACATAAGATGTTGGTGTGGCAGATTTGCTATGGAGTGGGTTAGTTTCACCGTGAAATAACTCCTCGAAGAAGACGGCGAGGTGTCTTGGGGATCGAAGTCAAGCTGGGATGGGATTGGGAGCCGAAGCCACGACCCAATTTCTCCGCTAGTTAGGTCTATTTTAATCGAGAAATTGAAGAAAGCCGAAAAAAGTGTCAATCTTATTTGTGCTATCAGGTGCTTATTTTCATTGTAGTGTTTTAGCTTTTGGATGTCATAGTGGGGATGATTGTACATGCAATGTAATCATGGGTGTTAATGAACACCGTAGCTCAGAGGATTTAGATTTCTTCAAGTTATTGTCTCAGATTTGCAATTTCTTGTGTAATCTGTAATGTACTGTTTTCAATGGTAATGTGCTTCTATCAGTTCTTTGGTATTTCAGTTGGTCCCCCCTATACTTTTCTGACTTTTGGTATATACGACGTGAAATCTACTTATATCAGTTGCTTATTATGAGACAAACATGTCAATATCATTGTGATAAAATGTTAAATAAAAAAATGGAACACACATAAGATAAGATAAGATTCCAGTAAAGAACCATAAGAAATGACACAATATTCCATCCAATTAGTGGGATACCAACTAGCCACTAATTGACATATCATAGTCATCAAAAGTCTCTACCCAACTGCCAGCATTATTTATTATTGAAGGGCCTATTAAAGGATACAAAAACAACAAAAGGGGTCAAAAGGATGGGGGGTAAGTAAACAACTAACTAAGATCTAATTTAGATATACTTTTTCCTAGAGGATCTTCTTTCTAGTCAGTCAAATTGTGCCTTGGCGTTGTTGTTACAGCCGGGATTTGGGCTAAATCAGCAGTTGGGTTGAAGCTCTAGGTTGGGTTGAAGTTGCAAAGCCAGCTACTTACAATCGGTCCCCTAGGACACAAAGTTCTCGCATTATGTCCAGCCTGCTTCATTTATTTTGCAATGTATGACAGCCCCATGTCGTGAAGCCTTGAAAATTCCTTCAACTCTTGCTTTCTTTGCCTTCTCAGCAGCTTGTTTTTCTTTCTTTTCTCTAGCTTCAGTTGGATCTACTCTTCTGCATCGCTTGGGTCTCCCAGAAGCACCTCACGTTCGTGAAATAATGTTAGGACTTTGGTCCACATCATTTGACCATTTGGGAGGTTCCAAAGCATGATCAGATAATTCCCAAGCAAAGGTACTTCGGTGCAGCCCGATGCACATATTTCTTAGGATCCTTGTTTAATGAGCGGAACACACAAACCGCGTGAACACAGCGGTATCCCTCCCAACTGCCACACCACAAGCATCAAACCTTCTGGTCAATGTCAACAACAAAACAATGTCGTGCAGAACTCACTTCATACTAAGCCTTGAGGATCTAGTTATGAATTCATTTGCTCGTTTTCCTCTAAGCACCAACAATTCATTCACCCTTGGACAAACCAATCCCTTACACTTCATCTTTCTTTCCCTTTCTTCCTCAAGTCGAGTCATAACTGTGTGATAAATGGTGTTCAACATTGTTATAATAGGTTGGTCTCTAGCATTGATTATAAAAACGCTAATGCTCTCGCCCAATTATTAACAAGTTAGTGGCAGCCACTGCAACGGAATGCAATACCTCGGCCCACTTTTTTTCTATCACCTTCAGAATGCCTCATAAGCATCATTAGAACCGCCACTTTTTCCATTGTTCATGATAGATATCGCGCAAAATTTCTAAAGACACGCTCACATCAATTCCCTTAATGCAATCCCTGGGAACTTTTTGCTCCAATTAGCATGTAGGTGTTTTACACACAGTCTGTGCTCCGCATGTGGTAGTTCATTCTTGATTGCAATTTCTAGTCCCTCAAGTATCGAGATTTACATTTATTAATAGCGTGTGTTTGGAAAGTCTGTAAGCAAAAGCATGCGGCCATACCTTTTGTTGATCTGTCATTAGTATCCAAGACTCAGGTTCTTCATCCATTTGCAAACTCTCCCTCAATAGTTGTATGAACCAAGTCCAAGAATCAGTATTCTCCACCTCAATCCACGCCAAGCAACGGGAGGTATGCCATTGTTCAGATCAACACTCTGCCAACCGCTAATATTCCGCTCAATGCACCCTTCAAAAAACAACCGTCAACGCATAGAAATCTCCTACACCCTGCTCGAAAACCATCTTTCAATGGTCCTGGACAAATGTAAATTTTCCCCGAATTTTGCTCGACGGGCTTTGTACGTGACCGCCGATGTTGGCATTGTCTTCATGATTTCATTTGCGTAACTCCACAAACGGACAAACTGTTGTTTCTCATTCCCAAATAACAAATACCCAGCTGCTTTGATAGCCCTCCAAGCCATACTTTTAGTTATCTCTATATGGTAATCATCAAATACATCCCCAATGAAGCTTTTGAGTGTTTTTCTGGGCTCTCTCCTTATCTTATTCACATATGTTTTAGCTAGCCATTTCGCCGAAACATTCTTATTTTTTATGGACTCCCCACACATATGCTCTTCAACCATTGTCTTGATAGACAAGTTGTTTGACTTTCCAATCCTCGAACAAAATACACTAAAGTTGCAGCCCTCGGCTGTGCACTTAACGCGGAGTCTCCACTTATCATTTTTTACGAATTTCAGAGGCTTATTATTTTTCAGTGCATATGCCCTTATTAGATCCCTGAAATCAGCTGCACTTCCGAACACCATACACGGCATTATAATGGGATTTATCAGGTGCACACTCCTATTGAATTCTACACCAGAGGTACTCTTTTTCTTTATTTCACTCCCATCATCTTCTTCTTCACTTAACTCATTTAGTTGATCAGAGGTCTCAAATGGTTCTTCAGGAATAGGTCCAATGTCATTCAACACTGGACCGAGATCATCATAGGCCTCCCCTTCACTTATGTAACATACTTCCTCATTATCTCCATCATTGCCTGGAAACTCATAATCTTCATCAAATAGCTCCTGTCTAAGAAAGGTCGACGTATCGAAGTCATCGTCATACCAATCGGTACGAAACTCATCCCCACCATTATCATCACAACCATCTTCAACCACTACACTGTCATCACCAACATCCCCTACATTTTCACCATCCTCCCTCACTACATTATCATCACCACACTCCACTACATTATGACCATCCTCCAATTACATCGTCACCCACCACACCCCAATCATCATCCAAGATAGTCATATCGTGACTAAAGTAGTCATCACCGCCACTCTAGTATCATCACTATATACCATTTCTGGCCTCACTCACCACCATGCCACTCTAATAGGGGTACTTCACTTCTTTTGTTTATCATACTTTCTACATCACTAATTAAATTAGCCTGCTCATCACTAATTTCAGTTAACATAGCTTTAGGCCACAACTTTCTAACAACATCATACATTTCTCCAATTAGTGTACTCTTAACATAAGCATGACTCGGATGGGTTACATAAATTTCTATTTCTCTAACAACCTTAACCCATTCAACCATTTTTGCTATATCTGTGTTTCTACTAAGATGAACTAACCTCCTCTAAAGAACTCATCAAGCCTCCTTTAAATAATAAAAAACACAATCCTTTTAGTCCTAATCGCCCAGAAATTCTACACAACACGCTCATTGTCATGTCTCCACACTTCTGGTAGTCAACAAATCTTACCCACCCACCGACATACCTCCGTTTATTCATACACCGCCTAAACTTACCACCTCCATGGATTTTTAATGTGAACAAATCCCTTTCCAAACCTGCAAAAAGAAGAGAAAATTAATGCATGTACTTAATAATAAACGAAATTGATAAAATGCACCAAATTGATCAAATGCATGTTATAACACATACAACACGACAATTTCATAATTGTACAAATTAGGACAAAATTACTTACTGAGTAATTCAGGAAACGAAAAGTTTTCCCCATCCTCCCTCCAAAACTCCATTGTCGTGTCAGCTTTTGATTTTTAGGGCGCTTATTATTGATGATTTTTTTCAGCTTTTGTTTCATATGGACTGCTGATGTTCTTTCGGCTAAAGAATGTAGAAAAACGGGCGAAAGCTGGGAATTTTCGAGGTTAAGTAAATCAATAGTTGCCGGGGAAAGCCTTTTAACTTCATTGCCAAGAAATAACAAAGCATACGAATCGACGATTATACTTTTAAATAGTAGAAATAGGTTTTTTTTTTCTGGCTTTAAAATGTGATTTGAGGGGCAATTTGAAACAAAATATAGTTTAGGGGCAATTTGCAATCATAAAAAATATTAGGGTAATCTAAACTAACTCACAGTTTAGGGGGCAAAAAAAATTAAGCTCTTTGGGATATACTCTATAGCATAAAAAAATTAGATTGGCTAACAAACTCACACGCTCGCACACAACTACTGGGAACCTTCCTATGACAACATACAGATATTTTATGCAACTATGTAAACAATTAATAATAGCTGGAGGAGAATTATTAAGAAGATCAATTATAATATTACAGCACATCACATGATTGTATATTAAGTCATGCATCCATGCAATATACTAACACTCACATGCACCTATAAATAAGAATCATTATTATTATTTTAATCCTATAGGAGTAAGGATAACTATTACTCCTTTGGTTTCTTGTTAGTTAACGCTTTGGGGAGATTATATTCCTTCAGTTAAATTTCATACAGACACCTGAAATAATTAAATTATTTTAAATAATCATATGAATTATTTAATCTTTTAAATGCGCATTCTGACTCATATTTTATAGCTCGAACTTTTCAAAATCATTGACATTTGTTTTTCAAAATTCAAAATTATTTTATGCCACTTAGCCAAACAACATTCAACACCACCCACCTTTAATTCAAACCTAATTACACATAATTCTGGTTCCCCATTCATTGGTTTCCTATTTCATTCAAATAAAATATAAAATAAACTCATCATCTTCAACCTTACACCCTACCCCCACCCCTTACCACTCCCCACCCAACACGAAAATACGGTTCAATCCAACCCCAATGCCTCTTCTTAGAGAGAACCGAAACATCATCACAACTTCTTGTTTACTTGTTTCTGTTTTCATGTCCCAAAAAGATTGTCCAGTAATGATTAAACAAAATTCTTTCCACTAAGTTATACACTTACACCCCAATCACTTGGTGATGTTTCTGAATATTGTTATCATTGCCCCCTCATCTATTTAAAAGGAGGATTTTTTTTTTATGAATGATGTCAAATCCTTTTGTTTCACAAATGATTCGATATGTGAGTTCATCGCCCAATAATTCAAACTTTGTTTCATGGGCTGAATGCACTACAGGCTACTATTGATCAAGCTCCTCCCTTCCAAAAAAATGGTGCCATTGCATTGCTCGTTGGTGCCTTCTATCTATTGAGTCGTTATGCTATCCATTGTACCTGGGTCACATCAGAGGCGTATTCGTCTCCCTCAATTGTTTTGGCTGCAAGGGGTTCCCATGGGCAGAGGGTCATATTTGATGACTATCGTGAAGCATACTTTTGGCTGCGACAGAACACACCGCAAGATGCCAAGGTGATGTCTTGGTGGGACTATGGTTATCAGATCACAGCCATGGGGAACAGAACTGTAATTGTGGACAACAACACTTGGAATAACACTCACATTGCCACTGTTGGCCGTGCCATGTCATCTTATGAGGACGAGGCTTATGAGATTATGCAATCACTAGATGTGGATTATGTGCTAGTTGTATTTGGCGGTGTGGAATATGGATGTGTGCAAAGGCCAAGGCATTTACTTAGCTTTTATTTTATTTTTTATTTAATTAATTAAAATCGAAATAATTAAAATTACGCATATTTAAGGCTAGAGGGGTAAAGAGTTATCGGACGACAAGTATTTGTCTAAATCGACCCTTTAAAAAATCGATTTTATTTGGGAAAAGATGTTGTTACTGCTTGAAAAGTTCGTGTGTCAAAATGCATTAATTATTTAAAAAGGCCGAATAAATCTACGATCTATTCAAAAACGATTCGTATTAGTTTAAATGAATTATGAAATTTAGCCTATTCCTTTTTACATGATTGTTCTGCTTTCACAATGCATTATTTATATTTGTCTTCTTTAGTTTACTATATCTGTAGATTATGATGTTTCTCATTACTCATTAGTGATAAATTGATATCTCCTTTCATTTAATAGAAATCTTAGTTGAGAGCTGTGCATATATAGGACTATTCATCAGACCGATCGACCTATTTACAAATTTTACTCCCTCGTATTGCAATCCTGGTTCCATGCTTGCTTACCACACAATTCCTTAAATACTTTTTTCCGGCCTCATTTGAAACGTAGAATTATCTTATTTGATAACAAGATAATATGAACTTGTGTAGTTTTAGGCTTCCAATAACAAACCTCGGCTCACATCAAGTAGCCTTTTGTTTGTTTAGGGGTGAGGAAAAGGGAGGGGAGCAATATTTAATGTCTTAATAAAGACAATGATGAGCAATATATATGTAGTCTTAAAGATGGTTAAATCAGTTAATTTGCATTAACTATAGTACCATGCAAATGATGCAATTCGACCACTTCTTAAGTGTAATTCAACAATAATTCATATTGATGCCAGATGCGGCCAGCTTACACAAGTCGACAAAATCAGATTGCCGATGAAATAAAGTTTTCTATACCGACTGAGTATATCCCGCGATTATTCTTTCCATGAATTCCACATTGCGAATCTTAATCTACCGCTAGTCACACTATTTATATTTTTACCAATAATTCATAAACAAGGTATGCATTAAAACCGTTACTACTTAAAAGTGGAATTAATTGGATGATGATCATGGTGGACTTGAGAATGAAAGATGCAAAATTATTATGTTGTGGTGGTTGAATGTATTCTCATGTGCTCGCAATTGATGCAATTACGTTAATATTTAGATCTGAGAAACAATTTGTGAGGTTTGTTTATTTAATTTACAGATTTACTTTTGATCTCATTCCTCTAAGGAGATTTGCTTCTTTATTTTCAGTGTTTAACAAGCAAAACAAAGCACAATAATGGAGATGTTGATGTAAAACAATACAAAAGATCACAACACTTTGAAGAAATTAAAATTATTGAGATAGTAGTAGGGTTATATTTATTATTGAGCCCGAATCCAACTATATTAAATTTTATTAGGTTTAATCTTTTTAGTGATTTGTCTATAAATATAGGCTACCTCTTATTGTAATCCAAATTAATTATCATCAATAATAATCTCTCCCCTAGAGTGTATCATGAACTGAGCGCCTGCTTTTAGGATCAACTAAAATTTTTTATTTTTCCACAAAAGTCACCAATACGGACAATCATAATTTATTTCTTTTACTTCTAATTGAATTTTCGCACCATGCATTTGTTTTAATTTATTATTTGTCTTTTGATGCGAAAAATTAGCCCGGATGCCTCTTTTCTTGTTTGATTTATTGATGAATAAAGATCCGATTAGCATTTTTTCAATCTATATTATTTTCGCAATTCATGCATAGTAGTAGGTTATGTTTTTATTAGCCTGCAGCCCAACTATATTAGATTTTATTAGGTTTAATCTTATTAGTGATTTGTCTATAAATATAGATCATTTTTTATTATAATTCAAATCAATTATCATCGATAATAATCGCTCCTTAAAATTTATCAAAAATCAATTTAGAGAAAGAGTTCTTGCTTCCTGATCACCGGTCAACATGGCTTTTAGCCTTTTACTGTTGAGCCAAATTAAGAATCCCAAGGGTGGATCTATACTTTTCACGTAGATAATTGGTTAATCAAGTTTAGTGTTTTAGCAATAGTTTTTTTTACGTGTTTTGCAATATTAAAGTCAATTTCACTATACCAAAAAATATATAATTGATATAAGAATGAAATGTGTAGGAAAAAATTCATCAATTCTTCACTAAAAAATTGGTATTGGATAATTTCCTTGCTTGCTTGGTATACAACAATACTGGTTAATCAAATTAAGTTAAATTAATTAGTTAAGTAGTTAAAATGCATAAGATTTGTGAAGGTTTGACCATCACTATCGGTAATGAGTTACTCACTCCTCCATTTCAAAAGATTGTCACATTTTACTATTTCTCAATCAAACTTTATAAACTTTCACCTCATTACGCGATGTTAAATAATATGTACTCCTCCTGATCTTCGTTGTATTCAAGCTTCAATATATATTTTTAAAATATCAATTTTTATAAGTTTCAATATATGTTTTTGAAATATCAACTTTTATAATTTTCACGCGTGTATACTGTATATTTACGCTTAACCTCGTGTCTCTTTGGATACCGCGAAAAGTTAAAATATGACAATTTTTTCGTGAATTTATGAAAGACATTATTATATAATCCAATACTCCGTCCATATGTTAGTTCAAAAGAGTATCGTTAAATCCCAAATGTTGACCTACCACAATCTACAAACAATATATAACATGTTCTAATGCCTTCAATAGGTCAAATGTTATCTTAGACCTACTAAAGATAAGTGGAAGTAATCAACATTTACATTTTATTGGTATTGCATGTCAATATCAAATTAGGATCTAAAAATTTAGATCATATTTTGCCACAAAGGATCCCACATATATATTGTGTGAGATGAATGGATTTAGAAAGGTATGATGGTGTAAACGTGGTAAACAAATGCTGGCATTATGAATATCTAGCTCCTGCCCATTATGACAATTAACATCAAGGAGAATGGTCCCTCAGGAGTTGGCAATTATTATAGCAAAAAAATTTCTGGAAAATTATGTCCTTGATTGAGAAAGACGAGGACAACATGTTAATTTTAGTGTTTTGTTTTTAGTTATTTTTTTACGGATATTGCTCCCTAAAGTTATGTGCAACCACTTTAACATGCTTTTGCTGGTGAGCTATATAAATTAATGTCAAAGTCCAAGAACAAAAAAGTTACAAAATACTATTCATCTTCGATTCAAAATCATTCACTTTCTCATTTTTTGAAACAAAATACTCCGTATTAATCTCCAGAAACCGATCAATTTTAAGGGAACTTCATCGGCTAAAAGAAAATCATCACAAAAAAGAGTGATTTTAACCCCAAAATAATTTCACGTGTATCAGAAAAGATTCTCATCACATCACATCACCATAATACATTTGTTATTATATTAGGGTATTACAATGTTCAAACATATATCAACCTACATAAATATATACACCTACAATCATACAATTCCAAACATCTTGATATTGTTTAGGCAAACTAAACAGAAATGGACGAAAAAAAAACCTAAAGAAAAGGATGAACACACACTGGCAGAGACCATATTATAGAGAACCATAAGTGAATATTATTCTAATTATATGAAGATTGGAGCCTACTTGAACTGCAACCTTCTTATTCCAGTTCATGCTTGGCAATTTGATTTATCTAACAGAGAGTTTTAAAGAGGGAATTTCACATAATTGTCGACTCATCTCGATCTGACAACTATTTTCAGGCCTGCATTTAGCTAGTTACCATCACTAGCATGTGTAATGCTCTAATGTACTACTAGACATTTTTAATATCCACTCATCAAGCTTGATGCAATGGGTTCCTCTCCATCATCTAAGGATGGCTTATATCATTTTCAAAATCTGTTCACAACTTTAAAGCCAGAGGCCACGTTGGGCAAAATCTTGGAGTATATATTTAAATAAGATAGCCATCCTGGTGAACCAACTAATTTTAACAGAAACTGTTGGACTGATTATACAGAAACCACATGGAAAGATAGTGGTATGATGCAAGTCCCAAGGATGCAAGAAATTTAGTGTCCATAAATTCACATGAACATGAAGGTGCTTGGTTACAGAAATTCTAAAGAAAGCACAATAGGCACCAAATAAGTTGGAACATATCCAATGCCTCTCTTGGAGAGATTTAGTGAAGCTCCCCAAACGGGTCGAAAACAAGACTAGTGATATATGTCCAGAACCCATATCAAGTTAACTCGAGACTGAGTTACGGAATCTACTTTTCATGTTGTAAATTTCAGACCATGATGTAACCTAGATGCCAAATGGAGAAGGAAAGAGGAGGGAGCGGAATTTCTCATACTCGTGCGATGGGAATTCAGAAAACATCTCAGCTAGTGAGGAGATAACAAAATAAGTAACATATAATCTGTTCGGGACTAGGAACATGGAAAATGTCTTCTACAAAAATTTGGCTTGCACATTTTGATATACATGCTATAAGATTTCAGGATTCAAATAAAGCCACACCACAAAAGGTTTTAGGGCAAATACCGGAAAATAATAAAAAGAATACTATGAAGGGACACCAAAGAAGACATCGAAGAAGTAGGAATAGAAATGGCAGAAAATATTTTACTAAGAAAGAATACTTCATGCCCAAGTAGACAATGATTTGCGGTTGGAAAATCTCACCTAATGTCTGCATATATTATTAGGATAGAATAACTTCAAACTAATCATTTACAAAAGTCAGGGCACACATTATTCACATAATGAAAGAAGATTCTGCAAAAAGATGAAGGAAGAACCTATGGCAGGCAAAACACAAAATCTGATGTTCTATGAGTAGAATTATGTCATGGCCTGAGACCAGATTTATTGAGTACAGAAACGTTTTTGCCGAACAGAAGATCAGATGCAATAAGATCTGGAATGGAAAGGTCTAAGCAATATAGGACTGAATAAAACCTCATAGTCATGCAGAACCTATAGCCCGGAGGGAAATACACTTCAGCTAAACTCCATGATTTCCTACAGAGTACAGGTACTGCTGAAGCCTACAGGATAAAGCCCTCTTTGAAACAGAGCCTAGAGGGAGGGATTAACTCGAGATGGAATGGTACAGGCAACCAATTTAGGACAATCAACTCAGGAAAAGAATAGTATCCTATCTAGACATTATGAATGCCCGAATCAAGTTTTCAGCTGCACGTTTCTGCTCAGATGTACCAGCAATTAAAGCCACAGGATCCCCTCGAGAAGATCTAGATTCTGATATCTCAATAGATGCTCCAGATATCTGGAAGAGAATCAACAAGTATAAGAACAGAAAGAAAATATCTAAAATCTTTACTTGGATTAAAAAGGTCACGCTTGGAGATACTTCCACTAAAAATAAAGATATTACTCGCAACTCATAAACAGAACCCAGAAAATTTGAACTCTAATGGGAAAGTACGGCTAGCTTTTCCACCGAAATGGTTAACACGTTTATCAAAATGTTTCAGGAGTAGAAAACATTACTATCCCAAAGACTCGAGACAAATTCTAACTCAATGATTTTCTTATGTTTTGGTTGAGATCCCTCTTAAGCAAATTGGTCAAAAGTATCATGATTGATTACTACATTACCACCAGAACACTCAGAAACAACTGAGACTGATATTTCAAGGCTAGTAGTTTAAGTCTTGAGCCAGTTATTACTAAAGCTTTTGGCAATGGTATTACAGTGGAACCTAGAATTCTGGCCACTGATACAGAAGCTTATTCTGACCACTGATATAGAAGCTTACTTAATTAACAACCAAAGGAATAAAAAGGACATAAGTTGCATTTATTCAAGAAACATCGAAAGAAAAAACATATCAATCAATCTCACTAACCTTTCGAAGGTTCTCAATATTTGCCCTACCTTTACCAATGACTTTACCAATTGCATGTGCGGGACAATCATCTCTAAAGATGAGGGTGACGACAATCTACTCAACAAATGGACTCATTAAGTAACTGTTGTCGGAAAGAATGTAACAGAAATAGATAGAGACAAAATACTAACCCTCCATACAGCTTCGATGAATAAGGTGATATAGATTCATAGCCATTGTCTCCAATCTTTTAAATGAACGAGCAAAGTCAGAAAGCAAGGGAAACCAAATTTGATCAAGGATTGCGGAATCCCAAAGCAATAGCAAAATAAATATGGAGAAACTGAAGGGGAAAAACGGAAAAAAGGGAAAACAGGCACGAAAGTGAAAGATAAGGTAGGTATAGCAGAACCCACTCCGACCAATAGGTCGAGAAGAAATTAACATGGCAAACACAACCTAATAATTTTCAAAGTGTAAGACTCCACAAGATTTACTTAACATTCCTAGTCAGAACAACAATAATTATTTTTCTGTACACATTATTTTACATTTCATTTTATAACTATGTAAATTAACATACCAAAACCGAGCCATAACCATAGATGTTTCTGTTGTTAGAAGGAACTAAACCCATCCTGCTTCCTCTTTCTACTCTCGGCTCATAACTCATTGGAGTCACTGAGGGAACACCAGACAGAACTGAAGGCATTGAAATACCAGAGAAAGCAGAATGCAAAGAATTGGCACCAGCAGAAGGATTACGGCCACTTTCCTTGTCCTTCAGGCAATCTTCCCTGAGCCTCAGAACAATTTGAACTAGTGCATCTCTCACGTTACCAACTTCTCCAGACACCTAAAAAGATAAAACCACTCATCAACAAAAGAACTGCAGTTCAACAAACAAAACAACCTTACAAACTTAGAGCAGACCTCAACAAGCTCATCATCATCGTCTGCACATCTAGGCTTGTCACTTTTGGAGATGCCTATATTAGCTCTAGTTCTATTCCGAATTTCATTAATAATCAACCCGCTCCTTCCAATTATGCAGCCAATAACCCTGGATGAGATAAGAAGCCGAAAGCTTATAATGTCCTCATCTTCATCATTTATCTTCCCTTGCAGCAGTAATACAGCCTCAACTGCCATAGATTTCATATCTTCAGCAGACTGGCATGAAAAAAAGCAAGCACGTAGTCCTATTAAATTAATCAAATCTACTACAACAACATAAGGAAAAATTAGAAGGAACTACAACAGCAGAATATAAATGAGTGCAAAATCATAGAAAATTGATACCTCTTCGGCTATAAAAGTGATGATACGCTCATCGTGACCAGCCTTGACATCATCGACCTCAACACAGGCACCACTAGCCTGCCTTACACATTTGATGGATGCTCCTCCCTTTCCGATGACACGGCTTATATGTTTGGATGGACACAGAACTTTAATAATTAGCTCCTCTGAATGAGTTGCAGTTCTGTAGCCAGAAACAACAGGAAGCACTGATGGATAAACTGGAAATCTGCTACCAGCATCACCATAACCGGAAAGGTCTGAAACATGTGTTGGACCCAAAAACGAAGGGACATATCGGGAAGAAATGACTTGATCTACACTTGGATAAATTCCCTGAGCAGAATAAAGAGGAAGGTCTGATGGGATAATGATGCTTGGAGGGGCTTCAGAGACAGAAGTGTCGAGAGGAATGTCTTCCTTCTGCGTAAATTTGTACATTATTGCAGAAATCGCAAAGAGTGATTGTTCTACCGCATCAGAATCGCCCGATATCTTGTTACAAGGAGAAACTCATGTTAGAAATGCCAAAGAGAAACTTCAAAAGAGATAGTGTACAGAACCCTATAAATATGTCAATAATGCATATGCTACCCCTTAATGAATATTGAGCTTAATTATTACTTTCGTGAAGAATTAAGAACTTTAACCCTATGAACAACACAGTTTAGCATGATGACAACAAAATAATTCTCAAGGGGAAATTTCTCACATAATGCCAAAATGATCAACAAGATGGATGGATAAAAATGTATTAGTACGTGTGTCAGAGAAAAAACACAACTAACCAAAACAAAGTTGTCAAAATCCAATGCACAGGAATGTGTTGGCTCGCTGTCATCCTTGGCCATTACTCTGATATTTGTACTCGTCTTGCTTCTCAGCTTCTTTATTGTGGAACCGGATTTCGCAATAATATTCGCCGACTGACTAGAGGGAACGAGAAGCTGACACTCATCTCTATCTTTCCTTTTCTTGTTGGGATCCCCGGCTGCAACAACAGCATTTGCAATAACAGTGTGCACTTTTAGCAATGCTTCCTGAGCAGCGGATAAGGGTTCACTATCATCAAATTCCTCGTCCACCTCAACGTCTTCCTTCTCCTTCACATGGCAATAGATGGTTATTACTATATCCTTAGAACCAGGAAATGGACCTTAACTTTTGCCTTTGTCTCTCACCGAATGGAATTAATTACTTTCCCGCTCTTTCCAATCACGCTACCAATAACATTATCAGGGCATAAAATTCTATAAACAATCAATCCATCCTTACTTTTATCATCCGGCTCTGTCCGCCTCTTATGATTTCTACTTTCCACATTATCATTCTGAGAACGAGAGCGCTTTCCAATCTCTACCATTTCTTAATATGGCCTATAAGCAAAATAATTTACAAACATATTCAAAGTCAAACTAACATAACCAGATGTCCAGGTAGCATAAAAAAGGCCCAAACTTCACTCTCCTAAACAAAAACAAAAAACACACTTTTTTGAACCAACAAAACACAAACAAACAGAATCCATTACTATTTTCCTCCAATTAACTACTTTCTAGTTTCCTCGACCGGACGAGGAAACAAAAAAGTCGACATTATTCGAAAAAACATGCCAAGATCCAATTTTTTTGCTCATGTTTTCTTTAAAATTCAAACACTCAAGATTAACACATACTCTAATGCAATATACCCTATCACAAAAGATGTACAGTTTGATTTTTGATTATCGAAATTAGCTATAGTATTAATTAGCCTGCGCTCTTTAATCACAGTCAATGTATCAGTAATGCGGTAAAATGCGTTAAAAATCTTATCTTTTGATATATTTTAAAAGCTGAATATTATTGACTTATACAAAAAATATTAAAGAAGCCATGATTTAAAAAGCCCAAACCATTAGCTTCGAAAAGCTGGACGATCTTGTGAAACAGAGGTAATTGTATCTCATGTTCGGATACACATAATAGTGAAATTAGATGGATGAAATGACGGTTTTGCCCTTAATTGAAACTTTCTTAATCACTACACTTGAAAATAGGGGGGTATTATAGTCATTTTACACATAAAATCACTATTTGAATTATTAATATAACAGCTGAGCTCATGTTCCCTCAAGGATTCGATTTGAAGCATGCTCTGGCCTTGCTTAGAATAATATTTTTTAGGATCTGAATAAAATCACCATTACATCAACTCTTTAGTCTTAATAATTATGATTACTCATTAATTAAATTACCAAAGTCACAAATGACCACCAATAAAAAAAATAACCTCTTAAGATAAATTGAGATACTATGTCGTAAATTATAGTGATATTTGATTGCGATTTTCACAAAATTGTAAAAAAAAATAGCACTTACTTGGTTTAAAAATAAACATTATAGTATAATTTTATACTCCGTAAGTATTATGTCATGCATGAAAACATGCGTTGTATTTTATAAGTTGTATGTCATGTATGAATGTATTAAATGATAGTATTTTTAATGTTTGTTGTTATTAAGATAATAATATTGGTGTTATTAAGGCTGGTAAGTTTGTTGATTTTGACAATTGGAAATTAAAACGGACAAAGCTGGGATGTAGAGAGTATTAATGTTAAATTATTAATTTTCATGCAAAACGTTCATAATACCTTTGTGTACATTTTTATCCGTTGATTGCGTTAAGATAGTTATATGTATTTGAAAGGATAGTTTAAGAATGAAGAATGTGTTTAAGTTGTGATCTTTAGTTAATTGGTTGATTTGAGGCTAGTTAATAATGTTAATTACAGTAGAAGTGATATGTGGATGATACTACACACTGCGATATTTTTAATGTATGATCATGAAATATATGGAATTTTAGAGTCATTTTGGTTATGAGAATTGGAAGGGGATGATAAACAATTTAGTCCCAATAAACCAAATAAGCTGTTTGAGTATGTGAATTTTATGTTTTATTTTTTATTCTATGTTTTGTTTCGTATTTAAAAGTTGAAGGAATAGAAGATGATTTCAATAGATTTTGCTTGCATTCTAGTGGTTGTTCTAATGTCACTGCTTGAATCTGTTTTCATTGTGGTATAATTGAGATATATCTAGTAAGTTTGTTGCCTTGTAGTTTCTTGTTCATTATGGATTCTAGTCGCCAGGTAGAAACGAATCCTAGTCAGGTTGGAAGCTCAGATGCATATATGGAAAACGACTCCAATAATATGATAACAGAGATGTTTCCGAATTGACCCAAAATGAACTGCAAAAACTATCTATGATGCCTTGTTTCTACTATCTATTATGCCATATGGTATTTATTATGCCATATGGTATTTAGTACATAGTGATAAAAAAACCATAGACAACTTAACTAGACTTCAGGTCTCAAGGGATCAAGGATTCCAATATCAAATTCTGGAAGCCATTAATTTTCATGGTTTGTAAGATGGTTGTACAATTTGTGGTGGTGTTAATCTACCGAATACATTTTTAACCAAAATATAGCATGCTGTGTAATTGTTACTGCCTCGAATACCATCATTTCACAATTCGATAACAAGCATGTCATCGCCGATTATTAGAAAACTCATGAATTACATCACAAGTTTATTTCATTCATTGGCATACAAAATGTCATACAACCAATAATGTTAGATTGTTAGTATTTAGTAGTAGTATGTAGTAATGAAAAGTCTATTTTATTTCATTCATTGCTACAAATTTGATTGTGTTGTTCTTCAATAATGGAGGTGCTATAGGTGTTCTGGTCTATGAATTTTCTGTCCAGTATCATAGTTTGTTGAGAGGCTACTATGTTGAATTTTAGATATACTCTCATGAGAGGGACTACTTCTTACTACAAGCAGACCTATGACTAGTCCATTACATTGCTTTACTACAGGTTTTTGTCTTCGAGTGTTATGCCATTTTGACTGTCCTGACTGTTTTCAATTTGGGACACTGCTACTGTACTCATAATTTCCTCTAATTTGCATGCTACACCACTTTTGTTCTCTCACTTGCATTTATGGTAATTGAAATTGCCAACTTAATGGTTTCCATAACTTTCCATGCAGCCTTAATTCTGACAAATAAAAAGATAAAGCATCTTTGTTTGCAAATTGCAATGTATACTGTGTTCAATATAAAAGGAATCTCACTATAGTATCTCAATTCACTTACTTGCTTTCAAATTTTCTTTACAATGGGTTATGTCTCTCATTTCATTTCAAAATCATTATTTATTGTCATGGTGGCTCAATTAGTGGTGTGTGATGATAATAATGTGGTTATGATGGAAAAAGAGGAACTTCTTGGATTATTTGAGGTTATGGGATCACTTCTTGATGACCCAAAATGGGCACAAGTGCACCCACAACCTTGTACAGACACACCATGGCCTGGTGTGGAGTGTGAAGTTGGTCAAGACCTTCAAATCTTTCATGTCACCAAGATTCTTGTGACCCCTGATGTTGTAGGCAGCAACAAACCTTGCAAAAGTGAAGCTACATTATCAGAATCTTTGGTCAAGTTGCCTTTTCTTAGAACTCTTTCCTTGTTCAATTGTTTCATCACATCACTAGTTTCCATACCCCAAGTCTTGTTTGGTGCAATTTCCACTTCCTTGGAACATTTAGCTCTTGTCTCCAATCCAAGCCTTTCTGGTACTATACCCCCAAGTTTGTCCAATTTGGTCAACTTGAAAGTCTTGTGCTTGTCACAAAACAATTTATTTGGTGAATTTCCTAAAGAGATTGGTAAGTTGGTCAACCTCGTGCAACTTGACCTCAGCTACAACAATTTTAGTGGTACAATACCACAAGAAATTGGTCAATTAACAAGTTTGAGAATCTTGGACCTCAGTTTCAACAAGTTTTATGGAAATGTACCAAGTCTAGTTGGGCAGCTAGAGCTTCTTGAAAAGGTTGACTTGAGCTCAAACAATTTCCAAGGAAGACTTCCATCTGAGTTAGGAAAACTGAAGAAGCTGGTTTTGTTAGATTTGAGTCATAATTCAATAAATGGACCACTTCCAGAAAATCTCACAACTCTGGAGAAGCTACAATACTTAATGCTTGAAGGTAACCAAATAAATACATGTCTACCTTCATTTATTGGTTCTCTGGTTAAGCTCACAGCCATTAGCTTTTCAAGGTGTGGTTTAATTTGTCCTATTCCACCTTCATTATTTACCAATTTGAGCAACCTTACTGCATTATCTCTAGACAACAACAATCTCAATGGAACAGTCCCTCAAAGTTTGAGTAGTCTCCCAATTCTTGATTTGCTAAATTTGAGCAACAATCAATTTTCTGGAGAGCTTTCTTTTCCTCAAAATTTCATGGTCAAGCTTGGTAAGAGACTTGATATAAGAGGGAACACTAAGTTGTGCACAAAGTACAAGCCCCCATCAAGTTCTTGCAAATGCACCCAAATCCAAAGTTGTAATGAAGATTCAAATAATTCCAAGACAATGAGGCCTCCAGAGTGGGACCAAGTTCAAAGCAGTACAAGCTCAAACACATACAGACCTGACAAGATCTTGCTGTTCCTGTTACTAGTCAAAATTTATCTTTCTTGATTTTAACCATTCTAGTACAAAGTACTTAGCCCCTTAATTTGCCATTCTTGGTTTTCTTGAAAGTAAGTAAGTGAACACATGAAGAAAATATGTTTTTTAAAATTGTGAAACCTCACATTAAAATCCCACCTTTAGAGTTCCTTTATTGCAATATCAGGAAAGTGAAAGATTGTGTCCTGTTAATGTTGATTTGTGTTTCAGCTTTTTCAGAATGTACACAGAAGTTTGTACTGATCGAATATCACAAATCACAAGACCAATCCTTGGACAAGAACACTATTAATGCCATCCCTGTAACACAGCCTATTGTTCACATGAGTATCTATCTTTTCAGCATGGGTGAAAAAGAGTTGTCTCCACTTTACCTTGTTTGGGTTGTTATTGTTCTTCACCTTAATTAGAATCAAATTATTATGTTGTACTTGCACAAAACAAAAGATACTGGAGTAATAATGATAAAATGATAATACTAATAATAATTCCCTAATCATTAAAATAATACTAAGTACTATGGAGTACAATACATTTTTAGTCTTTTTTTATTTGATTGTTTAATTTAAAGCATGGTTTGGAAAAGGTGTTCGTGGCGCCATCATGGCGGTGTGGCAAAGCGAGGCGGCTCCCGTATGATGTTCTGTGGCGTGCAGAATTCATGGCGGTCGTCGTGGCGCCGCCTCGGAGCCTTTAAAAAAAACGTTTTTTTTTTAATTTTAATCAAAAAACCCAATTTACAACGATAAATATAAATGCCCAATTCACGATTTACTCTCAGAGTGAAACCGCAGCCATGTTTCTTCTTCTTTTTCTTCCTTTTTTTCTCTTTTATTTTTTCTCCTTTCTTGCTTTTGTTTTGTACAGGAGACTCCAGGTTAGTTAATTATTTAATTATAACTAATGATTTTATGTTTTGGAATGTTTATTGAGTAAATTATTAAGTTAATTAATTTTAGTTAATTTATTTGTTCAATTATTGTTTGTTTACTAAATTATTATGTTCATCAATTGTTATGTTAAACAAGTACTATGATAATTTACTGTTTTAATATATTTATTTGTTAAATTATGTTAACCAATTTTAGTTAATTTATTTGTTTAATCATTATTTGTTACTATTTTAATATGTTTTAATTATTGTTTTTAAATTTAGTTAACATGTTTAGTTAGTTTATTTGCTTTTAGTATATTGTTTTAGGCTTAGCGTGTTTAAGTATGTTTTGGTTAACTACTTTTAGTATATTATTTGTTTTATTACTATATTTAGATTTTTAAATTAAATAATATATTTTACTCATATTTAATTACTTGTAAAAAGTATGTTGTATTAATTTTAATATTTATCATACTTGACTACTTGTAGTTAAAAAATGACATCGGATGGGACTAAAATAACTATTCATGTTGGATGATATTTAATTAAGTATTTTATATTTTTCATGAACTATTATTATTGTTAAAATATGCTTGTAGAAGTATTCAAAGGCTTCCGCCTCGGCTGCGTCATCACGCTTATACTTCGACGATCTCCTTTATCCCCCACAACTGAACCACCATTCGCCATTCCTGAACTATATAGCCTACACTCCCTTGGCGAATGGAGTGTGAAGAGAAAACACGTGCATGCTTACAAGTTGCGAACACTAATGATTGAGCTAATCTTCTAAAACATTTTTTAGAGGAGACTCTATTTTTGATAATTTGCATGTTTGATAAATACATCGCCTGCTGGGTGTTCGCGATGCAGTCACCTCTTTTCAAATTTTATTCGATAAAGTTCTGTGGAATATTTAAAACAGTGCATCGTGGAACTTTGAGAAGTCTGGCTTCGACAACCTCAAACTTTCATTGGCCGGTCTCGAAACTTGAGGATTGTTCTGTGGGAGAAGGAAGCAGTATGTGTTAAACACTAGGGTCCCCGTCCGGACAAATGGCGCCACCGATAGGGAAAGAAGCCTGCAAAAAGCACAAGTACGTGTTGTAGATGTTGATAATAACTATGCTAGCGATATGAACACACTGTTCAAACTTCAGTATGAAGAGTGAAAAGCGTATGACATGTACCGTACAACTCGATCGGTTATTCGAAAGGAAGCTAGAAGTAAGAGATTATTACACTATAAATAGCATGCATTCATTCTAGCAGAAATATATAGACTGACTGCTTGAGCCAACGTGTCATTAAAATGATCGGCTTGGTCAAACGACTCAATGTCTTGGGCTGCAGTATTTCGAAAAGAGCTGGTTGTGAGCCTTGTCTAAAGTCCCTCCCAGATAAGTTCTCTCAGTTTGTGATGAATTTTAACATGCATAAGTTTGGAGTTATCTCACTTGACATATAAGATGATCCGCGAATCTTTGAGACAAATCTAGGGAAGACTAAAGACTACACACTTCTTTTTATTTTGGTGGTCCCAGCTCAAGAAATTAAGAAAAGTACAATATGGTAAGGCTAAAGGTTAGAAACCTAAAGGTTACCAAGGCTGGCAGGCGGAGACAGCGAGAGAGGAGGACATGTGTGTCATTGCGTGGGATCGAGGGTGCGGAAGTTGACACACAGAAATTCTTGGAAGATAGGAAGAATGGTCTAACGACCACTTTCGACCCTCTGTGGTATATATGTCATGGTTGTGTTCACATCCGGAGGCGTTATCTCTTACAGTTATTTTTCACTTGGGGAAGGCAACCTCCAGGATTCTTCATGAGGACATCCCTTATTCATTACTCTCCCACTGCTTTGGGGAGTTGTCAGGAGCTCTTCCACCGGGGGAGTGTTCGCTCGTTATTCCCGGGAGGGTTCTTTCGTGTATTTTTACTAATTCGGGTGGTTCTATAGAGAGACTTCCTGGGAATCTCGAGATAGGCTGATAACAAACTCGAGCCCTATTACGGTCCCCAGACTCGCCTTGACTCCTAAGGTGGTTGGAAATTTCATCTTCAAATGGGCGGAAAATGATTTAACTGCCGAGGGTACGAGATTGGTCGCCCTAGTAGACTTACGTTGTATGAAGCCGTCGGATATATCAGCAATAATGAAGGAAGCTCTTATCGTCACAATGATTCTTGGGGGCTTACTCGGCTGTAAGGTCGGAATCTGTATCCCGGAGATATATGGAGTATCACATTGAACCCATTGAGGAAGCGTCTGTGCACGTTTTCAGCTGAGTTTCGGGGTAACCCCGGTCGATCGTGCATACCACAAATCACTAAGATATCCGCCCCGAGACTCCCTGTGACCACCAACATTCTTACCACTAAAGTTTCGCAATTCTCTGAATTATCTGATCCCCTCCGGCTCTCTTGAGGAGAATTTTGTCCACTTAATTGTCTATGGTGGCTATTGAAGTGCGGAGCCTATACACGGCCCTTCGAGGCATATTGCTTCCCGAGAATGGAGGTATCACTCACTCCTCCTACCGATCCTCCACGAAATGGTATCGATAAATACATGTGGCTTCGTCGGAACCCCCGACTCCTTTGTTTTTCTGCATTCTCCCGAGGTGGGAGTCCGTGTGGGTTCTTGGGGAGTGTTCTCTCACGAACTCCTTTAGATGCCCCCTTCTTATGAGTTTCTCTATTTCATCCTTCAAAGCTCGACAATCATCGGTGTCATGATCATGATCCTTGTGATCTTGGCAAGTGCTTTGGAGTATAACATTTCTGGGTAGAGACATCAATTTTTTGAGATTTCGACAGCCGGCGTCTTGTTGGGCATCTAGGGTAAGGCTTGTGGTTGCTTAGCAGCAGTTATCGTATTATATATTAGCTCACGAGGGTTGCACCTGCCGTTCTCTCGCCAGGGGATGTCTTCATGAAATTTAGTCACAATGATATCTTTTGCGGTTCTTTATGGCATCATCTTGGTTTTACATTCAGGGACCTCGGTTGTTCCGCCGATTTCGATTATCCTCGGTGAGTTCTTGAATTCTCGACTTTTATGTATTTAATGCTTTTGGTTGGGCCGGTGATGTCGGTGGTGGCGGTTCAGTACCAACCTACGTTCAATGGTCCAAGCTGGCGCAGGCCATGATAGAGCATAATTCTTGCCACCTTTTCTTCCGTGGCGGTATATTAGTCAAAACTCTCTTAGAATCGGTGGAATAGTCTGTGACGTCACCGCGTTTCTGCCAATGCATTAATAACCCGCTCTTAACTGCATTGCGCTAGCGATGGAATCCTCCAAATTTATCCATGAAGACATCCACAGTCCACATAGCGATCTATATGGTGTTGGGTGGCGGCTTATGGAACCATTTACTTGCTTGAACCGGCAAGCGCTGAAAGCCGCCTGCATCGCATCATCTGGCCCCGCTTTGAAAGGATAATTGTGAGTCATAGGCGTTAATGTGATTGCTAGGATCTCCCGTACCGTCGTGAGTTTTGAACTTGGAGGTGATACGGGAAACCGCCCGTCATCGACTTCGTCAATAGAAGGGAGAAAGCAGTACTATGTTCAGTGGGACCTTGGAGAGAGAACACAATGTCTCCCAAACTTGTTATTTAGCTCATCCTCTTGTCTTTTGGAGCTTTGCTATAAATTGTCCTCCTGCCCCCGGCATTGTCCTCTCGTGGTATCTCTTTCTTTTTGCTCCTTGCTAGGGTATGAGTGACTTCAGCGCCGGTTGTTCCTTTCAGGGGAGACCGTTGGCGAGTTTACCACTTTGTTTATATAACCGGCCGGTTGTCCTATGAGGAACCGACTATAGAGGGTTGTAATCACGACCACTCCCCTTGTATCTTCAGCTGGCGGAAGGGACTGAGTGACCTTTCTTGTCTTCTTTGGTGATGGGCCCTTTTCCCAAGTGATACTTCCCGTCGGCCGACTTAACTCTTGTATGCTATCTTTGCCAAGCGAGGGAGGCGTCTTTGCTTCTAGTTTGTCTTAATGAATCTTTTGAATCGGCTCCATGGTTCGAATCGTGAATTATTTACCATTTGGATCTCAGACGGCGCCAATTGATGAGTGATTGTCTTTCAGTCTTCAGTGGATGAGACACAGAAATTTAGTCTTCGGCTAAGTAATACTGCTGATGGTGGGGCCAGAGTTTATCGAGAGTGCGAGGTTCCCGACCCCTTCTATTGATGCTAACACCGCAAACTTGGGTCATAGAGTTCCGGGTGGATGTAATTCCCAGGTAGTTCCGGGCGTACCCATTTCGGCTTTCCCGAATGGTTATTCATGGGGTGCCTCTGGCATTAGTATTGCCAGGTGATGAGAGCCATGGAGGGTGGGAATTGCCTAGACACGGCCGAGTCGATCACGACCCACTCGTGCCTAAGTTGGTTTTCGGTGTTTCTGCAGTATTCGAGCAGTGAAGTTACCGGTTTGGCATTCTGTGAAATGAAGGTAAATGATAGTATTTATAGGAAATACTTGGGAGTCAGGTCCACTTTTAAGATATGGACAAGTGTATCACGACCTAAGGCTTAATGCGACCCTGGAAACACGTAAGGTGGTGCCCGTTAGATGTATATGATGGACATGATTCGTGCGAATGCGTTTCTTGTCGATACATGTCATTTCATGAACTTGTGTTAACTTTTACAGAAGTATCAAGAGATGAAAAGTAGTGAAGTACAACAAAGAGAACAGTCTGTTGGCATGATGGGTTTTCTATAGCTATACTTATGTAACTAAGGATGAACAGACATCCTAAGAATCATAGATAATTTCATATTTTAAATAAATTATACCAAACAAACTACTACAAATATTGTGAAACGCGACCTGGCTAACTTTACTTCTTGGTGGTGCGAATTCCATCCTTCGATTGGCCTTGAGCCCGCTGTGGCCACAGCCCTTGAGGCCTTGTGTACTTCCAAATTAACAAGTTTAAGAGGTAGACTTGTGAGTGGAACCCGGCGGTGGTTGTCACGGTGGTTGCACTAGCAGTTTGTTCATCTTAAAGGATCAAAATCACGTTTGGGTTGGTAATTAAAGTAACTGGTTATGATCTATTATTATGATTCAGAATACGATTTGATTCAATCGTGTTTAATTTGGTTATTGTATCGATTTTGATTATTCGTATTTAATTTGGTTATTGTACCCTTCTTACTAAATTATTATACAAAACAAGTCTTAACTCTAACTAACAAAGTAAGAATTGAATCGGATTGAATTAATACGAACTTATATGAACGATCACATGTGCATGACCGTTCATATAATGAAAAGCGAGCAGCAATTATTAATTTGGCACCCTATCCCACGAGCGGGGCCCAGACCAAAAATATTATCTTAGAGAATTTATTACATGTCAGTATTCGTAGTTGATAATTGCAAAAAGATAATTGAAAAAAAAATCCAAAATGCCCCAAAAAGGAAAATGTAATATGAATATATGAGGAGTTATTCATTTATATTTATGTGAAAATAAAATTATCAAAAGAAATGTGTTATTTTATAATTTTGTGAATTATTAATTTTTGAACCACATCCCAGTAGGATCGACCAAAATATTATCTTCAGGGAGTTACATTAAATAATCAGTATTAATTTATAGGTTTCGACTCTAGTTAGTAATTATAAAAATGAGCAGAAAAAAACACGAATTATTAATTTAGCCCCTGTCAAGTGAGTGATGATTTATCGAGTTTTACGTTTGTCGTAATTTATAAAAAAAATTGAAAGGAACAAAAAAAAAAAAGCATGATGCGTATATGACATAGTTCGTAAAAAAATGAAAAATAAACAAAAAAGCATGAATTATTAATTTGTAGCTACTGTCACAGTATTAATTTGTGAGTTCACGGCGGTTGATAATTCCAAAAAAAAAATAAGAAAAATTAACGGAGCTTACTGTTATATGACCGTTAAATAAAAAATGAAAAATAAGCAGCAATAGCGATCGCGTATGACAGTTAAGTAAGCTTTTATGATTTTGAGAGATTGATTGGAAATAAATTACATTAAATGAGGCTTGCTTTTTGCAATGCGGATATAATTCATGAGATGTGGAAGAGGTACCCACTCTCATTTTACCTAAATTCATAGAAATATATCATTATCTTAACATATGTGATATCATACCTACAACATTGAAAGCTTGGTGCAACAAAGAAAAATAAAGTTTGCCATAAAAACAAGGAGGTAAAAACTTGATATACGACATTAAACTTTCTGAATGAACATATGATATTGCATTAAATTTTACAGAAAAATTCTATAATAAGGAATTGTTATTAGCAGTTGATGTAAATGTCCTTTGTTGTTATGGTTGTGTTTGATTTCCTGTATTGCTTTAATGAGTACTGTTTTCAGCTATACTTTGGCAATCATTCTCTTATCATTTTGTTCTCCATTAGTTTTAGCATGTTGTGTTTAAGTTTATTTGTATACCTTATATGGCAACTGATTTTGCTATACTTCATTACTACACTATCGATTGTGATGTATTTGATTTTACTTGAATATAAGCTCTATTTTCAGCTACTTTTGACTTTAATATGTTTTGTTTACATCTATATTTTGCTTTGCTTCTCTAATAGTTTTAGCATGTTGTGTTTAAGGTTATATATCTATTTCTCTACTCGCATGTATTCATGTATGCTAATGTTATTCCCGAACTCCCTTTTTTTTGCAGGTTACCATCTGCTAATCGACGCAGTGTAAACTCATCGTATCTTGCTTTATGACTATTCAAGCCATAATTTACTTTTGATATGAGCTCATTCTGACTAGTATAGCATATGTATATCTTTATCATTATTTTCATTTTTCCCCACTCACATAACATTATCACTGCTCTTATAAATCATATATCGATTGTACACCACCTAATCTGATTCTATCTTCATCTTCACCGTAACTTATTGTTACTGAGAGAGATAAGAATCTTTGATTCATAAATATTGAGAGACATTATGGGCATTGTTGTTCAATTCGAAGAAAGAAAACTTGTCAGGGTGAATGATAAACAGAAAGAAAACTTGTCAGGGTGAATGATAAACAATGCAGAGTTCAACATTTTACATTTGTAAATAAACATGGGATAAGTTTAAAATAGCTACCATAACTTTTATTATTACTAAATGCTTTCACTTTAACCTATCTATTGTATAACTTACACATAAAACATAAAGTAAAATACCAATAAAAGTGAGTCTATGGGATGACATATTGTTGCTATGGCTCCAACTCTCTCAGAGTAACTGTTATACTAGAAACTTCTCCGTAGTGGCAAAGACTTACAGTCAAAAAACTATGGGGTAAAAACTATTCTGTTGAGAGAAACTAACTTGATCAAAGTTATTCTCATCTGAGAATTATTTTATTTTACATGCCAAAATGAATACATAAGAAATATCGTTGTCATCAGAAAAAGCAGTTAAATACGTATTCATGATTGTACTTAGGCTGTCAAGCGGGCTGAAATCATGGTAAGACATTTTCATTTTATTTACCTACAAATATTTTATAAAATAAGATTCATTCGTCATTCATCATATTTTTTTACTCAAAAAAACATTACATGTTTGAGTCTCTGCCTGAATCTGAATTACAAGACATCATAAGCAACCAATCAATTGCTATATCAAAAGAATTGGTTTGCAAAGGATCCATGGAGGTGTATATAATGAAAATAGAAAATATTATGAAGGTATAATATAACTTAAAAAGTGGTATACAACTATATATTATTAGCTAATGCTAATCTTATATGCATTGTAAGTATGATTATTCAGATTGACAATTTCTTCAACTTTCTGAAGAACACCAAAGTTATTATGTTGGATGTAGCTATTCGTTCAAAATAAAACTGGCATTTGAAGATGTTGGAGTTAAATTTATGAATGTCATGTTTGTAATAAAAATGTTGTCACTATTTTAAGGTAACAAATCAATTCAGATACTTTTTTATTCAGAATACATTTCATAACACTATTTAACATATTTTTAATGTTAGTTTACTTGAGGCCATTAGTTTGTCATGTCGTGGTGATCACTTGTAAAGCAATGGCAATGGTATTAGAGATATTATTAGATATTGTTGATGATGACAGCAATCAAATATATTACTATAAGCCTTTTAAAGCGTTAAATGAGCCAATCGGTATTGATGGAAGTAAATCTATATATGATTCAAATTATGAATAATATGTCGATAATCCAAATTGTACACAATATCATAAAGTAGTTAATTTTCTAGCCATTTTCCGGAAGACCACGGTAAAAGCGATATTTGACATCAATAAAGAACAGAATAAAGGTAAAATGATGCAAAAGAATCATCAACTTGAAATACTACATCCCATGTCATAATTATTATCTCCCAATGCTTATTATATTTTGAAAAAATTAAAATTCAATCTTTTGATGTCATTATATTTTGAAGAATGTTACTTATGCTTGTCTTATATGCTTAACCGGTAGTTAGAAGCGTGTGTCTGTTCGTAATGAAGAGGCGCCCGATCTTGCTTCGCGAGGAGTGGTGAAATCGTCGTTTATCTAGCTATTCGTTTTTATACTTAGTCCCAGACTTGAAAAAAATAAAAACTTCGGTCCCTTCTGTACCTAAATAAAATGAATTTATTTTGCTCACAAGAAAATGATGCTTATAGTTGTTAAAATGAGTAAATGACAGGGGATAAAGGCTTGAAGACAACATGTGCCGGTAATGCAGGGAAGTCTTTGTTGTGTCCAAGATAATTGAAGAGTCAATTCAGAAGTCTTTCCAGTGTCTAATAATGAAATTTCTGTCATCCAAGAGTCTTTTGTACTCAGCATTCCAGTGTTCATTGTCTCCAAAATCTTTCTATCAGGTTGTCTTAATATTTTCCGGAACCCTATAGCAGAAATGAAAAACTGGGACTCTTAATTTGATGTAAAGTTATCAATAACTCTTTTCATTATATTAACCAATTAGTTTACAGGCCCTTTTCATTTTCTTTCTTCTTCTTTTTTTTCGAGATAAATATTATGAGGCAACATGTTTACCTCAAATAAACAAATGCAGATCAACTAATAAATAAATAAGAGATTGTAACTTAAATGAAATTATAAAAGTGAAGCAAATGAAAAATGAGGAAATTAAAAACAAAGTAACTTGACTTTGAAGAAATAGAATAATATCTTAACATAAATTATCTGATAAATTAATAAAGTCATATAAAATAATACATCAGGTTTCAATTTGGAATTGATTAAAAAATTATGAAAATCGATAAAATCTTAGAATAATATTTTCGAAATCCTTTATAATATGGGTCTCAAGAAAATCATAGGTATTAATTCTTAAATATGAAAAAATAATTATTGCAACTTAATAAAAATATGAATATAGTGCTTTTTGTTTTCTTTTTAAAGTTGAGTGCAATTTGGAGTTAAATACAATTTTCTTATAGCAACTAATAGTATGGTGTTATGCTTTAGACTATGTACATAAAGTTTGAGCAGTTTTAGGCCATGAGTGCCTACCCACTTTAATACTCAGTAATAATTACATACTATAACAAATATAAAATAATTAATATTATCTTGCTCATTATTTACCTAACATCTTGGATGCTTCCATATCTTTCGATCAATTCAATAAATTTAAAAGAAGTCATTGAATGTGCAGGTCTTCATGTTGTTAAAAAATGTTTAACCAACAAATTATTAATTATTTGGGATCTTATTGTTTTTGCCTAAAATAAGAAATTAGTTGAGATGCCTATTTTAGCCTTTTTCAAGCAGGTTGCTTAAAAATATCCTTAAGCACATAGTTGTAAGCTCCAAAATAATGAAATGTTCAGTTGAGATGGGCATCAGTTAGTGTGCTGCTGCGTTCCCATAGTGCTTATGCCCGGTGCTAACTTTTCTTTTTTTTTAACTTCTTTTAAAGTTTTTAACCATGGCCACAATATAATGTATTACAGAAAGACTCATCTATGAACAAAAAATATTACTAATATAGTCTAACGTTACAGTAAATTTGTATTTTATAATATGAAAATACAAATGTCTTCACGATATGATACAAATATCTTCCTTTTGTTATCGTTTTTTTATGTTGAAGCGATTGATGTAGGTCAACATTGGTCGCCGATTGATGATTGTCGGCCGCCATTCAGCGCAGGCAAAACTGACCCGTGAGATCAGCATTTAAAATAGTGCGGCGGAAGTTAACGTCGTATTGATGTTGCCTTACGTAATCAATTCCGATTGAGATAACTCATAACCTTTTTGACTACTTGAATCTTTTCGCTGGCCCTTTGGTTAAGTTCAATATTTAATCAGTTCATTGAGCCTATAAATACTGAGGTTGATTAATCTCCAATACGAGTACAAATATATATTTTATCTCCATCATCTCTACTCGAAATCCACCACCACTCAAAATGATGACATAAACTGCAGCACTACATTACTTTCCTTGCATGCCAACCTTTATTTATATTTCATCATCTCTTTGCTGCAATGCAGAGTTCCATTTCTTCCACTGTGCTTTATAAATTCAATTTTCAAGAATGGAACTAGAATCATACTGATAAGAGTGAGGTTGATGCCCTACTAACCTGGACAAACAAAGCCAACACATCTTAGCTTCATGGCACCCAGGCACACCCTCCCTTGCGCCTTGGCAACTGGTCTGGAATAGCTCAATGATTCAGCTTCTCATCCTTTGCATCTCAGACATCATCACTTGCTAATAATTCCCATTATATGGAATCATTCCTCTAATATCAGTGTCTTATCACACTAGTCTACCTTGATCCTGAAAGATAATAACTATTTTCTCTGGAAAAATCCCTCTTCAGCATCATGCTTCCTAACCAACCTAGAGCATTTTTAACCTCTACCATAACAATATATCTCGGTTCTATACCAACGAAATCCCGGCAGCCTCATTGCCCTGGGTCATCTAATTTGAGTGCCAACTCCTATGCTGAGTATAGTCCCACTGCTTCTATTGGTAAGTTGAATAACAACAGCTTCCTCGCGCTTTCAACACCTGAAAAATAAACTCGTTAGGTTTATTCAGCAGCTACATTAACAATTTGAGGTAAAGCCCCGGGGAGACCTTATATCTATGAAAATGAACTATCTGGTTCAATCCTGAAATTATTGGAAGACTTACATCGTGGTTGAATTAACGATTTTTTGATTAACAAGTTGAGTGGTAAAATACGCTTTTTGAAATTCAAATTTGGTGAAACTGGAGACCTTACATCTACATGAAAATCATATTTGCGGTTTAATTCCTAATAATATTGGTAGACTTAAATCACTGAATTCAACCTTACAGGTTATCTGAAAACAAACTACGTGGATTTATTCCAAATCTTCCATTAATCTGGTGAGCTTGAATCAATGAGTCTGTCTGCAAACCATATCTCCGGTCAAATCCCCGAGCAATTCAATAACTTGACACATCTTAAAGATTTGCAACTTTTCAATAACAGTCTTTCTGGTTCTTTACCGGAAAAAGTATGTCTCGGTGGACAACTTCAGAATTTTACTGCTAATCAAATGGAAGAGTTCACTGAAGCCCTATAGGCTTCCTAACTCAAAAAATATCAGCACGGAGTACTCTATAAGTCACTTCTTGATATGAACCAATTATCTACGGAGACTTGTCGGAAGACAGGACATATCCTCACTTCAGTTCATATCGGACCTAAGCCATCAATAACTTTTTGCATGGTAGGCTTCTATCTGCAAAGTGGGGACAATGCAAAGTTTAATACGGCAGGGGATCTCAAACAACAATATATCAGGTAGACTACCAAGAAACCTTGGAGAAGCTTCTCAAAATTCAGAGGCTTGATCTTAGTTCAAATAAATTCAATCGGGGAAATTCCAAAACTTTTTGTTCAGATTTAAACTTCTGGTGATCTCAACCATGAAAGAGGTAACATGTTATCTGGAAATTTACCAAAAGGTAGTTAGAATGCGTCTAGGCGACTTTCTTCTCTCAACATGGCAACAAACAATCTGAGTGGCATAATTCCTGAAGAATTGGAGAATGGGCAACTCTTGAATTTAAATCTGAGTTGCAACTCTTCTCGGTGCAAATATTCCTTCTATATAGGAAATATACACGCCCTTGAAAATCTGATTTGAGTCATAATCGGTTGAGCAGTGACATTCCTCAAGAATTCATAGCCAACTTGGAAAGCTAGAGAGTCTAAACCTTTCTAACACAATGACATATCAGGTTTTCTTGCCGTCAACCCTTGAAAATTCTTTTGAGTTTGACCTCCAATAAGCATATCCTTGGAAGCAATCAGCTAGATGATTCCGTACTTGCTAATATTCCAAAGCTACCAAAAGGGCGCATTCGATTCACTGAAGAAGAATTAATAAGAAGGTCTTTGTGGACATATTGATGGTCTAATTCCATGTTCCTTCAAAAATAAAGGAAAAGCACTAAAATTAGTAATATTGGTCACAGTGTTCTGCAGGAATCTTTTCTCCTTCGGTGTCCTAGTTGGGATTTTAATTTTGTGCGAAAATGGCAAAGAACCAGTACAATTGAACAGCTTATAAGCCGATAGAAGATTTGCTTTCGATTTGGGCTGATGGGAAAAGAATGGTGTATGAGGGGAATATTATTCAAACAGCCGAAGACTTCAATTCTCAGTATTGCATTGGGCAAGGGAGGATATGGAAGTGTTTACAGGCTGAATCCTAGCCAGCCAGTGAAGTTATTTGCAGTTAAAGATTTCATAACTTTCAGAAGATCTTTTAAGGTCTACAAGATGAAAACTCATATTATCTGAAATTCAAGCACTGACTCTGAATTACTTTAAATCACATTATTGAGGCTATTTGAATTGTCAGGGAACTCATTTTTGGTTTATCAGTTTGTGGATGGAAGCAACCTTCTGAATATCTTGAGGAATCATGAACAAGTTCAAAACTTCAAATGGATTAATAGGTTCAATGTTGTTAAAGGAGTTGCAGATGCATTATCCTACATGCATCATGAAGTTTCACCTCCCTTGGTTCATAGAGACATATCAAGCAAGAACATCTTGTTGAATTGAGATCCATGAAGCTCATGCCAACGAACTTTGGAACTGCAAGATTCTTGAGTCATAATTCATCTTATTGGACTTCATTTCTCAACAGGTTGTTTGGATACTCCAGCTCAGGCATGTTTTCATTTTCGCCTAATAATAATTTTTCACGTATTTTATTCATCACTCCAATCATATGTATCCCTTCACAATTTAATTTATGAATACTTCATGTTGTTGTTGCAGAACAGCATATACTCCAAAAGGTAAAGTGAGGAAGTGCTTGATGTATATAGTTTTAAGAGATTGCTTTCATTGGAAGTGTTGATGGGGACACATCCTGGCGACCTCTCATCATCTCATTATCATCTGCCCACTCTTCGTCGATTTTGCTGGGATGTAATTGATCAACGTATTTCACACTCCCGCAATGGAAGAAATAGACAAAGTTATTCTCATTACAAAGTTGGGATTTGCATGTCTGCAACAAAATCCTCAGAAAACTCTCGCCAACAATGCATCATGTTTCTGTTCAACTAGCAAAATTGAAGCCAAACAATTACAAGGATGATTACATCCATCAGATTGGTGGGCTGCTTTGAGGTGATGTTCCCATGTTTGCAGATTTGAAGTCTTGAGGCATGAGCACAGCTTTTGAATAAACTTGCTTCTTTTATCTAATTATATTTTGGTCGAATGGATTTGAGTATCACATGCATACATTTGAAAAATAATTTTAGTTCGATCATTTTCGTTTCAATATCATTTTGAATTAGATTCTTGCATTTGTTAGAACTTGAACAATAATTTATACATTACATTGAATAGATAAAATTGAATTGAAATATGCCTGAAGTAGATTCAGGCGGATACAACTTTTCATCCAAGGGTGATGGTTAAAATATAAATTGAAATTTTCAGGTTTTTTAATGTATAAAAAAGCAGATTTGAGGAAATACATAAAGGTTCAAGAATTGTAATATTGAATTGTCAAAAGAGGATCATAGCTAACAAAATAAAATTACTATAGTTGATAAAGAGTTGAGCAAAGATACCAATGATACGTATAAACGTATTGCAAATTAAGTTATTAAATGTGTTTGGTAGAGATTTGACTGAACAAATCTTGAATAAAGAAGGGGTCTGCTAGGTAGGAGAGATGAACAATAACTCAAGATATGTTTTTTTAATAATTTACTTGGACGAACAATTTTACCTTTTACTAATTTAAGTTGAACTGAGACAATTTTTTATAATGAGAATTAGTCGAATAAGACTTGATTTTGAAAGGAAGCCAATCAATTGTTGATATTGAGTTAAACTTATCCATGGTGAATAAATTATACTGACATTGTTTGCGTCCCCAACTAAAAATACATGTTACATACTACTCCCCTCATTTTATTTTCTAAGGAAGGTTTGTTTTTTAACAAGTTATAGTAAATTCAGAAATTTTGTCTCCCCAATTTCAATTTTTACACTTTCATTTTTTAAACTGAATACACAAATAACTAATAACATCTATAAAGTGTTTTTAGGATTGGCAAAAAAGAAAATTAGACCTTGAGAATTTGGGATGGAAGGAATATATAAATGATCAAATTAATCAATTTAAAACATAAATAATCAAATGATAACCGAATATAAATTTATGAGTCTATGATGTCTTTTTTCCCTATAAACAATCACATGAATCATGGTATTGTAATGGATTGTATGTTTTTAGTCGCTTCTTATTGTCTTACGTATCTTTACAGTTGAGGTGGTGTATTTTGCGATCTTTCGGGCAATCACCAAACTTTTTTTATCTTTTTCCAGGTGCGGTCACTTGTCATTTTAAGCAACAGTAATTACTTATCTTGTGGTTTACATAAAATGACTATTTCTTACTATAGCCCAAGTATAAAGGAATACATTTTACATAATTAAAAATAGAAATCTAAACTTTCTTCTGCCATGCGTCCCTGCCATTACACAAACTATCTGTCATTTTCTTTTTTTACCCAGCCATTTTCATTACTTACCCAGCGGCTTTTCTGCAACGACCAGCTGAGCCCATTGTTACGCGGCGAGGCGCATAAATTACATTTAACCTTTGGCGCGGCGCTGCACTGCGCCGACCACTTATACGCGGCCAGAACTATAGTACTTGAGCCCATAGTCCATTGATAACGACGCGCGTCATTGCCTCGCTTGCCCGCGGCGTTGGGGGCATTGCTCTGGCATAAAGCGGTAAATGGTGTTTCGGGGTGATAAAATAACTATTTTGCCCACTTATTTGTAAGTGTGGAAGATTAGAAGTATGTTTATAAATAAAATAGTCGTTTAGGTACTAAAAATATTATTTGAATTGTGTATACTATTGGGTGGAGATTTATGGTTCGTTAAAACTTTGTTCATTGTGGTTTCAAGTAATAATCAAAAATACAACTGATATATTTTTCTTTTTTCTTTTAATTGCATTTTAGGTAATATGTAAGATTTTCTCAAATAAAAAATCATTAATGTCAATTATATAAGTATGTCACTAAACTTTCAAGTAATGCATGCAGAAACATTTTATGAATTTTGATATACGTTTTAATTAAATGCATCTGAAATAATTTGAGTGCAACTTTTTTTTTTTTTTGAATTTTTGTTTATGCAGTAGAATGGTGGGTTTTGGTAATGTGTCTTGGCGTTTTTATGTTGAAATTTTAAATGCATATAATATTAATGAAACGTTAATGAGCAGGTATGATTAATAGCAAAAATAGCCATAGTATTCATTCCCACTGACCCTAACTTTATAGTCCCTGGATAGTGAGTATAAACTATTTTCTTGTTCCATCTTTCGCAAAAAAGCAAACTTGAAGCTTCATTGGAATTTCCCCAAAGGGGTTTTCATGAATTGATGGATTCTCAAGTTTCTTAAAATACTAGAAGGCAGATGTGCATGCTTAAAAATGGAGGTAACTATTATTTCCTCAAACTTTATTTACCTTTTTATAATTTCCTCTTTTTTCTATGTTTCTTTTAAGATTAATTTGTTTTTGTTTCATTTTGATGTTATTACCACTTTGTGCTTTCTTTGGTTACGGAACCTTTAAAGTGAATTTATGTTCTTCTTAATCAACTGATTAGTAGTATAGATTTGCAATTATTTTAGAAGCTAAATAACTAATGATTTGAAGAGTAACAATTGGAATGTATATTTGAACATTTATTTATGACTAAAAACTGGTACATTTGAGGATTTTCTGATGAGTAGATAGATGCCATAGAACTTGTTGACCTCATATGTTTGACCAAGTAAATTAAACTGACTGTTAAGTAAGTAGTGTTTTTAGTTTTGTATTAAATATCTGGATATATGCATTTTTCTATAATTCTCATTTTCCGCTCTTAAAGACGAAGCTTAGCCTCAATAAAGTATCATTCTCATTCTAATGGTGTCTACATTTCACTAATAGCAATGTCAGGAGCGAATACACCTAGTACTGATCTTATTTTTTTCGATTATGTAGGACTTGAAGCGCTTCTGTGGGGAAATTATGACATGGCAGCAAATGTGTTATCTCGATTATCCACAATGATGTTACTTAGGCTGAAGCTTGTTTCTAAAGGATTGAATGATCTGATAGCAGACCGAACTTTAGCCCGGCTTCAAATGATAAGGACAGAAACAGTGTGTGGTTTCTTCTATCAAGAGATGTATCTGAATAACGATGTTTGTGCCTCCTGTGTTAGCTATGTTCCTTGGGGGAGAGAGGATAACCAAGTCTGCAACAATGTTCTGGAATTTCTTCCTGATAGAGTCACTATCCAGGCAGCCTGTAATGGCAGTATGTTAATGCAGTAATTAACTTATCTTCTTTTGACACAATGGTATATGTCTGCAACCCCTTGAGAAAAGAGTGGAACAAGCTACTATTGCCTGATCCTAACAAAGTATGTAGCTTAGCATTGGCTTTTGATCCCTTGAAGAATCCTGCCCATGTTTCAACACACTTCAAAGTGGTTGCAGTCCGAAATGGTGTTGATGATATACTGATGTTTAATATATACTCATCAGAAACAGGGAGGTGGAGAAACTCAGAAGTGATTTGTCGGTGCAATCATAATTTGTTCAAGAATAAGAGCATATTTGCAGGTGGAGATCTATATTGGCTGACTGATGGTGAGGAAATCCTCATGTTGAATCTTGAAAGTGAGCTAACTTTGTTAGTCAAGGAACTGAATTCACTATGACACGTCAATTCTGTATTGGAGAATCTGAAGACAAGCTGCATTATGTACTGCTCTCAGAATATGGACTTCAGTTGTGGATGCTTGAGGACTGCTTTGCATCTCAATGGGCAGTAAAGTACTCGATATCCCTGAAAGAATTAGAAGAAGATATTCCCGAGATTTTATTCAACTTAGCCGAGACATTGAATATGATCTTATGGCTTGATCTTTGGGCTTTCAAAGACGGTATTTTGTTCATCAGAGTCTCAAGTAGCGTATACTCTTTTGACTTTGAGACAAAAGATGAGCAAAAAAGGCTCTATAGACTCTTTTCTATGTTGGGGAACTCATCTGTGTTGTTGTTTCACCTCCTGTAGTGATTACTTACTCTTTGAGCTTAGTTCCTCTAGATGAAGAATAGTCTTGCCCTGATTATCCCTTTTGTTGAGGTCAAGAAAGTTTAACTTCGACCTCTATGCCCTTGACACAGACTATGATTGAAAGAACACTTTTGCTGTGATCCTGTTTATGCAGTGTGTTAGGCTCAATGATCTACATCGAAGTGTTGGGCTCAATGTCCCCACCCCTCCCTTCCCCCACCCCTTGCTATATCAGTGACAAGTGCCTCCTTATTCTAAAAGTATGTTCTATATTTGGGAGACATTCAAGAAGTTTCAGATGGTGAAAGCTTCAATGAACGATGATATTGGTTTGAGGAGAAGATAAGTGATGGTTGAAGAAGATGAACATGGAATCTTTTTTTTTTCAGTGAACTAAGCAATAAAGATGATACTTTCAAGCTTCGTTGCTTGAATTTTGATCCTGTGGTTGAGCTTTGGTAATAATTATTTTTTTTGTGTTTTATAATATTTGATGAAAAATCATATATCGATAGGAAAGGTATTTTTAAATTATATATTTTTATAAAATATTATAAAAAGCAATAACAAAAATATCCCCATGATAACGTTTGAAAAATTAGTAAAAGTAGTTATAGAATGGAGGTAATATTTAATATCAAAAATATCTATGATTAACGATTTGTGCTTGACCAATACCGTTCCTTCATAAAATACTCGTATAAGAAGTACTTCTGTCTTCTAGTACCATCGGAGTACTACTCCATTGCTACTAAAACTTAAAATGAAAATAATAAAACATGATTGTCTTGATTGAAGGTTTAGCATTACTTATGTAGTCTAAAGCCATCAGCAACAGATGACTAAATTTGAAGCTGCTGTGCCACAGTCTGCACCACCTTATTTGATGTCAACATTGACAATTTCCTAAAGTCAACAAGTTTTATGGTGATGAACACGCATTGGTGTCTCACTGCCAAACTTTGAAACTGCAGAGAATTAACTGATCTGCTAGATTACAAAATAAGTCATTTTAAATATGAGTTTTAAAGAAGCTTCATAGGATAATGAGAATTTGGGAAAACATGGAGGCTTGGAATGTAAAAAGATTAGAACAAGTGTTATATGCACAGAAATAAACCATATATAACTTGGAACAGAGAAACATCCTAATTCATAAATTATGCAACTGCATACCATGGGTAAGCTAAAACATAAGACAAAGGACAATGCAAAAAGTTGTTGAAAGTATGTATTGATATGAATTATCAGATATTCTACATGATCAGCAGGATTAATAATTCTGATTGTTCTTGAACCAAGTTGGGGGAGGCCAAAATGCGCTTGCACCTTCACGGAACATGAGCAACGAACCAAGTTTACAAGTTTGAATATCAAATACACCAATGTTCTGCCCTTGTAACTCCTTGAAAGCATCATCACTAGCTCCTCTAACTCTAGCATGAGCTTTACGGCGAGATAAGGGCAAGTCATCATCAGAACTAGAATAACAATCACATCCAATAGTTATGACCATAACCACCATATCCATCATCAATAGGTTCATCATCTCCTTCGTTAATAAACTCGTCATAGCCATTGCTACAACACACTTTCGGTTTATCCTTCTCGAATTTCAACTCTATCCCTTCATCTGCATGGTACACAACATTGCCCTTACATCCTGGTAAGTACGTAGAAGAAATCGAATAGGAACAATCATTACCCAAGAACAGAATCATATCCCCTAAGGTGTTCACAATCTCCCACTTATGCTTCACCTCATTCAGACAATAAATCTTCATTTTAACAGCAGTATGAAACTCAGAACCACCCCTCGTTTTAAGAGGACCAGAATCTGGATCAAGGTCATATTCACATGAATCAACATCAAGCTCAATATCAACAGACAACAAAGTCCCACAATTTTCCAACATTACCGTTTTACCAATCCGAAATCAACGTTTGATTACCATAATCCTAGTCATAAATCGAAGTATACCCCGTAGAATCCACAGAATGAACCCTCCCCTTATAAACAACAATATCCTCAATTTGAAAGCTAAACTTAGCCATTCCTCATCACCCTTTTTCACATAATACAATCTTTTGTTTCCATTAAGAGCAATAACAGTATATTCATTATCATTGATGCCAGGCAAAAACAGAACCTTCTTAGGCCTATCAGTGTGCTTATAACCAACTTGAGGGTGCTTTTGTGAAGGAACATACTTAAGATAATAAGCTTTACAAACTTCAACAAAACGAAAATCCAACAAACTAAACTTCTTACATATGTTCTTGATCTCTTTATCCGAAACCGGACTCAGGACGTGAAAGTTGTTCCCCCCCATCTTCACTTTCTTGAAGCTTGACTAACCAAGAAGTTGTACTACAATTTGATAATGGTTTCAACTACTTCATGAGGTTGGACAAGATAAACAATTCTTTGAGTTAGACGATAGTAGGCTAAAGGAGCTAGTTGGCTCAACTTGTTGATTTGGCTCATAGTTTTCGGTTTTGAACTCGTCAAGGTTGAGAGGGTAAGGGAGCTTGGAAGGGAGGAGGAGGCGGCGAGGGGGGCGAAGGAGCGGCGCCATGACGAGCAGATGGAGCGGAAACGGAGGGAGTCGAGGTGGGTATGGAGGTGGTGGGAGATTTTTTGGAGTTCGGAGGGGAGGTTGTGCCATTGTCAATATTGCATGGGCATGTTGAGAGGAGTGGATAGAGAATTGAAAGGTGAAAGTGATGTAGAGATCAAAGTGTTAGTTCGGATACTCTATTACAATTTACTGAAACTCTATGTTTTACTATATTAATATCACGATAATATCATCTTCAATTATTATCATTTGAATGATATTTAATTAAGTATTTTATATTTTTCATGAACTATTATTATTGTTAAAATAATAACTGTAAAAGTATTCAAGGCTTCTGCCTCGCCGCGTCGTCACGCCGTCGTGACTTTTTCAACTTCATCGTTACAGACCGTCATTCGTCATTCCGAACTATGATTCAAAATGATTTTAAGGATTGAAAACTAGATGATATAATCGTAAAATTTTAACATTCTTTAGGAGTATTTGAACTAACTTTTCAACCAATACAAATGAAAAAAAAAACAAGAAAGTTAAATAACTTAAAAAAGTCAAATATAACAAATTGCATTGCAAATTTAAACAATAACAAGTAAAGACGGAGAACCTGTTATTTACTTAGGAATTAGGATAATGCTTATACTGTACATGACATTTAAATCAATTTGTTAAGGAACAATAAATTTGGGTCTTACACGGCTATACTATGGGCTTATCCGGATTGGCCCATCACACCCTGCCTTATTGTAATTAATCAGTTGGTGCTTAAATATTATACTGCTTAAATAATTTACAACCTAGATTTATTATTTTCCGGCAACCTTCATTCTCTGCCACCTGCTAAACCTAAATCGCGACGCCGCCCTTAAAATTAGTAAGCAAATTGATTAGTTCTTTGTTCTGGATAAATGAGGTCGGAGAATCACTGAAGAATAATTGATGCCCTATAATTGGGGAAGATGATAATTTCTAAAATTTTTACTTTGGGTTTTATTTATCTTTACCTGTTAGATAATGGGCTCTTAAAGATAGCACTCCAAATTTAATGAATAATAACTTAAGCACCTTACACATCTTATGACTTAAACACTAATCCATTTTTGATTAATCAAGTCGATTTTAGATGGTATGTTATATTTTATGTGATAATATTTGTTATACTTGCTTACTATCAAGTAAAATGTCTTATTTATGTTTATAAATTCGATTAGTTTTCCTAGATCTTATAATTATTTCAACCAAGTACGAATGTATACTAGAAAGTGTAATCACTTATATCAAACATTTATGACATCATAATTTTAGTGTCCTAAAATAAATACTAACATAAGTAGATAGAGAAGTAGAATTAAATAGTTGTAATAATAATATGACAATGAAAAAGTGTGAAACCGTCACACTATCAGTTTCTCGAGATCCCTATCTGATATTCTACTAAGGAAGTAAATCGCTGGATGTGCCTCAACTGGTCAGGGAACGAAAAACACATCCCGCGATTATATCACCCACCTAATAGGAAAAACCCTAATTAACAAGGAAAAATATGAATTAAAATAAAAACCCTCATTAGATCATTCATATATTACTATGGGTAAGATCTAATGATGATAAGGTGAGGCTGCTTGGGCTCTGTTCTTTCTCTTTTGGAGGAACCTCTGCAAAGATCTCTTCATAGAGAGGCCAGTTGGACTTGGAGTGTGTGGGTGATGCACCAGTGGGGTTCTTGGTGGTAATGAACAAGAATAATTCATTGAACTTAATCTTTCTTCCATTTCCCGATTTGCAACCAATATAATTTCCCTAGCCTGTATATATATGTTCCAATTAATAAGATCGATCAATTGCATACTCGATCGATGCGCTTTATATATACTAATGTGTAAAAAAGCATCAAAAATAAATTGTGATGGAAGGAAGTAGTTTATTTTGTACACCGTATTAGATTTTTAACATTATATATTTTGTCCACATTTTGTTTTTTCAAAATATAGCCCTTGTATTAGAGATAATTGTCGAAATGGTCCTCAATAGTGGCATCACTGCACTGGCCTCCACAAGATAATTAGTTGGGGCCTCAGAAAGAGCAAGTTGTATTCCCTCTGTCCCTAAACTAAAGCTCACGTATCTAAACATCATTTTGCATTAATCGCGATTTAGCTTTATCAAAGTTAAACTTTCAAGGCTGCCATTGCACCAAACTGTAATCTCAAGTTGATAAGATTTAACGGTAAATGTTACTGGGACCAAAGTGCAAGTTTTGTGTTACTTAATGACTAACCACCACGCGACACTATCGTGACCAAAACAAGTAACTCGACGTCACTATCTGCATCATTTCTAAGAATTAACTCTGTGATTTAATGAAAACCCATTGAGACCAAAGCCGCTAGTCTTTCGCGCCACTTACGAAGACTAAATTGCTGACAAGAATTATCGTGCACTGTAAAACAAGAACTCGCAAGGCCATTATCGAAGATCATTTTCGATAATTTTCTCCCTTGTATTACATACAAAGACCCCGAACCCACAAATAAAGTACTCGAAACGAGAAACTCGTTATTGCTAATTATATTCCACGACTACTCGCCTATATATTTCTAGTGGTTTCATTTCGCATAATAATAGAATAGTAGAACTTGTGTTCATTAATTAAGCTGGTGGAAAAATAGAATGGAGCTGGACTATGAGCTTTTTAATACCTACCTGAAGCTCAGTAACATCAGCAACAGCTATTTGCCCTTTGTAGAATATAGTCATCTGCTTCTGCCGTTCTTCTTCTTGTTGCATTGTTGTTGAACTACTACTCCCATTATTGAAAATATCCAATAACCTTCAAGAATCCATAAAAACAATATTATTGTTTGGCTAGACGTTGTATTCATATAAAAAACCGAACTAACCATTTATTAATGAGATAAATCTTGGTTTTGTTTGATTATTTATGATGTTGCTATTCGGCTATTCCTCAATATAAGTAAAACAAATGTAGGCCATATCGAAAAATAGAATGATAGATAAATAGACTTACATGTAATGATGTCGAGTATTATTGTAGTTAGAAATATTGAATGACTCGGATGGTGGAAGAAGATTGAGTTCCAAGTTGCAGTTTCTTTTCATTTTTATATTCAATTTCTTGTGATGCTTTGTGTTTTCTTGATTTGTTGAAGGAAAGAATTGAACAGATCAGATTTAAGTGAAAATTATTTTGTAGATAGAGAAGGAAGAGAGGAAATGAGGAATATATAAAACGATATGTTTTGGGGTTAAGGTTGGAAAGCAACTTGAAACACGGCATGCACATTATTGTGCAAATATTATAGAAACCGCCATTATAATCAAATATGAGAAGAATTTAATTTCAATAAATTATCATATCAATCACGTGGAACATGATACTAATAATATTACTTGTAAAATAATAAGTTCTCACCGATATTATTGATATAATGTACAATTTATACATACAGAATAGCTAATGGACATCCTATACAAACATTAGGTCGAAATACAGCTCCAATATCGGGATAAGGTCGGGACTTTGGCAAGTCCCGAATTTCTTCCGAACTCCTACTGACACGACAAAACGGAAGATCGGGACATAGGTCGGGTACCTATTACTCCCGACAAATGTCCGACAACGTAAGATTACTCCTATTATTTTCGGCTTTCTTTACTGCTATTGAATTCTCATTTGATAGATTACTAAAAAAAGAAAAAAAGAATTCTCATTTGATTGATCAGTAAGTTAAGTTTTGATGCTATTGCTTTAATCTCCTCATTTTAGTATTTAACAACGTGCTCAGGATAAAGTTGGATGGCTACGCCTCCTTTTATCCTTTTCAATAATACTCTGTACCAGAAAAAAATTAATTGTAGTATTTGACTAATTGGTTTTAGAAATTCAATTCTGACTTAATCAAATCTTATTTAGATAAATTGTTTTAATGTTGAAAATTTAATGTAAGTGATAGATGTGCAGTATTTAATTGTGGATTTCTTCATTAAAGAGCTTGTGCTTTTCCATCGAAAATTAAATAGCTTGTGTTTTATTTTCCATCTAAATTTAACATTTTAGTTAGGTGGTATATATTGTAACTATTGTGTTTCGGAGATTAATATACAACAATATTATAATTATTTGGGACTAAACTACAATTCGATCATACTATTCGAAAGTAACACAAGTAGCTATTAATACATATTCTCGAAAGTAACAATGCGAACATTATCGCCTTATTCTTTCTCGTGATCATACTCACACATTTTTCACTTTTGAAGCTCTCGTGATGATACTACAATACTTATGCCATTTTCGAGCACTAATATGCAACAATGTAATTATTTGGAACAAAAGAATAACATCATTTCACCAAATAAAAACCTTTTTATCAGATAAATCAATACTAAAATAAGCCTCAAGTTTCCAAATGAACGGTGGGCAGAAACTGTCCGACGCCATTAAGGATTTCTTGGTGTTCTTTCATAACTCCGCCACCCGCCTATTTTCAAATAAATAAAATTGGTTTTATTATTATACATAAATCAAATTGGTCTTATTATTATAAATAAATAAATTGGTTTGGTTATTAAAAGAAAAGAAATTGGTTTGGTTGAAATTGGTTAAGACAATTTTGGATACCGTTTGGTTAGTTTAGGAAATTGGAAAATGACGATGATGTTTGACGGGACGGATGCTGTCTCGATTTTGGAGCGGAAAGGTCAATCTGATTTTGGCAGTGGGGGAGGGATGGACGCTCCGGGTTTGGGGCACAAGGTCAGCATTTATATTTTATTTTTATTTTTAATTAATTAAAATTGATTAATATTTTAAACATCGATTTCATTAAGTCATTATATTTAAAAAATAAAATAAAATATCATTGCCCCTCCTCCTCCCACCCTTCCACTCATCGTCCCCCCTCCCTTCCCCACCACACTCCATTCCTCCCCTTCCCCTACCTCGCCGCCCCCTTTCCCCGCCACCTCGAAATAGCAATCCTCTTCCCGAATCGCGCCCCCTTCCCTTCCCCTCGAAGTCGCGGCCCTCTCCCTCCTCCTCGAATTGCCTCCCTTCCTTGTTAATTGGGGTTTCCAAAATTTTGGGACGACGTGTGGTGATGTCAGATTAGGATTTTGATATTGAGGGTGATGGTGGTGGTCATGTAGCGGATGTATGTGCAGGTTGTTAAGATCATAAAGAGGAAAGAAAGAAGGTATTAAGTTTTTGAGTGAGGATGATAAGAAGAAAAAAAAAAACAAAATATACTAAATTTTAAAAATTATGGTCAAAATATGATAGTCTTCCGAATTTCTCCATATCTCTATCCATATTATGATTCTTGGAAAATTATAATCATTTTTAATTACTCTATTTTGATTAAGAAAATTATGTACCATGTTTGAATAGTTCCGTATATGGGCAGAGAAGTGGCCTGCGATGCAATATCAACCACAACTTTTGTTATTTCTTGGTGGAAGAAAATGAAATAAAGTTTATGCAAGGCTAACAATGTGGTACTACAACTAATAACGTTAATGAGAACTGGGAAATTTCAAAGAAATTGTTGTGATAGGTAGCTATCATATCTTGTATGGAGTGGTTAGGATCGTTCCTCTGGGCTCTGGGGTTCACACTATAAACAAAATAGATCAATTACGCCTTTTATTTTAATTAAAAAAACACTATTTTCGATTTGTTTTATCAACTCATCATGGTAAGTCTTTTCATTATGAATCTCACATCCTCAAGAGTGGTGTTTCAATATGATCTAAAGTTGGATGAGTTGGGAAATACCACCAATGTGGTGTAAAATAAATCAATATGGACGGAGCATCATCAGTCAATATAAATAATGTGATAAAGTATTCCAATACTCCATCCGTCCCAATTTATTAGTACTTGATCATGAAAGTAAAACATACTTTATTAAGAATTTAATTAATATTACTAATATATTTTAAAAAGTTACTTTAACAAAAAAAATTTTAATTAATCATGAAAAAAAATAAAAAGATTATTAAGTGATAAAACAAAATATCAAGATAAAGCCAGTATCAATTCCTATATGATCAAGAAAAGAAAAATAATACATTTTACTACATTTATCAAGAAAATTTAATAAAAAGCGAGTATTGTTTTAGTTATTAAACAACATCAATGTACATACTACAATCGTGAATTCCGATTTGCCTGAAGTGAAGCTAATAATTGTACCATTACCTGACAAAGCTAAAAAACGATGAGCTCATTATCGTAGTGGCTTCGGCGCTATTCCTAAATTTTATAGATGGGTAAATTAGAACAGAAAATTTGAACTTCTCGTGCAAATTACTTGTCTTTACAGAAGCTTCTAATCCATACTACATTTAAAAGACTAGCATTAATATTTAATACTCAGTTCTCTTTACTAGTTGAGTTATTTCCTGGGACATTACCTAACAAAGCTAGTATATATGGATTATGGAGAATGTCTCATCATTATTAAGGATCCTCAAAATCGTGGTGCACTAGTGCTAGTCAATGGACCAAACTCCGACGGCCCATATCCTTGTCCGCTGGGCTGAATATTGCTAATGGGCTGGTTCTAAGTGGTTGTCCAAACAAAACATATGTCTAGTTAATTACAGATGTTTGATACGAAGCGGATGACATCTCATTGAAGCGGACGTGGGTCGAACATTTCAACAAACCTTAATCGAACCCGAACCCATTTATTGAACTCACAACCCGACTCGACTCACATATCTCTAATGGACGAACATGAACTTGATAAATGAATTTTTGAAAACTATACTCTGACCATTGTAAACTGTGAAATTGCGACGAAGTCAATTAATTGCTTGCCTTTGGCTCTAAGTTCGAAATTGCCTGGTCGAGAGTTCGCCTGAAGGTACCTCGATTTATACGATTATTATTACATTTAAATAAAATTATAAAACTAGTACTCTAATTTTTCGACGATTTTAATTTGTTGTCAAGAGTGCTGCTCTTACGCGATGACTTTTTTTTTTTTCTTTATAAATTACTAGACAAGATCCACTATTTATCTAAGTAATTAATGTTCATCTTTACGATTTTTCAAGACTTCTGCCTATTTTAAATTTGAAATTTGCATCAAGTGAGTCTAGCTCGAGCTCCTCGGCTCGCTGCCGACTCTGCCGCCTATCAATCCAGCCGAGCCTTAGGCTCGTTTGATGATGGAACCAAGCCAAAAATTCTCCAGCTCCGGCTCGGCTCGACTCGACTCGGTAACAACTCTATTGTTAGCCTCCTATAAATTTTTATATTTTTCTTATTAGTATGATATAAAGTAATCCGTCACTTATACAAAAAATCTAGCTCGCTTACTGGTCACATAGTGAGTGTAGCCTCAGTTGAATCGAATGGTAATAATGAAATACACAAACATAACCTAACCAACAACACAGTTTTTGTTGCTCCACATTGTTCTCTCCGCCCATCTTCTTTGTTTTTTCCGACAAACTCTTCAATTCTTTCTTATATACATTTATTTCTTTGCATTCTTCTTACAACCTCAAACCTTTTTTGTTTCAATTAAATTGTCCACTTTACCTCAAATGGCTGCTATTGTTCAAGCAATTGGACCTCCAACATCTCTCTCTCAACCAAATTCCACCAAATTTCATTTATTTTCTCGCAGATCTCTTTCAGGTTCTTTTTTAACCTACCCCTTTTATTTATATCCATTTGTTTTTTCTTGTAATAATTATAATGCCCATGTCTCAATTTAAAGATATTATATGTTCTTTTGTATTAGACCATTGATGATTTGATGGGGTTATATTGTTTTTTAGTATTATTGGGTTGAGATACTAAAAATGTGATCTTTATGTAATAGTTTGCAAACTAATCTGGATTGTTTATGTTGCTGAAATGAATTTGTGCCTAGAATCCTAAATTGAGTAGATTCACTATGTTTTTAATTGGGTATGATTAGAATATTCCCTCCATCTGGTAAAGATCGTCTACTTTTGACCTTTTCAGAAGTTCATGGTAGAGCACTTTAATACTCGTTAAATGTGGTATATTTCGTAAAATGCATGTAGAAATTGGTCAAATGGGACAAGTTATGTGACAGGTTATGGGAAACGAAAAATGAGTGAAAGCATACAATCTTTTGTATAAGATCATTAATGATTTGATTGGGCTATGTTGTTTTTAATCTTATTGGGTACTAGATATACGAAAAATATGATCTTTCTGCAATAGATTGCAAACCAATGTGGCTGGTTTATGCTGCTGAATTTTAGATTCACTATCTTTTTTAGTTGACATGAACAATAACATTAGATTCGCTATCTTTTTTAGTTGACATGAACAATAACATAGTTTTTGTTATTGTTAGTTGATTGAATATCAAAGATGTAAACTAAACCAAACCCAGTCTTATCTCACTAAGTGGGGTCGGCTATATGAATCAACCTATGTGTCATCCCTTCTCTTAAGCCCTCAAATATCAAAGATGTAGATTTGAATATTTTTTTCCTTTGTATTTGCTTCAGAAAGAAAAGGAAGCATTTTTGTAGGTAGATCTGATGGGAAGTTGATCAATGGATTGAGCCTGCATTCTGCCAGAGGCGAAAAATTGGTCTCACATGCAGTTGAAGTTAGTTTCTCCTTAAGTTTTTACTATATGTGTGATTGTGTCCTTAGATTGATAATTGCGTTCTAAGACTACTAAATTTCTAATGTTGCACGTGCATTTTGTTAATGTTAGGCAAAACAAGACAATGCAGCTGCTACATCCAAGGCTGGGTAAGTGCTGTGTTGTTCTTGTTCTTTGTACCCTTGAATTAAACGTTGAGCCGGAAAAAATGAATTTATCCTCAAATATGTTTATTCCCCTAATCTGATGTGAGGTATATTTACTAGAATTAAGTTTTTGATAATATATGAATTATAAATCCTGATGTATAAGAGAAGACGCCCACTTATATGATTTAGATTGTGTGTAAAACAATATTCAGCTAGTGTGTGTGTGTGTGTGAAGTAGTACGATACGCAGTTGGCATAAACCAATATTGTCTCTAATTAGTAATATCCATATGTCGTAGTGTCTTCTAAACATTATTTGGTTTTTAACGAGAACCAAACAGTGCCCTTCATTCTATCTGTATCCTCCAGTCGATTAATTTTCCATCAGTAAAACCTACCTTGCCTAGTCTCAGTACTCCAATTTTCACTTCTAGATTTAGTGGCTTGCTGCAAGGTAGTGTAACATATTAGTTCTTCCTATGCTTCCATATCTTTACCCTGATATCTCTTAGGATATATTGTTCAGAACTTGAATTCATATTATGACATCTTCCGTTTAAGATACAACTAACAAGAATTGGTTTATAATTAGGCATGAGCTTTTACTTTTTGAAGCCCTTCAAGAAGGCCTCGAAGAAGAGATGGAAAGAGATCCTCGTGTTTGTGTGATGGGTGAAGATGTGGGCCACTATGGAGGTTCATATAAGGTAACCAAAGGCTTGGCCCCAAAGTATGGAGATTTAAGAGTGCTCGACACTCCTATTGCTGAGAACTCTTTCACTGGCATGGGGATTGGAGCTGCCATGACAGGTCTCCGTCCAATTATTGAGGGGATGAACATGGGATTTCTACTTTTAGCTTTTAACCAGATTTCTAACAACTGTGGTATGCTCCATTACACGTCTGGTGGGCAATTTAAAATACCAGTTGTGATCAGGGGACCTGGTGGTGTTGGTCGACAACTAGGAGCAGAGCATTCACAACGTCTGGAATCATATTTCCAGTCCATTCCTGGTATTCAGATGGTGGCATGCTCAACCCCCTATAATGCAAAAGGCTTAATGAAAGCTGCTATCAGAAGCGACAACCCTGTGATTCTCTTTGAACATGTTTTGCTGTACAACTTGAAAGAGAAAATTCCAGATGAAGAGTATATTTGTAATCTTGAAGAAGCTGAGATGGTCAGACCCGGTGAGCATGTCACCATCCTAACATATTCCAGGATGAGGTATCATGTGATGCAAGCTGCCAAGACTCTAGTTAATAAGGGTTATGATCCAGAGGTTATTGATATCAGGTCCTTGAAACCATTTGACCTTTACACCATAGGAAATTCAGTGAAGAAGACTCACCGTGTGCTAATAGTGGAAGAGTGCATGCGGACTGGTGGAATTGGCGCCAGCTTGACAGCTGCAATAACGGAGAATTTCAACGACTACCTGGACGCTCCGATTGTGTGTTTGTCATCGCAGGATGTGCCAACTCCTTATGCTGGAACACTGGAGAACTGGACCGTGGTTCAACCCGCACAAATTGTGTCTGCAGTCGAACAGCTCTGTATGTAATAGCTTTATCAAAGAAGTTAATTCATTCATATTATGATCGTGTTAAGAAATAGTTTGCATCGTTGAGCTCCTCCGTTTGCATTAATTTGTAGCTGATTTTTACTCGAGTCAGTTTGTCCCTACTTCCTATATTGTGGAATTTGTATTTGTTACTACTAGCATGCACTAGTCGATTGATAATAGTCCATATCAGGCATTGGGTTAGTGATGCATCTTGTTTCTTCATATAATTATACTGAAATTCTCCTCATTGATCGATACAAAAACCGAGTCACAATCGAATCAAAATAGATATGCCCGCCTTCTTTCTCCAAATGAATTTATGTGGATCAGAATAGATTCGAAATAGACTCGATATGTGACATGTTGCACATTAATGCCTTAAAAAATAATTTTCTATCCCTATGGCCTTATAATATAACAATTCTAACTTCAAATCATTGATGCTTGACAAATTTGTACGATTTTATCACTCTTATCATTTCCCTCACATCATAACAGATACGTGCTAATGGTTCCAAGCGATGTAAGTAAATAGATTAATTATTTTAATTATTCCCAGTCACACTATTTTCATAAGATGGGACATGGTGATTAGGTACTTATACTAATATCAGTACTTCTCTCGTCTTATTATTACTCCGTATTATGGAGTTTATTATTGCTGAGATCTTCTCAAGACTCCGTTATAAACATGGTTTTTTGTGTACCAAAATAAATGCCAACTATATTCAATACCTAACATGTTAAAAAGTCATATCTCATATTCTCGTGTCATATTTGGTTTAGTACATACAATAGGGGAAATTAACAGTGATTTTTTCCCCAAACTAGTGGTTCCAACTTCCAAGCGATGTAAACCGACACAATTAATATTGTTGTTTTCCCAATAATACTACTTTCTTAAAATGGGACAGTGATTAGGAACGTACTGATATTAGTCCTTTGCTCATCTTATTATCGAGTATTAGTCCATGATTAGTGAGAGCTTCTAAATTGTTAATTTGAAGAAATATAATATGGTCCAAAAATCTATTTGGAATAGAATCGAAATAGATCTATTGAATATGCACTTCGAATGATAAAATTGAATTTCGTGAAACATAAGATTAAAAAAAGGAAAAATCAAAGCTCGCTACATAACATACATACATATTGATATCTTAAAGTCAGTACTCAGTATAATAACAACTCTACTTTCACATCGATCATGCTTGACAATATTGTTCGATTTGACCACTTTACCCTTTTCCTCACGTCACAACAATTTAACAAACACATGCTAATGGTTCTAACTTCTAAGCTTGGTGAACGGAGATTGACTATTTGTTGTTTGCCCAATAATTCTACTTATTACTGTATAAAATGGGACTTAAGTGATTAGGGACGTACTAATATTAGTAATTAATGTGCTCGTCTTATGATTGAGTCTATTGAAATATGTAATAATGAACAAGTTGATAAGTTGATAAGATTGACAAAGTAATACTGTAATTCAACTTATCAAATATATAAATAGACCAACTCCATATATATATATATATAAAATATAAAATACTTATGGTAATAATAATAATACTCAAGTTATATATAAATTAGTAACAATATAACTTATATTGCAAAATAATATTCAAGTTATTACTATAATTGATATGAAAATTTAATAATAATTCATAATAAATAATATTCTAAATTTTCTCCGATTCTTCTTTTGATATTCTCTTATATCATTACCAATACAAGTTGCTATAATTTGTAATATTACCTCCTGTCTCCAAAAGATCACAAGCTGGATTTTTAATGAAGCTTGGTTTTTTTAATTTTGAACTCAAATACCTTTTAATGTGTTATATTATATATTTGTTTGGAAAAAATATATCATTATATAAGATTTTCTAACATACTTTATTATTAACTCGATACCATCTTCAAAATTGGATGTCAATAAAAATTGTAAAAGTTTATTAATTTTGATAATGAAAAAAATTAAACTTGATACAAGTTATTATGTAGAATAAAGCATTTGAACCACGCATATAAATTCATCACCATCATGTATCGCTCTCACATGTCAGCGCTGTACGGGTGAAGCTGGACCTGCTTTTGAGACACATCTTGAATAAACCTTCTCCACATTTGATTGACTAACTGGTAGACGCCCACGTTAAGTTGGGGTATCAAAGATAAATAATATTTAATATTACTTATAAAAAAAAGTAAAAAGAAAAAGTATAAGTGGGGTGCTATTGTGCGATTACCCTTTTTTATCAATGTACCAATAATTGCTATTGGAAGTCACACTTCAATTCTTTCGCAATGGTTGACTAACAGAGCAATATAATTATTGCACAATTCTCCTCAATGTCAACATCTCATAAGCTTTTTGGTTCCTAAATAAACGCGCACGCAAGCTAAGTACTAAACTGATGGGACGTTGAGCTATTATGAGAAAAAAATATTGACTAGATTGGAAAACTATGAAATTTATGAACTCATATTATTTACATCTCAAAGATTATATAGTGTTATAATGTAATAATCTACGGTCTAAATATACTCGAGCCCAAAATTATATACATAATATATACGTAACTCGAGATCGGGAGATAGTTTCCGACTACGCTAACTCCTAACTTGTCCCGAACTATCCTCGGATACAAAAAATATCGAGACGCTGACACTTGCCCAACCCTGAATCTCCGAATTTACGCCCAGCTAACATATACAGAATACCACCCCTCAAGTTGGAGTATGGAGATCTAAAATACCCAACTTGAGAAGTAAAAAATCAAATTGTCATTTCCCAAGGGCCTTAGTAAAGATATCTGCTAGCTGATTTGTAGTAGAAACACGAAATACTCCGAATAATTCATCCAATAATCGCATCGCCGTAAAATGACAATCGATCTCAATATGTTTGGTGCGTTCATGAAATCCTCGAATTTTGAGTTAAATGAAGCCGCTTGATCGACTAACACAAACGCTCGCCAAAGTACGAAAGACACCAAAGCACCGGCGCCTCCTTAGCCATTTACTTGCCACGCGAGCACCGCCATGGACCGACATCATCTCCGCCGAAAACCGAGACATCAGAACATGCTTCTTAGTCTTCCATGAAACAGAGAGTCACCAAGAAAAACTATCCACCTCGATGTAGAGCGGGCAGTAACGGGACAACAAATCAATGAATCACACCATCCTAAAGTTTCAACGCTTCCTTCCGGTGCTCAACAAATATCTCCTAATTCGAAATCCTCTAAGATATTTAACCACAACGGTTGCCGGACTAATGATCCCCGATTTGCGTCGATGTAAAACCGAGACAAACATGTACTACAAACGACAAATCGTGGCGAAAGTAAAGAGTAGAGATAAAGGAAATCTACCCACTAAATTCATTTATAAGCTGGCCGCTCTCTTCTTCAACAATGACCACTAGTCGAATCCTCGGCCAGTTTTTGATTTCAATGACTCGAATATCCCTTCTTGGCTACGGGCAACCTCAACCCCAAGAAAATATTTAAGAACCCCCAAATCCTTCATATAAAAACACGAGTTAAGATACTTCTTGAAAGTAGCAACAACACCAGAGTAGTTACCAGCTATAATAAGATCATCAACATAAACTAGCACGTGTAACCTCACTGTACCCCTACACAGAGTAAACAGGGAATAGTCGAATATGACTGAATAAACCCATACCGTTTCAATGCTGTCGCCAATTTGGAGAACCAACAACGTGATGCCTGCTTCAACCTATACAAAGATTTGTGCAACTTACACACTAGACCTGGACGCCTTGTTAAAAAAACCAAAGATATTAAATTCGCCCGCCACATCACCTCACGTAGAACACATTATGTACATCCATCTGATGTAGTTCCCAGTTCTTAACCGCATCAACCACCAAGAAAGCAATCAAGAACCATCTCAATGCATAATAAATGTATCATCAGAATCAATCCCTTCCAACTGTGATGAGCTTTATATCGTTCAATACTACTATCAGAATTATATTTTACCTTATAAACCCATTGAGCACCCAGAGCTTTCTTCCCTTCCGATAACTTCACCACACTCCATATCCCATTATCTTCCAAAGCCTCAACCTCCTTTTTCATAAGCAAATAGCCTCACCAGCGAGGAGATTGCATAGCCTTCAGATCGAGGTTCGCATCATAGCTAATGCTGCAAGAAAGCTTTTATGCCCAACCAAAGATCATTTACAATTCAAAGAATTAATTATAGATAAAGGTACCTCAAGGTCCGAGAGGAAGACGATTTGAAAAGATTGCACTCAATATATTAACAACATTAAACATGTTACTCAAGTCATCTGTCATGTGGCTAGAAGCACCCGTATCAATAACCCAATTACTAGAGGTAAAACACTTACCCACTAAACGATCATAAGAGCCCGAGTCGGAATGACCAAGCATAATGTTCAACTTACTCCAGTCGGAGTCGGACAAGCCAGCCCCACTTTGACGACCGTACGAGCTAAAAAGAACTCCGCGATGGGGCTTCCACCAGCGCACGGGCGAGGGCCGTGTCACGCCTCGGCCCACCAATAGCCCGCTAGCATGGTCCCTCGGATTTTCTTGTCCAAATGGCAATGGAATCCCGCACCTCTTCCTCGAACCCCGCATATCACGTCACCAATCCGAAACCCGTGTTTGGAAAAGCAAGTAGATATATCATGGCCACTACAATGACAATAAGAACAAGTTCCATTAATTTTAACGCAAGAATCAAAGCGAGAAGTACCTCGAGAAGGAGAGTTAATCCCATAGCCATCACATTATCTCGATCAAAAGATACACCCCGATGACTCAAAAGTTGCTCTTCTTGTAAGATAGCATGATACACCCTATCCAACGTGGGTGGAGGATCCTGAGATAATAAAGAGGAACGAAGAGCTCCAAAACGGTCCACAAGCAAATCCTGGCCAAAGAAACTCATGTAATCAAGCCGTTGTCCTAAGCTGGGCTGAATTTCTCATCAAGTCACAAATACATAAGCCACAACCACATGAAGGAATTGGATCATACGTAGCCAACTCGTCCCATAAAGGTTGTAGCTTCCCAAAATACTCACCAATCGACATTCCCGCTATCTGTTTACACGAGGCCAGTGCATCCTTCAATTGCTGCTTCCGAGTTCCGCTTCCAACATCAAATTGACGTACCGCAAAGATGTTCTGGCAAAAGGATTTGCTTTCAAAATACGGTATTGTCTTAGCAAGGAATCAATGATATTCAATTCAATCGATAAGCATAGTTTCTCGAACACATCACAATCAACAAATCTCAAGGTACCAGCGTAGGTTTTTCCATCAATAAATCCAAGCAAATTTCTTCGTGCAATAAACACAAACCAAGAAGGAGAAGTTACGGTCAAGTTTAATAAGTAGCGGGTATTTTAGCACCTCCATCGCCGCCACCAAGCACTTCACCCCGAGACAGTAGGTCGCACGACAACAAGAGGGGCGGGGGTGGTTTTCTTTTTATCTACCATTGTTGTGGGCAGTGGTTCGTCGAAAATTTGGTAGAGAAAATCTCTTATTTCGCTGCACTGCATTGCCTGATACCACGCAAACACCCCATGCCTCCTCAACCGACATTATTGACATCTCAAAGATTATATAGTGTTACAATGTAATAACCTACGGGCTAAATATACGCGAGGTCAAAACTATTTACACAACATATACGTAACTCAAGGATAGGAGATAGTTCCTGTGACTACTAACTCCCTAACTTGTCCCGAACTATCTCCTCGACGTAAATATCGAGATGGGACATGGGTCGACTCGAACTCCCGACCGATGTCCCGTTCAACATATACGTAATAAAAACAATACACACAATCCAACTTAATTAGACATTTTTATTTTCAGTATGTTTTTTACCATTAATAAATTTTTATTTAATATTTACATTAATATTCCTTTTTTAACTCTGGCTGCGAGGTTATTATTTTCATTATTTTAAGATTGATATAATTACATTATAAAAATATTCTTACAATATTATTTTATTGTATTACTACTATAACTTAAGCCATTTCAATTTAAGAGAGTATTGTATGTGGAGTACGATGTTATCCTATGTCCCGATGCTCTTGCCTTAAATGCAACAATTATCACTCGTAAAAATTGGTATCTTACCACCGATCACATCAATGGCCTGCATCATTATTACTCCCTCGATTCCAATTTTTAACAGACTTTTTGCTAAAAATCAAAATTTCAAATCAAGTCATCATTTCAATGGAGGGACAATAAAGTATGGGCAGAGTAATTTTTTTTTTAAATTGATACAAAAGTAAAATCCTTATATTATGGGATGGAGGGAATATTTTAACGCAGAAAAACAATCATCAATTTGAGTACTATATAATGATCGCCTATTTATTGTGGTGGTGGTTCTAGGATAATCAAATGTGACGATTGATAGATTCATAACTTCGCAAAATTACAATATATTCCTTCCGCTCTTAAAAGATTATTTGGCTGACTTTTATAATTGAAATTTTTGTTTGTATTATATAATATTTTGATGAAAATACGGAGTATATCACCCAAAGCAGCTTAAAATATATTTTTTATAATATATTATACAACACAAATAAAATATCTACTAACAAAGTCGACTATAAAAAGTCAAAAAGTCAAAAACTGCATAATCTTATAGAATTCGGTGAGCATTATAATAATTGCTCCATCATGAATATTATTTTATTGAAATTGGTTTAATTTAATGTTTTTAATCATTTATCAATATAAATTCAAGATTCGTCGAATATTAAACACAAATGAAAACGTGCCTTCAAAAGGATTTTTTGTAACCTTTTTTTATTCAAAACTTTATTATATATTTAGACACCCACAAGAAGTGGAAAAAAAAAGAAAAGTGATAGATTGTAATATCACTACCACCTTTTTCTTGAATGTTAGGATGTAGTCTATTATTAAGTGAACGAAGCTGGATGGTCAATAGAAACTCCTTCCGTGCGTACATTATTATTTGCGATCTCCTTTTCAGATATATGTAAGTGTGCAAGAATATAATCTTCATGGACATCATTTCTTGGGGGCTTAGTTGAGAGTGACAATGTCTGGATGACCATCATTTTGGGACGATGGATGTCATTTTCACTTCATTAAGAGGAAAAAGGGGGTGGGGGGGCACTTTGCAGTTTAAGTATTGACTCAAGATGGAAATAAAGAAAAGCTAGTTTGATGTTGATTGTCACTATTCTATGATTCATCGCCAGAAAGTGCTCCTGAAATAAGAAACTGAAAAGCAGTATAGTTGTATGGTTCAACTATTTCAGTTAATTGAATCTGCTCACCAAATCGGATATCCAATCATTCGATTCATTTTAATTATCGTTTTTATTTTTTTTTCAAGCTTTGACAATTATCAATTAACAGATTTAATTCTTTAGAGGTGATAAAAACGTAAACATCAATCAAAATGAATCGAAAGAGTTATTATCATATACGGAGTATTATCTTTGGTGACTAATTATCAAGCTTCCTAACTTTCACGAAATTATGAAGTATTCATCCCTGGTTTTATCAAGTAAAATTCACAAAATTATGAAGAACAAGTGCTAGATTATCTTCTTTTACGAATAAAACTTTCAATTTTTCGATTATATCACTAATATATAAGTATTTAATAGCACTCGCTTTTCCCTTTTCACAGTAGTCACTAAATTTACTTTTCTCTAAAAAATCTAAAAGTTGTGAGTTATAATATGAATTAACTATCATTTCCTCCTCGTTTTATTTTACGCTGCATATCGACATAACTGACTATCAATTATTCTTAAACTATATGTTCAAAAAATTATAAGAAAATAATATTATGAAACTATTTTTAAAAACGAATCTAATGATATAACTTTTATATTTATTAAAATAATAAGTTATTAGTAATTAATGGTCAAAGTTTTATCTCGATATACAAAAACGTCAAATAAAAAAAAAGGAGATAACATTAAGTATTCATCATACTTTATACTTGCACATATGTAAGTAAGATTATCGACAGTGGAATCACCAAATATTATACGTAGACACGGTTTGCTAGAATATACATCAAATACATTTGACATATATATACTTTTATAATTTTCGCATCCCAATTTTTAATTAACTTTTTTAATTTATTTATCTCCCCCAAAGGTAATGCTTAATGATTAAAAGGTATGCATTGAATAACACAATTATTTTTGCATGTATAACTTTCATGATTCAATTAACAAGAATACGATTTTTTCATCATATGTCATTTTTAATCTTTAATAATTGATGTTAGTTAAATAATAATATATTTTACGTAGAACTATTATTATTATTATTTCATTATAATAAGTGTTAATTAAATAATCATATTTTTTGTAGAATTATTATTATTTCATTAAAAGCGGTTACTTTAGAATCAAGAGTTATTATTATTATAATAGGTATTAGTTAAATAACCATATATTTTGAGTAGAATTATTATTATTATTAATATTATTATTTAATTTCATGTAGATATGAATTTTATATACTGGGATCCACAAAAATTTAAATTATACTTTTTAAATCATACTAATTAACCGACATAAAAATAGCTAATTCGATGATACTATATTGATGATCAATTCGTCAATATATTTAGTCATAGGACATCAAATAATTGTTAAAGCAATATTTATATCTCTCTATGGAAATCTCAGTTTGCTATAGTAACAAAAAATAAAAAATATTAATTAGAAAAAATTTAAAGCGAGTGTAAGTTTTTATATAGTTTTTCAATAATTTCAATTAAACATAAAAACGTGATCAACAAATATTTGGCAAATCGACATAATGCCGTATGTCGAACGCCTCCCTAAAGCATATAAATGTTTGTAGAATGCTAAATGTAGCTGATGAAACTAAATACAGTAACATACAAGGTACTAATAGGATGGCGTTTGCATGGAAAGGAAATAGTGGTACCAAATTACCAATAATATAGAGAAATTATAACACAGACAACCAGGAATTTATGATGAAATAATATAGAGAAATTATCAACAATTTTAGAGGGCGGTCTGCCCTCAATTATTTTCCATTTTGGGTAAGTTGAGAATATATGCTGTACAACTTCAAGAAATACCTTCCATGAATAAATCCAAGTACATTTCCTGATTGAGTTATTTTGACCTTTGAAGCAACTTGTTGGTTAGATATATGTCCCATGTCCTACTTAAATCTTCACATAAAAAGATCGTTTGAAACACTTAAACTCCATAAAAAGATGCTTCTTTCATTTCAATCTAACCGACAGTTTTTTCCAAAAAAAAAAAATCAATCTATTTTAAAGTTATAATTCATTCATTTAACTTTTATATTTATATCAAAAGATTAATAAAATTAGATACCATATTGTACTTCAATAACAAAATACCAAAATAAAATTAATTAAAGATCAAAGTTGAATACTATTTTTTAATTGTTAAGTCAAACCTTTCAATTAAATTGAAATAAAGGTAGTAATCAATGAAGGTGGTTGTAGGTTTATGCCACACCTAATGGATATCAATATTGATGATGAAGACTATTTGGACTATTTATCAAGTTAAGATGAAGCAAATACTTTCATAACGAATACGGAACAGTTATTACTCCATTCATCTCAAAATACATGATTATTTAGAAATAATTTATTTTTTCACAATAATTAATTGTTTACATTTTTAATATACCTTTTTACAATTTCAATATAGTTTTTTACATTTTCAATGTAACTTTTTACAATTTCAATATAACTTTTTTATTATTCCTTAATAAAATACTTTTCATCTAAATATATAATCATCTATTTTGATCTAAATGTAGGGAGTATAAGTTTAGATCCTCACTTCTATATTCGAATATTTTATCTTAAACAATTTGACATATGGAGCATCAACCTTTACAATTTGGAAGATATTTTGAGAAATAGATTTTAGCACTACAATTCCTATGGATACCGGAAAAATAATGTCATACATGACACATGCAGAAAAATAATTTATATGAAAATGATACTAGTGTTGGTAGGTCGATATATATATAATGGATTACGCATAATGTACACCAAGTGAACCCCTATTAAAATACGCAATGATTATGCAGATACATAATACGAAACTAACTCAAAATCATCTCATAATAATACTCCTATTTATCTTTGATTAGGTGATTTTTGAAAGAAGCCTAGCCTATTATCTCCCAATCTAGTCTTGTAAGCTGCTCTCTTATATTCACACCATGTGAATTCATTATACAAAGTTTCTTCACCATCTTCAATTAATGAGGATAAGGGTGCAATCTTTTCACTCAAAGGTGGTCCACCAAAATATATCATGGATACTCGAGACTTTGAACTTCCAGCTAAAACTCTGTGCTTTACACTCCTAAACTTTCCATTAGTCATCACCTGCAAACATAATTAAGAATATATATAATCTTAATTAGATACTTTCGATTTCTCAAAATACTTGATTATTCAGAATCGGGAATAATTTTAATAAGGAATACCTATGACATTTTCTTCTTTTTAGTTATACTAGTAAAGTGTATGTATGTTGCACGTGTATTGTACATGCGTTGTATGTGCTTTACAGGTGCATTGTAGTGTTTTCGATAAATTTATCGTTAATGTCTTTCTTTATCTAAAAGAATGGTATGATGATTTTTGAATTGATTAATTTTTTACATTTATACAGACTTATCTCACTAATGTTTGAGCATATCGTCAACCACCACAAATTCTAATAGGATTTTATTTCTTTAAAGAATTATTAATATACTCAAACATTAATATGAAGGAAGAAAAATAAGTTTTATTTTAATAGGATTTCATGACAACTTTTTGAATGATTATTTTTACAATCATTTAAATTGATAAATATTTTAAATAGAATATATTAAATAACAAGAGTAGTTTTATAAAACCTAATAAGATTCAATGACAAGATTATTTTAATGATTATTCTACTATCCTTTACATAAATAAGTATTTTAAATAGATTATATTATTAAATAAAAAGAGTAGTCTTATATGACTTTGTCTAAAATTTAGAATTTATTTCTCTATCAATAGGATCCATGATAATAAGGGTAATATAGGATTTACACAAAATATAACAAACGGTTATTGACCCTTTTATATATGTTAGAAATTGAATAATTGAAATGATTGATACTTGTATTTATATGTATATTGTAAACTAATACCCCCACAAGTATAAGAAAACTACTGAGTATAAAAGAAAATTTAGAGTGGAGATGATTTTTAATTTTTTATAGTAAGAAAAGTGAGGTTAGCCCGTCAAGCAAGGAAAATAAATTAAGAATGTCTAGTAGAGAACGTAAACCATTTTGTCTTTAAATATTCGAGTTAATTGACTTAATTCATGTTTGTTATTGATTTGTTGTGGAAAAGATTATCGACCTCATTTTTTTATTTTTATTTTGATAAATTATGCATGTATTATTGGCATAGTATTAATCATGATGTCATCATTACTTATGCATTTGATTTTCCTCCCCTGTTCCGCAATAAACACAGGTCAGAGAAAAACAATTTCATCTATTTTAATGACCATCAAATTGGAATTAAAAAGCCAGCAAACCAACAACAGAAATGCTTGGTTAACGCTGTATCTACATTGACCAAGTAATAAATTCCAGCAGATAGGAAAAAAATGAAGAAATTAAATAACAATTTTTAACCCATACAACATCTGCCACCCATCACCAATTTAGGATGGCTATTCGAGACGTGCCTGCACGGTCCGCAGTAGGCCACCCCATACACACGCCTAGCATAGCTGTGCAACCCTCGCTAATGAGACCGCATACTCCACCCCGAATTCAACAACAATTACTTGCCGCCGCCGTGATCGAACTCCACGTGGCCGACGCCAGGACGCACCGCAGTGCCGACGAATTCGACGTCGCCGAGATGCCTCGTAGACACGATTTTTCTATCGTGTCTTAAAAGACTTGTTAAAACGAAATATAACACATGAAATTAAATAATAAAGATTTCCATATCAAATTTCAAATCCAAATCTTTATAAAATATTTTCTTTTATTAATACCTTAAACACTCATCCTTAACATACATATTAGGAAAATGGAATAAATGAACATACCTGCAATGAATCACCCACATTAATGAAAAAAGAGAAAGGATCAGGTGGGACTGCGACCCATGTCCCATCTTTCACTGATATTTGCAGACCTGAGGTGGTGTTCGATCTCAGAACAGATATAATTTGTGGGTCTGTATGTTCTCCAAATCCTAGCAAATTAAAACTACTCAATGACTGAAGCTCTGATGGGCATGGAGGATAATGGTTTAGCCTGAAGATTGAATCACTTTTTTCATCTTTTATTAGCCTACTCAACAAATTTCTTGGTTCAATTTTAAGTCCATCTGCAATCATTTCCAATAATCCACAAGCCATGTTTCTTACTGCTAAAACGTAGTCATTCACAAGTGACCTGCAAAACAACGTCTGGAACGAGTTACACGTGCATAAGGCTATTGAAAAATAAGTTTACATTGATTGATTAACAACTTTTGAATGTATTAATAAGGTACTGGACTTTATCCATATATAATCAATTGATGTTAAGATGAAACATGATTAAGTTTTTACATTCACTTTCATGTTAAGCATTGGGAGGCTTAAATTTTTGTTACACAATTGTTCATGATCACATGCATTTAAGAAAAGAGCTGACCAGAATTGTTCTGAATTATCAGAGAAAACAGTCAAAGATTTCTCATGAGCTAGTTCAGGGTTCATGCTGCAGAGTAGATACTCAACCCATCCAATATCACCATTTGGACCAATTTTCTTGCTTCCATAACCAAAAGGGTTAGCAGGGGTGGCTTTTTCTTTCTCAGATTGAGATAATTTAAAGAATCTGACAGCTTCTGCTTCTAGTTTAGATATGAAGTCAAATGGAACATCATGGTTGATCACCTTAAAGAAACCAAATTCTTTACATGCTTCAACTATTTCAGTTTTTGCATCAGGGATAGAAAGGTCAATAACAGGAATTTCATGAAAAAGACTTATAGGGGGTCTGATTATTTTTATATCAGAGAAAGTATCAAGAATTGGTTGAGATAAAACAACCATGGTTGATGAAGACAAATGGAGAGAATTTGAGGGGTGAAGGGGAGGCAGAGTGAATATGTGAGATTTTATGAATGGTTTTGGTAAGAATTTGAAGGGGTTTATATAGACAATTGATGATGCATGAGAATTTAGAGAAGAGCGAACTAGTGTTATTAATAATCTTAATGTGACTCATTGCTTTAAGCATATAATGGCTAATTACATTCATATATACATCGAGTATCCTTAATATACAAGCATACTTAATAATTAAAATACGCCATAATGGAAGATCTTTAACATACAATTTATACTCACAAACGCTTAAACTTTATAACGCAATACTATGGCATCACAGGAAAGATAATAATGTATATACATTTTGTAGTTTGACCCTAAGAACTTAAAAATAACCGTGTATTAAGTCCATAAAAAATTCTAAAAATTACAAAACATGTCAATAAAGAATCTTTAATAACACCATACCTTAACAAGAGACCTCTACCTTCTAATGTGGTGGGTTATAGACAAGTACGTTGTTAACTAATGGGAATGAGCCATTTTATTAGGCATATATCATGTATAATTATTATTGTGTTTACAATGATCTTGGGAATGAGCCATCTTATTAGTATAGTATCATGTATACCATTATTGTGTTCACATATTATGTATGCATCTATAAAATATGCCTAATAAGATGACTCAAATTCAGATCCGTATTAACACATTTAACACAATAATACTATACATGATATATGCCTCAATACATTTTGGACTTTAGGCTTCGTGTCTAATTTATGCTATCAAGGGGAAATTTATTTCAATTATTTCATTTTCCATACATAGTTTATACTTTAGACCTTTACATTCCAATAGAAGATCTTTTTTCTTTATTTTACAATGGTCCACATCATGGATGGGGGAGGGGAACGGGGGCAAGAGTAATAATCTTGTGAAAAATGTTTTAGAAATTAAAAGTGATCCAAGATATTAGGTCCAAATTTTTATTTGAAGTGTTTTAGAATTTACTAGTTTTATATATTAACACAATTCTTTCAATTTCTTGTGTTGAAATTTTGATCATTAATATACTCCTCTATCCCTAAACGATTAAGTTTCAAAGCATTTTAAATTTTAATAATTAATTTTTCAATTTTCAATTCAACTAATCCTTTAACGTATTATATACTCTCTCCAAATTTTCTTAGTTGTCATCCTTGGCTGTGGCCTGGCGAATCAAAACCGTCCGTCGAACTGCCCGAAACCGATCCGAAATAGAACTGCCAAAATGTTAACTGATCCGAACGTGATTCGACCGGTAATCAAACCGATCCGACCGTAATCCGTAAACCGATCCTCATCAAACCGGATCACCTGTTATTTTTTGTATTTTCGAATTTTTTTGTATTAGGTTTAATCTATTTAATTGTTAAATATGCTTCTTTAATTTATTTCGATTGTTTAAATATGTTTTAATTAGTGTATTTTCGCTTTTTTTGTATTTTCGCCGGATATGGCTCGATAATGAAGCTGTTTCTGGAGTCCGAACCGCTGATAATACAGATCGTAATCGCTCTCGGTACTGCAATCGACCTTATCTCGAGCCGACCGGTACTCAAGATCGTCATCCTATCAATTTTCACGCCACTAATCAATTAATAATGAATGATATTTTACATATATATCCTAATTAATGAATTAAACAATAATTTAATGAATGTGTTTGTATTAAAGTGCCTTTATTACATAACATTAACAGTTTAAAGTCAAAAAACAATCAAATATCGGTATCGGGAATTTCAAAGTTTTCGACGCATTTTGAAAACATTTTTTTGCTAGGATGACAACTAAAAAAATCCCGGTGAGTATTTTCTAATATATTTTACTAGTAACTTGATAATTTTGATTCAAATCAAGAAGTTTTGGATGCGAATCAAGATTGTAAAGTTTGCTAATCTTTAACCATGAAAGAACAAACTCGACAATCTTTTAGAGATGGAGGGATTATCATTTATTATATATTACTAACATATATAAAAGTGTGAATAAGAGTTGTGTTTCTTCCCTTTTCATACTATTAATTACTAAATCGCCATACTATTAATTACTAAATTGTCATTGTCTATAAAAATTAGGCAAAAATATAGTTTCATGAGATATATTATGAAAATAATACTAGTACTCCTATTAAACTAATATTAGACATACTTTTTTTACAAATGTCCTATTAAATTAACACTAATTATTTCTTTGAGTCATAATAGGCGTTAACTCCTAACAATTTTAATTTCAGTTAACAAATAATGATAAAGTCTTTTATAATTGGAAAAGTCATATAACAGTATTAGGATTCCCAATAAATTATTTTCACCGGCTCCATAAATAATGATAAAGCACACTGAATGTCCCAAACTGTTTGACATAGTCATGCCGTATCAAATTTTCATTATTCTCTTCCAACTTTATGTGATAACAAAATCATAAAATAGAACATACAAGTGGAGTACCAAATCATTTCCTTAATAATGTCATTATAGATAATGTCTTCCCGTTAATTGATGAAGTAATCAAGAGGTTCTACAACATGCTTATATGATTAATGTGTCATGTCAAAAAAATTCTTTTATTTTCTTAGAGGAAAAGAGATGAGATGTTTAAATTGAAAATCTTTCATATTTTGAAACTAATTATTTATTCGTCAATTGTAATTGTGTTTGACTGATTATTCGAATAATGTAATTTTGGATAATATTATTACTAAATTTATTTGTTTTACTAAATAATATTGTTACATACATGATTGACATATGCATTTAAGCTTTATAAAAAACTTATTATTTTAAGCTGAATATGTTTAATAATAATATATATTAATAATTTGGCAATATTACTAATAAATTATACCTAAAATAAAAATATACTAGAAAACAAAAATAAATATTATCCACAAAAAGTAATCCCATCGTGTTATAAAATCGATACTAATGATTTTTTTTAAAATATTTAATCATGTATTTTATTTTATTTTTTATATTATATTTAAATAGTTATTCGTGATCAAAGTAAACCTTCAAAATAATAATTTTAATTAGAAAAAATTTTAAGCGAGTGTAAGTTTTTACACAGCTTTATAATGATTTCAAATTAAACATAAAAAATGTTTCAAATATTCGAAATCGACAGACAAGTCGTGTATCAGACGTCTCCTTAAACTAATTATGTAGTGTATCATATATAAAAGAAAATTGGGATTTTAATCGTGGTAAGCCAAATAATGTAGATTTACAAAATTTTAATGGAAATATGTCACATTTAAAAAAAATTAAAAGATAAAATTAACATTTTAAAAATCGTGATGCATCGGTAATCTACTGACCCTCGTGCTAACTCCGCCCCTACACGCCTCATTTACTAGTTATAAAAAATTACAAGAAAACTGGAACACAAAAAACCCTTCGATCTAAATTAATGTTATCACGAGTATCAATATTTCATACCCAAAAATGCATTTATTTATTAGTTATATGGAGTATCTTTTATTGTGTAATTATAAATTCAATTTTTAAAATATGTCAAGATGTCGATAAAAAAATATTTGGTATAAAATTCAATTTTTTAAATTCAATTTTTGAAAATATTATTTTATAATATATTTTCTTATGCTTTTAGTACATTTTAGGTAATACATATCATTTCCCTTAAAAAATCATTAATGTCAATTATATAAGCTTATTTTTAAATTTTATGTAATTTGTACCAATTTGTTTAATGAATTTTGGTACACGTTCTAATTAAGTGCATAAAGTAATTTTGATACACTTTTTTTGAATTTTTTCAATTGTATCATCTTAAAATGATATACCTTTTAGCAATGCATTATCATTTTTATATCAAACCGAAATACATACTGAAGAGACACGAATATTAATCTTATTTCACACCCAACCGCAACCATTCTCTAAAAACATGAGAGAAATACTCTGTGGGAATTGGATGTTATGCGAATGTAACCTTTGATTTTGAGACCATTAAAATTTAAAAATAAGACTCTTGATACTCAAGAACAATAAGCCCAAAATCAACAACAATGTCGAAAGAAGAATAAAAGAGAAAAATGAAGTTGCAGAGAATTACATATTATTATGTGTTATTGATATTCAAAAGTCTAGTTGATTATAATGTATTGCTATGTATATGATTAATACAATCTATGTTGGATGAACATAAAATGGAATTTAATCTTATTTTGAATCTTCAATCTGTTGAGGTGAAGGGAATCAATAACAGCTTCTAACTGTCTCCCACAGCCAATCAGAATCGACCACGTGCTCTTCAATTTTGCTCAGCTACCGCCTCATGTGCTCATCAGGTGTTTCACTTAAAACCCAATAGCCGTTGTAGTCACGCCCCACGCACGTGCTCAGCTAAAAGCCTCAAATTCAAATCTTGCGCCTAAATTGATTACCCTAAGAATTAACATGAACCCTAGACAGAGAACATCAAGCAACCTAGGAGTTAGGAAGAACTTCTAGTGACTTAGAGGTTCTGGGTTCGATTCTCATTGTAAGGGGGCGGTGGGTAGATTTAAAAAAAAAAAACATGAACCCTAGACAACAATCAACTTCAATTGAGCAATCAATCACCAAATGTAAACTGGAAAGTCCAATACTTTTACAAAAATGGTCTAAAATTATAGTGATGAAATTATTTTGTACGCACGGTGATTATAAAGTAGGATAGTTTATAGACAAAGAATCAATTTACTATCTATTACCAAAAATGAAAAATGTTCTCAAGAAAAATTAAAGATAAAGAGGGAGTATATATCAATGACATGGCCCACGATAAATTAAGTACATTAAGAACATGTACATCATCTTTTCTAAAATTTTCTTTAAATGTACTCTAAATTTTTTTAAGCGTTTTTTTTATGTATAGTTTTTAGCAGCTTCCCTATTATTCACTTCACTTTTAAAAAATTAATAGGGAGAGTATAAATTTAGGGGGTGAAGAGGGTGGATGAATAGTTTTATAAGGGACAACTTATTTTAGGAGAGCTGTAAAAATACCATTTTTTCATTTTTAGTGATTTCACCCCCCTATTTTAGTTTTTAGAGGAGTTGATGTACATGTTCTAAGAAATTTGTATATATAACTTTGTGTTAACATAATCAGGTACTCCGTATAAAGTAGGCTAGTACTGTTGAGATTTGGCTCTTAATAACCAAGAGTTCACATGTGAGTGTCCCACATTAAAAACTAAGAAAATAGTTCACCATTATATAAAACAAGGAGCTATGTCACCTATCACCAATTTGTTTTAGGATGATGCATTTTTGGGCTTATAAGAGCACTTGCACCAGCTTCCCCCTAATTTTTTCCTAAAATCAACTCCTCATATTACTTTATCAAATTTAACCATCAATTTTTGAATTTTACACAAAACCAAATTCCCTATTTTACATTTCTGATTACTAAAAAATAAAAACTAATAATAAATTAATGGAGAGAAGATAAAAAAGTTGGAGAGAGAAATTAGTATTTTATGTTAAAATTACATTTGAGGAGGGTGGAAGAATAGGCTTGGTGGGAATTTTTTTTAGGGATATTAATACAATAGGGAAGCTAAAAATGTGTATTTTTTGCTCTTTTTTTAATTATCTTATTCTATATAAATAATAAGGAGTGTTTTATGAATGCTAGTGCAAGTGCTCTAAAGTGTGCTCTATCTTCTCTTATGGATCTGATCCAAATCCATTTAATAAATTCAACCTCATATCAGAATTCATAGTTATGTAATTTGGGTATTAAAAAAATTGGGCCTTTAAAAAGAAAAAACAAACCAACAAAATAAATAAAAAAGGAACATAAGGAGTAGTGTTGAGATTTAAATTATAATAATCCAAAAGTTAATATATGAATGTATCACATTGAAAAATAATAAGATAGTAAAGAGTTTTGTACATATAATATTCTTGAAATCTGTAACTTATCAATAATTTTTGTGAACAAATTTTGGGTTCGAAGTAGCGAATCTGGCATAAATGCACACAACAATAGCAATCTTGACTTCAGTATCAATAAATGCTCCATTCGAGTAATTATTTTACATATTTGACTTTAAAAAGTCAGCCATATCCACGAATGAGGAATGAAAGGGATTAATCCTACTCCATTTCATTTTATTAGCTTTGGTCCTTGGAACGGGGTAGCTAATTATTTTATTAGCTTTGTTTTGTGAATGAGTTTCGATTTTGCGATTGGTAATTATTTTATAAATATATTTCATGAAATCTAGGGAATCAATCATAATCTATTAAGATCTCATCCTATTTACTCCGTAATTTATATCGATTCTTTTTTGATTTGTTGTATACTTATGTTTACAACGAGTTTTCACCTTTCCCTTTCATGGCCGATCTTTAGTGGCAACTTCATGTTTAAGTTGGTAAAGTTCGACTTCCCATACTATCGTTAAAAGGTAGAAATAATTACTTAGTCCGTAGGATTTCCATAATGTAGATCTCAAGAACTGCTAATATAACGATTTTACAATTTTGTTAAAAGGTAGAAATAAGGCGTCGGCAATTGCCCATGTAATGTTACAGAAGTATATTTGTTAGCCGGCTAAACAGCTGATTTTTTGTGGTAAACCCAGTGTCATTGACTTTGTTTGAAAATAAATTAAAATTGTACCGACAATATCGAAGGAAAAAGAAAGAACGGTAAAAAACTAAATGCAAGTCAATTTGTGTACAGAGCACCGTATTGTCAATTATGTCCCTGTGTATAAGGCGGCGAAATGGGACGTGTCAAAGGCTTTAACACGATAGTATATTTTCATGATGCAGAGGTCAGCTTCAGAAAACATTTATGAGAATTTTACTGTAGTGCCGACATCTAGAGTTATTGACGTGTACGTTGGTTACTGAACAATGTCGTGTGCGGTACTTACTCAATTTGATCGTGTGGCTCACTTACATCCACAATGTCGTGTGTGGGAAGTATAGTATGGTGTCGTTTGGGGCCACACGACATGGTTATATCACAGATTGATCACTTGTTTGGAACAATTCATTGGTCAAGATTTTTTAATCATTTTGATCAGGAACATAATATATCTATTTAAGCATCCGTGCGCGTGCATTAATATGACGAAAGTAGCTCTCGATCCTCGACTTGTAACGCATCACAAGTTTCACAACCTTTTAGCAACAATGCATCAACTCAATTCCCTTGAACTAGAACACAATAAGACTTGAAGTTAAAATGTATCAGTACATATAATTATATAAAGTATTCTGGCTAACGTATGACTTATACTTCGAGTAATGAAGCTGAAATTTGTACATTAAATAATCCAACGTAATTACAGGTGCAAGTGAACATATATATAGCAATCAACTCTATAGATTTGTATTTTCTCGATTACACATATCAAGAATAATAATTATTAATTTGTACTTCTATGTATCGATCATCCAAGGCATCAGCGAAGATTTTTAAGCATCTTCGATCAAGAACATAATATATCCATTCAAAGCTCGAATACTCGCCGACTTCAAATGATATAAATTTTTACTCCTCCGTCCCACTGACTGGTAAAAAGTACTTTATTGGCGGCTTAATTAATATTACTAATATACTCCTGAAAGATACTTTTATCAAAAAAATACTTTAATTAATCATGAAACAAAAAAGTAATTTATTAATTGATAAAAGCGAAGATCGCATGTTTCGCATTGAATTCTTATTGACGGAGGGAATACTACATTAAGTCTTCATGAAAATAAATCATTATTTTTGTACACAAAACATCTACACTTTTGTTACGTCAGGCATTAATATGACGAAAGCTGCTCTCGATCCTCGGGATGAGGCATCACCAAGTTAGCTATACGATGCTCTCGTGAGGCCGGTACAAATACGGTGGTGCTTATGAGAAATTGTTATCTTCCGTGATATGAAGTCGCACAATCAATAAAACGGATAATAAAGCACGATGCTTAATTTGAATATGAAAAAATAGTTAAAATTATCACATGATCATACCAATACGAAACGATCCACCAACAACATTTCCTAATACAAATCGTGTTTCTGGAGGTCCCCCCCCCCATCGTGTACAACGCCGTGGGAGGTAAAGTTGATGCCACCTTGCCAAATCCATATATAATTTAACACTACATTATACTTTCAGAAGCACAAGGAACTTATTTCTCGGTAAGCTTCATCGACGATCCTCGCTCGCAAATCCATCTTCAAAGTAAGTCGGGTTAAAAGTACAAACTTATGAAAAAAACTTACACAAGCTATGTCAATCAACTATATTATTTATGGATTATGTTTTCTTTTTTATTTTATCACCTAATTAATTATTTTTTGAAATTAGTATTTTTATCCTAATTAATTATACAATAATTGCATACAATATGTTTTCTTTAAAATTAGCACTATTATTACTAAGCATAACTCACTATACGCTTATTTTGGTAATTTCAAAACTTTAGCAATGCTTTAATTTCTCGAATGATATCGCTCATGTATTATATCGTACATAATATTATCGCGCGATGAAAAGACACGTGTGTGAAAGGTGGCCCACACATGTTAGTTTGATTCGCGGATTTATACGATAATCTTTTGAACTATATCGCAACTAAGGCTACACGCCAAAAAATATCATGTATCACGAATTCGGCACGACATAAGAATAATTTGACGTGTGAAACCACAAGAAATGGTCCGTATTTTTACTTATATATGTAGGATAAAATCGTGACTCCTTGTACTCTACACACAGCGGTCTCGCACTAACCGACCTCAAAGAAGGGAGATTTAAGGCTCGGTGACAACTTTTTATTAATTTTTTTATAACCACCAAGCAAATACTTCTGTTCTCCGTATATTTTAATGTGAATTATGTCGACCAATTAATAATTCCAATACCAACAAAGTCAACTTTAATTATGGTATGATCACCAACTTGGATTATTTCATAGTACATAGTGTTACATTATATGACAATGTTAGAAGCGGGTGAATAAAGTTGAAAAGGTCGTTGACCGCTTTTCGCATTGCAAATTTTTTATACAAATTTCAATTAAAATGATACTTTAGCAATTTGAGTAAAATAAACGCTTAAAGTAATATTAACATCCTCTTTAAACAATGTTTGATTTGATATATGAAATGTAATTACAAATGTATGTCAATCAAATACGATTCAATCAATATGAAAGATAAACAACTTACTTTAATTTATCAAAATTAAATACACAAATAGAAATCTCTTAGATAATCTTTACTTTATAATTAAGTATATTCAAATTTCATATAAAATTAATATCACAATGAAGAATATAATAGAATCCTAACAATTCTAGCATAAATTATATGAACAATAAAGTAAAGAGTGTGGTTAAGATACAAATTCGACACGGTGTTTAACGAGTTTCGGCGGTAACCTGCTCAACCCTTGATTTTCCAACATCTGGATTTGGAAATGTAACCTTGTATATTATCCGAGTAAACACCCGTGGCGTGCATACATACCACTGTAAGCGATTAGCAATCTCGCCAATCAATCCACACACCGAGTTCACCTCCAAGTAAAAGTTAAGACCACCTACTCGTGTGAACCTTGTTCTATTCTTTCCACAATATAAGTTTTACTCTTTACAAGATAATCCCTAAATGAATTTGCAAGAGTATTACAAAAAAGATGCAAAAAAAAGAACAAGAGAGTTGGCTTTTGCTTTGAACAATTCAATTAGGGGGTTGCAAAAGTTAGGTTTTAATTGGTGATGAAATGATTTTATAGGTATCAAAATATGAATATAACACCCCTGCCGGCCTCTGTGAACACCTCAAACGAGCCGATAAGACCGCAACCTCAAAAAAAGTATGGCCAATCGCCTCTACAGGCCGCTAACGGGCCGCTATGCTGGTCGCTTACAAAAATGTGGTCCGACCTTTATTGCAAAATATCGGCTAAAGAAATGGCCGCTCCTCGAGGACGTGCCAAGGGGACGCATTTAATAAAAAGCATGTTCATTTGCATTTCACTTTATTCTAGATTGATCCCCTAAATTTGACTTAATTCAAATTCGAGTACAAATGACACAAAGTCATTTTAACTTGATTTCGTAATAATTCAAATGCGGATCAATAGAGAACGAGTTTATACAAAAGATTCTTTAAGCAAATTATTTTAGCAATTTAAATAGCTTAACCATTTTAAAAACCAACTCTCTCAAAAACTAAGCAACTTGAATAAGAGAGAATTTCCCTTACAAATGCCCCAGAATAGTTAAGAACACATGTAAGGTTTGACATTTTAAGATGGTCAATCTTTGAGCCTTTGTCACTCAAGATCAGGTCGTGGTAAACGATTAGTCCATTTTAGCACTTTGTTATTATCAAATCAAAGAGTCAAATGACCACAAATCAATTCAGTTTTCATTTTGACGATAACAAAATAATCTTATGTACGAGGGATATAAGGAATAATAACAAGCGCTATACCCTCAACATAAGCATCAACACGCCAACGATGGAATACGAATGCCGAATCATACAAATCATGAATTGGGGATCAAACCTCTATTTGCTCCGCACTTGATTCTCAATGACTCTTTGCCTTTAACAAAGCTTTGGTTCTTCTTTGACCGTGCGTGGTTGGACTTCAACATTATCACCACATCAATTATTTGTTATCTCTCTTCTTCATATTTCTGGTCCTTTCGTGACCAATAAACGCATCGACTCCCTTTGTCTTCAAACGTAATTTTTTAAACTTCTTCAAGTCCTCACGACTGCATGTGTTGGTCCTACATCATCATCACCACACTCACCTTTAAGCTCATTCAATAACAAAAGCACTCCAGTTCTTACGCTATTTCTTCATATCATTTTCAACGCTGATTCAGTGCTACTGATATGGCTATTAACTTTACGTAAGTAGGCTAATTTTTCTAATATGTCTACGGAATAAAAACATTTGAACACACATGTTAAATAGTAAATCAATGTTTAAGTTATTATTAAAACAAGTGACGGACTTCAGAAGTCCACCACATACCTCCCTCTCGATTTTTTTTGGGCTTGTCATCCTAGAAATTGGGCAATCACTAATAATGAATGACATTTTATATATATATTCCCTCGATAATGAATTAAACAATAATTTAATGAATGTATGTATTGGTACTAGAAGTTTTTATTATATATAGATTAAATATGTGGACTTAAATGGAAAAAATCAATCAAACGTCAGATTGAATTCCGAAGTGGCAAGTATTTTAAAATAATTTTTTTTGCTAGAATGACACTCAAAACCCGGCGGAGTATATGAATGGATTAGCGCAGACTTATCGATTGACCTATTTTCTTAATTTCCTCCGGGTCAAGCAAAGATCAATTGAAGTTCGGAATAGTACACATAATGATAAAGTTTCGGGATCAAGTCTTTCTAATAATAACAGAATTTTTTTTGATTTTTTTAAAAAATGAAGAAGTCATATGTTCAAGCAAAAGATCAATTGAGTTCGGGATAGCTGAATTTGGGTGCCAGTTTGCCACTTGTCAAATTCATATTGCTCTGTGTGCACGTTTGATCTTAATTACTTGGTCCTAATTAAAGTACTATTATCATTATTTAAGGATACCAACTTCAAATTTTATAATTACTTTTATAATTTGATAAGGATCTAAAGGTTACTTCCTAAAAGTCAACTAAAAATTAAGTTCATAATGCATGCATCGTCAAATAGATTATTGAAAGAGTGACTATTGTACTTTATATGTTCTCGTTACTACTACATCTGCCGGCCAGTTTAGCCTAATACTCTATGTGATTAAAATTAAGGGCACGCTTGGCCATGTCCATTATGTACATTTACGCTGTTAACGAAGTCGAGCCGAGCCGTAGCCAGACTTTTTGGCCGACTTCATTGTTGCCCATATCGAAACAGCCTAAAAACCGATCCGAGCTCGAGCTAGCTCATTTGGTGGAATTTTTAAATTTTAAAGAGATAAAAAGCGTACAAAAATAATGTAGATTTAACATTAATTGTCAATTGATAAATTGAGTTATTGACATTGATTAGATTATAAAAAAAATTTGAATTTATCATAAAATTATAACAAAAAAAAAAAAAAAAAAAATCGGTCTTTAATGTATAATACCCCCATATAACCGAAGCACGTAGTCGGCTCGCGTGAGCCAAGTGAGCCTCGAAGGCCGCCCGTAGCTCATTATGCATCGAGCCGGGAAGCCGAGCCTCGGCCGAGCCGGAAACAGCCTGAAATGTTGCTGAACTCGACTCATTAACAACTCTATGTAAATTAAACAAAAGTTAGTAGTGGCACATAAATGTTGAGGAATATTCGAGTTATTATATGCAATTGTATATATATACTCTGTTATAATGGCGGAATCGAATTTGCTATAACAAATATATGCGAATTTTAAAATTACATTTGAATTCACACACAGAGCCACACAATGTAATCATCAGAATCTTGCGAACATATTACATATTTGAGCTAATTCTACCTCTCAGATGAGCAAACTATGCTCTCAAATGTATAAATAGTTTTCAAACTATTCTTAGATTTCAGGTAGATTACTACAAATGCATCTAATAATCATAATTCTTACTATTCCTGTATCGTAATTACAATACTCACTATTCTTGAACCCAACACATCAACACCTACTACAACTTTAAAGATCCCAAAAATGGATATCTTCTTACAAAGACTATCCTATCTACATTGAATAAATACAATAGACTCAATACCTTGATCATACAAGACCTTAGAACCTTATCTCGTTTGGTGGCATTACAAAATGAATCAATAATCGGTGTAACGCTTAAACCTAGTAAAACTCACTAACTATTGGGGCAAGAAATATACAACATATTAAGACCTTATATATAGGGTCAAGTATGAGAACACTTCTTCCAAACTTTCGATATGGGAGTTCTTCTATAGATTCAAGACATCCAAATTCAACCAATCTCCACCTTGACTTGAATCTTTCATGGATATCAGAAAACCAGATCCGCCTTAAAATGCATCAGGTGTACTAAAAGTACCAGATAAAATTAATCACATGTATGTACGAGATTTAGTCAAATACCAAGTTTACTCGACAAGGCCAGGTTTGAAGACACCCAAGAATAGACACGCCTCAAATTGCATCTCCACGTCACATATTACCTCACAAATACTAGATGTATAAAGCTCTAATACCAGTTTGTTATAACGGCTGGAGCAAATTAAATTTGGTGTAATAGACATATGCAAATTCTAAGACTAAGAATTAAGTAAAGTTGGGCAAAAAAAATAAATAGACGATGTGAGATTTAACATTTATATCCCTAACAACGTGTTAGCCATAGAACGGATTCACTATAATGGAAGAATAAATTTCAAACTTGAGCTAAGCCTAGCTCTCATATGAGCAAACTATGCTCTCAGATTTATAGAATAAGCTAAACTATACTCAGATTTGTATAGATCGGTACACCCATATGAATAGAATCACAAGCTACAATATTCCTAGAATAGAATTACAACACTCACTATTATTGAACCTAACACAACAACACCTACCACATCCTGAAGATCCTAAGAATAGACGTTTGTATAAAAAAAACTATCCTATTTACCTTGGATAAATACAATATACTCAAAATCTTGATTACAAGACTCTAGAGCTCCTATCTCTATTTGATAATATTATAATATGGATTGAATAGTTAAGGTAATGCTAAGCCTAGAAAAACCTCTTGGAACAAAGAGTATCCAAAATACTAGAACCTTATTTATATGGCCAAATATGAGGAAGTCTCTCCCAATTTTTTAATGTGGAAGTTTCAACAAAAGGATTCAAAGCATGTTCAACATACTCCCTCTCTTTTTTCTTTTTAATTTGTACTTCTAACCATTTATACATAAATTAAGGAAAAAAAATAGTAAAAAATAACATTGAAAATATAGAATGATAATTGTTTGAAACTATATCATTAGTTGGTTAATAATTTCACAAAAAATTATTAAAAATATATTGATAATGTAAAAGTACAATTTTCTATGATAGAATGACAAATATTTTGAAATAAAAAATTTAACATAAAATAACAAATAAAAAAATGGAAGAAGTATATATTTACCATTTTTTGATATAAAAATTTTCTAGTTAATAATTAGAAGTATTTTTAGTCTGATGGACTTGATAAATACTCCGTATATATATAGTAGCTATTTTCACAAGGTTTCAATTGGAAAATTTAATAATCTAACGTCGCCGAACTACATGTTGATATTCTATTAAATTTGATGTACTTACATTTATGAATAACTACATAACTTTTCGACACGTTTTGTTCCCATCCACATACTCAATAATATTAATTACACATAAACTTGAGATCCTAAACGAAAACATCTCGTTCGTGCCCATAAAATTGCAAAAAGTATCATGTATTTCATAGTAGTATGTAGAACAAAAACGCAGAGGCCGGCTTTGACAGTTTGATTTGAAAAAAACAGAAAGATAAAAACCAAGAAAAGGGGGAGGATTTTTTTATTCTGTCAAAAAAAGGAGGGTCATAATAAATGCCATACGAATCCATGAAATACCATGAACTACCGACTCATAAATTTTGCATGCAAATTACAGCCACGCGGTGCTCACCTTATTCTCCAGGTGTTCATTGTGAAACAAAGTCTTCATGAATGACATAAACATTAATGAAATATCCACAACAAAAGATCATGGGTGACCAGTTTATAACTTTAATAATTGAATGTAGTCATATTTGGTTCACATATCAATTATCAATTTCCGTTATTATACTATGTTTAATTTGTTGTGTAGTTGTTTTACTGTTACATATGCATGCAGGCACTGAGATTCACATGGTACTATGTCCATCACGTGCTCTGCATCAAAATCTCACGTGAATAACTTGTAGAGTTTGATCAACTTTCTTGTTATTATTGATGATAATAATATAATATATACCTACACATTAAATGACCTAATGGATTAAACAACCTAAAATTAATATAATAAAAATATTGGACTAATACAATAACTACTCGTATAATATATCTCCTAATACCACCCCTTCAAAGACGTAAAGATCTCTCGAACGTCTTAACTCAGAAAGAAAACTCCAACCGGCCGCCCAAAGCAGAAAAGATCCGCACCGCCTCAAGAAGAAAGACACGTGGACGCTTGAATGATCCCATCTAAAACCGCATCCCGCAAGAAACGACAATCAATCTCTACTACGTCAGACGCTCATCGTAAAAACCGGATTTTTGAGCAATATAAATAAGCAGACGATCGGGTTACATTTCACATCCATAGATAATGTATGAATCACAATCTAAAACTTCTAAGTAAACCTTTAACCATTTCAACTCACAAGTCAAAAGAAGTTTCATAGAACGGTATTTGCTTCGGTAGGTTAACGACATCATTACTGCCAGCCTTCCAAGAAACAAAGTATTTAATCAAGAAACACAATTCAACTGCACACCGATCGTCGTGTCAAAGGACAACTAGCCCAATCGTAGTCACACCAACTGCTAGCACGTAGATCACTATCCGACCCTTGGCACCGTAATTCCCCGACTGCAACATCCTTTTAAATATTTTACCACACGTTAAAGACAACCTCGCTAAATGACTCGACGAGGCTCAGCGAAGAAATCAGAAAGTACCAACTACATACCCACAAATCAAGACGAGTAAAGCGGACAAATACAAACACCTACCAAAATCGAAACCTCTCAACATCACAAAGACAAACGACTAGTCGAATCGCTTAAACGACGGTCTCCGCTTCCATTGAAAGCTCAGCGTAGCAAGCGCGGGCCCATAACCCACACGCCCCAAGATTATAACCTGCCCTAATACCAGCGGTAGAATTTGATAAACTCTTTTTTCCGTATGGCACGCTTATGTGCTAATCTCCTAGACGAACCCAAAGACAGCATAACCATTAATTGTATGCCTCGTTGATAAACCCTCTTGTTAATAGCTGATGATAATAATATTACTATATGCCGCTACTAACGATGACCTAACGAGCTAAACAACCTAAAAGTAATACAATAAAAATATTGGACTAATACAATAACTACTCATATAATATATCTCTTAATATAACTCATAGTTCACAGGCCACTCCATGGAGTAAATTGGGTAATTTGCACCATACCCCCTATAAGCTTTAAAATAAGCACCAAACCTCCCTGTAAACTTAAAGGTGCACGATATCCCCCTTAAACATTAAAATGTTGCATCATACATCCCTGATGTTAAGTTTGGTGTTAAAGTTAACGGAATTGTTAAAAACATCTATGCTTTTATATTTTTATTTTAAATAATCTAACATTATTAATGAAACGGTGATATAGAATTATAAAATAATATATAAGTATATGATTTCTTCTTAAAGAAACAAGTATGAAATATTTACAAGATTTAATGTTGTCAATGAATCATGAGGTAGTATATTTAAAAGAAAAATATAAAATATTGAGACATTATTAAAATGTAAAAGAATATGTAACTAAAAATTATTAATAATTAACATGGTGCAAAGCAAGATCGATATTAATACAATACACTAAAATTAAATATAATCATTTAAATGATATAATATTTAATTTGAGTTTATAAAGTTAAATATTGCATCCAATTCATTTCAATAGTTATTTCAGATTTTAGATAAAAGCTTTTAGCATGAATTATTATTTTCACGGATTATTTTAATAAACATAAAATTGATATAATTGAATTTATTTATTAATATTTTAATTTATAATAATATAGTTAAATTTGTTCATGATCAAAATATTAACTAATAACTTAGAAGATTATATGTTATTTATCATTTAATAAAAACTTAAAGTTAAAATTAAAGCTAATCGCATTTCGCCATTATAAGCTGAAAGCGCACTTCCGTTAACTTTAACACAAAGCCACCACTCACTGGAAAGAGCAGGCAATATTTTAATGTTTATACGGGTATCGAGCACTTAAATTTACGGGCGCACTGCGCCATTTTAAAAGCTTTATGGGTGAAGCGCATTTGGCTTAAATTACCCAACTAAATTAGATAAGCACATACTCAAAGGTGCAGGGCACATAGGGATATACCATGAATCTATGAATGCTGAATTCAGAATTTTGTATAAGAAACAGGATTCCATTACTTAATATCATGTTTATAAAAAAATAGAGAAAGTAAATAATACTAAGTATAAATTTTTTAACGAATAACTATAATTTTACTGTTACATATCCATGCAGGTACTGAGATTCACATGGTACTATGTCCATCGCGTGCGATCTGGATCAAAATCTCACGTGAGTACTCAAAGGTGCAGGGATATACTAATCTATGAGCTACCACAAAATCAGAATTTTTGTATAAAAAGTTAGAGGTTTAATAAAAATTATATTTTTTTCAAATTAAAAAAGACTACTATTTTCATATACCTCCTAATTCATCTACTGTCTATGAAGCTTTGGCCTTTTGCGTTCCATGCTGAGGACATAGGCTGCTACCAGAGTTGGCACCCCTTTTATTTATTTTTGCTCTATTTGCGGATACATTATTAATAACCTGCAGGAACTTTGCTGATTTTTTTATGTTTCATCCAGGAGCGATCTACCTTATTTGAGATGGTATTATAAAATATACATTAAATATTTTTAGATAGTTTTTGTATTATTAATAAAATATTTACAACAAAATTGTTATTATGGAATAATAAGTTGATTTACATTTGATCTTTCAAGACTTTAATAAATTATTGATTCCGTCATAATGAATTATTAAAAATAAATTTGGAGTACTAAAAATAAATTTGGAGTACTAAAATTCATGAGTTGTTATAATGAGTTATCAAAAGAGAACTTCTAGTTATTAATGAGTTAACAAAATAAAATTATGATTATAATAATTGAGCCAATAATTTTAATATTATACATAAGCTTACTTATCAATTAAATCATTAATTTTTTTATGATTCGAGTAAATCACGAACTATTAATTTTTTTTGAGGTTCAAGTAAACCACCTGAACGATAGCAGGTTCGCCCCTGATTTATCCGGATGAAACATACAGTAGGTAGGAAGGGAAACAAAATATCTCAAATTAACATGCTGAGGGAACGTATCTGGGTCGATCATGTCGGCAATGTTGGAGCTCCATCTACTCCATAGTGTTTGGAAATTGGCTGGACCACAATTGAACATCTCTAATTAAATTGATTGGACTAGGGCTCATATATTCACTCCGAAGTCCGGTGGACTTTGGCCTCAAACCCTAGGCCCTAGGGGTTTTGGGGTCTAACTCCTTAGTCCTTTGTATTAAGAAGATTGCTCCTAAAAAACTCCCTCCGAATTAAAAGTCTGGTCTTCTTATTGATTCGGACAACAAATTTGTCAAATTTCCTCACCATTATGAGAGACAACAATAGAATCTGTATCTTTTTTTCCTAGGATTTACAAACCCAATCTGATTTTAGATCTGGAAGATGACAAAACTAACACAATTCAAAGAACTCTATTTGTAAAATCAGGAGAGTTTATTATCTTGAAGATACAACAACTTCCATCAAATCAAGAGCTCATGCCCCGGTAAGTAAACCGAGATTAGTCTCATTTAGATGTAAAAAATCTAGTCTTTTGATGAAAATTGATTAAAGATTAGTTTATTCCTTGAAAAAGTCACAACATGGTGAAGAGGAAGAGACCCTTAAAGGGGATTATCAAATGAAAACTACTTCTAAGATACCTCACATAAAAAGGTCCAATTCTGATATTAAGATGGTAAAACTCAATTGAAAAGTCTGCTAACTGGACTTCTCTACCTAAAAAAAAAAGAAATCGTGGGAATGATAATATGGGTCTTAACATAGACATTAAAAATTTAATGTCAAATAAAAGGAGACTTTATTCAAGCCATCAAATAGGAAGCATTGAGAAGAAGGCCATCGAAGAAAATATCTGGTCCGGATTTAATATTTGGAGTGATATGTGGGGGATTGAATGGTGTTTCATGATGAGAATTACCAACAAAGAGGTTAGATTAAAGGGAAACTCTTTTAACGATCATCAAATGCTTTCAAAAATATTTACAGATAGTAACTTTGATGATTGGCTAACTACATTATGATGAATTTTTGAGAATCAACTATGTCAAATGATATGGGAGGATATTGATTCGGTCTAGGAAACAATTTTTTGACACTGAAGAGAGTTGGATTAAAAAAGACCAAGAAGTGTGCAATTCACATAGCATCCAAATATTGAGAGCTTGGACTTTTGTAAACACGAAAGCATATCAAGACAAGAGATACAACATGATGGAAATATAAAATCCACAATCGCCTAAATGCTTTTATTGCTATGGAAAGAAACTCTTCACGGCTAAGTTAATCTCAAGTTAGTCATGTTGTACTCGAAACGATCATGGAAAGTTGATCACCATCTCTAGTATATCCAAATTAGATGTGATTTAAGTCAAAAAAATCCTGAGTCAGCAATGGCCCGTATAACACTCGACGTTCTCACACACTCGGCCTCGTCACATGAGAATACATGCCCTACCATCGACACGAACACCGCTTCTCTAAAGTTAGAGACTCACAAGCAATATCGGGACGGGACGGCGGCTCTGGACCAGATCTCGCTGATTCTGTCAAACCTCACATCGCTCAACCAGGAGTAACGGGCTCGCTGGATGAACACAACCAGTACATTCGAATTTTCGAGTAACCCAAACTATCTAACTTTATTTATCATATTTAAGAATTTCTCTATTTTTATTCATAAATATATGACAAATTTTATTTTCTCACCAAAATGGATTTGGGTAGTTGTTCCTCAACAACCCCAAACGCTACTGCGAAATCCTGGGGCAATGGACTGTCAGCCTCTACGGTTCAATTCCTTGTAACGCTCTTTAAGCGTTATAAGCCTGATATTTGTTTTCTTCTAAAAACCTTTTGTTTTGTTTCCTTCCTCGCTAATTCTTCATCCTCTCCGACTCATGTTCCCTAAATATTTTGGCGTTGACGCAATTAGGCATAAATGTAGCCCTTGCATGTTTTTTCTTCATTGTTTGCATCACCTCAAGCCAGAATCCTATTAAAAATATCATGATTTTTCAAATTTTCTAGAAGATTAATTCCCCTTGATTCCTCGATGTATTTACCTCAATCGCAGAAAATAGAAAAGATACTGGGATTCACTTTCTCTCTTACAACCAATCGGAAAACACTAATTCTTCATGTGGACTTTAACCAAATTTTACGCCCTCCCGACAAACACCCCACACCCCTTCAAACCCATCTCGACTCCTCCCATTCCTCAATTCTTACTACTTCCTTTTGGATCGGAAAGACATCTACCACCTCGATGTCACTATATTCGTTGTGTATTCCTAAACGGCCCGCACTATCTATGAAAAAATTGATCGTATATTTAACAACTACGAATGGTCAAAACTATTTCCCCAAGCATGTCAGGCCTTACCAATTCAAAATGTCTCCGATCATATCCCCCCCATCATCTCAATCCAAATCCTTCTACCCACGCCCCAAGACCATTCAAATCCTCAATCTTTTATTTCCTCTCTTCCCCGATCTACCATTATATCACCTTCTGGAATTAGGTACACTCAACCGCAATTCATCTCTCTATTCTTTCCTTTCGAATCTTAAAAAAATAAAAAGACAAAAATCAAACCCGGAATAAAACTCGCATCGGGAAATATTTTTCAACAAATAAAAGCACATACAATCCATCCTCAAACCTGCTCAATCTAACCCCTTCTAATCCAATAATTCCATCATGACCAACGCCTTAAAACCAACTCGAAAGTGTGTCTCTCTCACGAAGAAATTACCTGAAACAAAGAGAGAAAATCAAGGCCATCTCGTATGCATACAAAAATATAAAAATTCTTTCATTCTCATGTAAAGCAATCTCGAAAACAAAATAAATTTACACTCAAACTGTGTAAGATAATAACAACCTCCTCTATTCAGAAGACTCTATTAGAACCCATTGCAGAAAACACTTCATGAGCCTCTACACCCCTCCCAACCCCCCTCAACTTTCAATCCTATCCTCCATGACTCATTCCCATCTATCATAAACATCACCAATCATCTCAATCCTTACCAGATTGACTGTCTCAATCTTCCCTTCACCCCTGAAGAAATTAAGATAGCCTTGTTCCAAATGCCGCACTTCAAATCTCGTCTGATGAATTTCCTCGTAATTCTATAAAAAAACCGGGGCTATCAGAAAGTGATTGTCTTACCAAAGCTACTCTGGACTTCCTAAATAAGGCCCACATACTCAAAGAAATCAATAAGACTTTCATTACCCTTATTCATAAATTCATAATCCCAAAAACATTAATGATTTCAAACCTATTAGTCTATGCAATGTCTCTTACAAAATTGCATCGAAAATCCTTGTCAACAGGTTAAAACCCCACCTTAACACTTTTTTATCCCCTTACCAAAATGGTTTCATTCAAGGCAGAGGTGCACAAGACAATATTATTCTTTCCCAAGAAATCACTCACACTATAAAAAATTCAAAATGCAAAAAAAATGGAATGGCCGCCATCAAAATTGGAGCATGCAGTAAAACCTCGATCGAATCAATCGGGGACTTCTCCCCTTCGCTATCCTCGTCGCAGCTCGTATTCCCCTTATCGGGTAAATCTTATCAAAGAATGTAAATACTACACCAATACGCAATTTGGTCAACGCTTACCACCACCCCTTCAAACCTTCGGTCTTCAAAGTAAAGATAACCCTCTTTTCCCTAGTCCTTTGAAATCCAAATTCCTCAATTTTTCGAGGACTACTCTTATCAAACTGCTTCAATCCATCCCTTGTATATAATATGGGTATTTATAAATTTCAAATTTCTTCTTTCACCCCTTCTACTCTAAATCGACATGATTCTGCAAACTTTACGGGCGAACCCATCACACGGCCATCCATTGATTAATTGGGATTTTTTTCTATATGGACAAGTTGTGCTGGCCTGTGCTTTTAAACATCTTCACTATTTCAATCTTTCTCTCCTTGCCCGAAATGGATGGAGACTCATACAACATCCCAATATTCCTCTCAACACTATTTTCAAATCCAAAATACTATCCTACTAAGGCCTCCCTTTAAATTCATCCTTACAAAATAATCCCTTCGTAAGTACCTCGGTGTTACCACTCGGTCTTAACAAATCAAACACTTCATGTCCCGGACGACGGCACATGGTAAAAAATCAATATCCGAAACGATTCTTGGATTCCCAACATCCTACCCAAAGTCCTATCTTGTTTCCTTCACCCAAACTCAAGACTTCGCCATCTTAATAAAGTTTTTGAATTTCTTATCAATGGCAACAACTGGAACATACCCCTTCTCCGTTCTCTCTTCCCCTCATATTGTCGATAAATTATCAAAATCAGACCTACTGGTAATGAAGATGAATATTGCTGGCCCAAGGACACCTTTCGTACCAAAGACATTTATCAGTTCATTCACAAAACAACCAAGATTCCATCAAAACCCCTTCTACCCACAACATGATCCAATCTCATCAATAAAACAAACAAAACTTTCTCCACCTAATGCACCTTTTGTCCCGAACACATGGAAACCTCTAACCACCTCTTCCTTCAATGTCCTTTCTCAAAGGACATTTGGAATCATCTTAACCTCTTTTTTTCACATACAAAACAACAAAATTTCCTCTTATCATTAAATTGTGATCTTTATCCCAATGTAATCACAATAACCTCTTCATGACTCAGCCGCTCTTCTGACAATTTGGATCACTAAATGATCTTGCTCTCAACAATCTCGACCTGACTACATCCTCAAAAAAATGCAATGATTTTGCCAATCCTACGGGAAATAAATCTCATAATCTGGTCACTACCCCACTCCCCACTCCAAATAAAAAATTACCCTCATGCCTTGCTTTTTAACCAAAGGCATCCCTTCCTCGATAACCAAGAATCAAGAACTCTAAATCAAGTAAAAGAGATGCCAGACTGTGATCGGGTACTTCAACCGACATAAACCCCATTTGGACTATCACAATATTACATAAAAGTGAAGTAGACTTCAAACTATGACGGAAATCCTATTTTTTATCAAAAGACTCCCACCGCAGTTAAAGCGACACCTCAAGAACATCAACTCGCCTCCTTTCGGGAGTAGCATTCATCAGCGCCCTCCTCTTAATGAAAGCATCGCAATATGCATTTCATTTATTTTATTACCGAAGGTTTTATGTCACAAGTTCGCCCGTATATTGTTACGAGATCGAAAGATCGCCGAACGGAAGAAGCATTTAATATAAGCTTACGGAAGACAATCGCAAGTTTTTGGTTTCCAACCAATATGGGTCGTTTTCAGTCAATTTTACTTTATATTTCAATTAATATTTTTAATTCTAATAGATTGTCGTAATATTAATAGCACTTCTGAACACGAAAAGCATTTAATGCATCAATTCTTTGATCTAATTTATAAAATATATTAATTATCAAAAAAAAAAAAAAAGTCATCCAACGCATCTAGTGAGTTCAAACTTATTTTGGGTTAATGACCATAATATAATGATGAGTGTCTTTGGTCCCTACGATGAAAGTATCCATCTCCAAACAATACATATTTCACTATTTGTAACGAATTCTGCAATTAGTGCCAAGAAACTGCATTGCCTTTATTACAGAGTATATACGAGACGCATTTGGTGACGGGCTTCGAGACGTGAGAACAACATCTTCTCCCCCAAAGGCCTCTTACCCCTCAACGACATAAGCGGGAGTTATTCACGAAGTTTTGTCTCGCCCGCCCTAAACTTTTTAAAATGTTAATTTTATCTTTAAATTTTTAGAAAAATAACATATTATGTTATATTTTTCCTTAAAATTTTATAAATTTTTTATTATTGACCTAATTCTCATATATATTTCTTCTCCTTAATTGTTATAATTTTTTATATACTGTCCAATTCTATAATTGATTTCCCTAGCTCCGCCCCATATAATTCCAAGCTTGAAAATAGTTTGAAAAAATAGTTTTTAAAAAATAAAGAAACAAGTTTTCGTTGAGGAATTCAAGAGGGGAGCAATAGTCTCCATAATATTTTTGAAAAATAGTTTTTTATTATTAGTTAATATAGTTATAATATTCATTTATTCAAAAATTACCTTACGCTTCCCTCTAAATTTTATATATTTTTTTTATTTATCTAATATTAATTCATTCGTGACTCCTACATAAATTTTCTGATTCACTACTGTTGGTTTCGTTTGGTCGAAGCAAAAGAAAGCAACCGGGCACACCTTTCATGCAATTTCATGGTAATGCATGTTAAGCCGACGCTTTTGTCAAGATGTAGCACGGTTAGTTTTTACAGTGTCAAGAGAAAGAAGTTGTTCATTTGGATTACTGCTTCGAGATCTGCATCCGTCCCCTCGAAGTCCGAAAATTACGCTTCGTACCTCTTTCCTGATCTCAAGATCTTTCCCCTCAAGCTTCAAGCAGCAGGTATGGGAGTAAGAGTTGAATAATACAAAGTTGTATTGTTTCAAATGGGTTGATTTGGAAATAAGATAACTTAACGGGCATTTATTGCCACAAGATAAAAACGAATACATCTCCATTTATTGCATTATTGCAACATTTATCCCACAATTGCTAATAAATTAATGCGAAGAAATCCTAATTTGTAAACATTATTAATGTAAATTGTCACACATTTTTCCAGGGGTACGTAATCTTTGCCTCTTTGGTGAAGTTGAAATATGGACCCGGATCATATAATAGGCATCATGCTTATAAGGATATAATAGATAAAACATATTTTTATTAAATATAGAAAATCGTAAAATTTTCCATCTCAATTTTCCCCCATCCCCCCCACTCCGCCTTCCCACAAGCTAATAATTAGTTTACTTCTTGAACTCAAATTCTCCAATTGAAATGATATAATCAAATTAAAACCTTTCCAAAATGCAAAAACAAACCACACAATCCCACAAAAGTTGTAAGAATACGATTCCATTGAACCAAATTTGAATTTGAGGAGCAATTATCAAGTCGAAATTACAAAAATTACAAAAAAAAAATGGAGAAGTTAACACTAAAACGCAAGTACTTTTTTTCTAACCATTAAAGTATCAAGTATTGTTTGTTTGATAATAGAATGTTGAATGGGTTTGATAATACTATATTGAATGAATTTTTATAATTAAAGTATCGTCAGAATTAATTGTTTCATGTTGGTTGATGTTTGAATTTCTTAAACATGGATTTAGAAATTGGTCAGATATAGTAACACGTTGTTTCAAAAAATGAAGCTATGAACCCAATTCATAGATTTAATAATAATTTAGTTTTGAACCCAATTTATTTCATGTAATATCAAAGATTCGCTTTTTTGTCCAATTCGATGAATAATGGTCAATAATAGGACGACAAGGTAAAAGCTCTCAACTTCATCTAAATAATATAACTTTAAGATATTCTTTATAATTTATGTGTATTTCACACTACTACAAATAACACTGACGCCACATGTTGTGGGTCGTTGCCTAAGATTAACTTAGATCTGGCCGCCTAAGCGGCCATCTAAGTTAATCCAAGTTAAAATATAATTTTATTTTTTTAAAAAAACTGAAAAATAGAATTATATTATCTCCCACAACCCCCGCAACCCCACCTTCTCCTTCCTCCTCCGCCCAGCCAGCCCCATCTCCGGCCTACAACCCCTCGCAATCCCCACAACCCCCACTTTCCCCCTTCCTCCTCCGCCCGGCCAGCCCCACCTCCATATATACCCCCACAACCCACGCCTCCCCACCCTCGCCGCCCCCACTCCCACCGCATTCCCCCACAACCCCTGCAAGGCTTTCATCGACCACCCACCACTACCCCCCGGCCGCCCGAAAGTTAAGATTTCAGGAAGAGTGACTCGAATGTGGTTGGTCTTCGAAGCAAAGATTCATTCATACTAGCTTCACAAGCTAACCAAGTATTTTATGTTAGTGATCCTTGCAGCTCTAAATGGTCGATTGTTCTTCTTTCTAACAAACTTAATGAATACTTGAGGCGTAGAATATCGAGGAAGATTACGATGTCGGCGATGATCCGTTTAAGTGGGAATTAAATCATCGAGACATATCAATGCAAAGTGTTTTTTATGTAAAGAACTCCATTATAACGAGGTATAATGACACCACAAAGTCGGCAAACGATATGGCATTCGTTATAAGTACAAGGAAACCCGGAAGGAATAAATATTGTTGTATTTTTCTATGTATTTATTTCATTTGAGCCTAAATCAATTTTTTATTTTATTTATTTTTTTTAACTATTTCTTATGAATTTTGTTTTCATAGATTATTGAGACGACATTTTTACGGTAAGACAATGCTAGCCTTTCGTAGATGTTGATGTTGATGTTTCTTGTGCTTCCGACATACCACCTAACAAACGAAAGCGAAGAAGTGGAGGCAAAGAGGACGTAATCAGAATAATTAAAAAAGATTTCTGAAAATAGAAATGATGGATCAACTTAAGGTATATATATGAACTTTAATATTTAAGTTGTATATCATATGTTATTAATACATATATAAACATTTAATATTTAAGTTGTATATATATGAACATTTAATATCTTGTTTATTTATGATTTGGGTAAATTCATGTAGCTCGCTTTAATGTTGACGGTCAACCAATTGGCCCGAACAAGTCCATTACTTGTTGATTACAATGGTTTCTTAAGCTCAGAGCGAGATACCCTCGATGGGGCGTGATCATGGACAACGGACGCACCAACTCAAACAAAGAATACGGAAAAAAAAATGTAGGTAAAATTTAATATAACCGTATTTTATTTATAGCTATTCCAAAATAGACATATTTATAACAATTCTTTTGTCATGCATAAATATTTTGAAATCGATTTGAGTCATACGGATATGACTTCAAGAAGTGCGGAAAAACAAAGAAGTGGAATTTCAACAGTGTCGGAAATCAAAGTATTTTGATTTCTATAATTATGCCCGTCAAGCGACAATTGTCAGAACAATTCATTTACTAGTTTTAGTTAAATGTGATTACTCAAAATAAGTGTCTTTTAGTAATTGTTAATTACTAGAATCGGGAACTCACTTATAATATCGTGGGTTATGTCTTATCGCTAGATTCATGCATAACCGATATAATAATTATAATCTTATCAATTATATTATTATACCAATATTATCGGAGCCCGTAAAAGTCACACATACAATGGCGTGAGTTATATTCCATGCATGGAATTAAATCACTTTATCAAGAAATCGGAGTTGATCAAATCAACGACACCCAATCGAGTATTTTTTACATCGATAAACGTAAAAATATAAATTGATAAAACCGAATCAATTAACTTGTTAGTTCTAATTTGTAAGGTTTAACGAGTAGTTTCTCAATAGGTAACTCTGTTAAGTTACTTACACGACTAAATAAGTTGGTTAACGGCTTAACGAGTCAACTCTTTCAGTTAACGAGTCGAGCTATTCGGGCGAAACTTAAACCGGGGTATATATAGGAAGAGATGAAATGAAAAACCTAAGTTTTCATTTCATCCCTTCCCTCTCTCCAAACTTCCCTTTCTCCTCTCTCTAGGAAATTGAGTCAAGTTTGAATCAAATCTTCTCATTCTAATCAATTGATGCCCTGAAGCAGTTCAATCGCGAGACTTAACCTCTCTTGGTGTGACTAACCGAGGCATCATATTTAAGTATGCCAAAGGAAACCAAGAGGACTCCAGCGAGGAGTGTTTGAATATCCGCCGTTAACTTTGTAAGTTCTCTATTTATTCACACGCAATATATTTAAAAGCGAATATGTCGTGATTCGCTTTTATACACTTATTTGTTTCTCGTTGTATTTGTTATATATTTTTATTATGAATGTTGCATAATTCCAACACAAAGTGGGTCAAATTGTGTTTCGCCTTTAGTTAAGGCATTCCTATTATCAACCCCTAAAATATACGATGAAGTTCGACGCTGGTCAAAGAAAGTCGGGTTAGGATTTCAGGACTAAAGTAGTAGTTTAAAGGTTCCGTATAAGTTAATTTTTTTTATTAGTTTCAAACTATATTAACTAATGTAATATTATATAATCACTATTAACTATTCACTTTACACTAATGTAGCAACTGAGTGAAGCAAATTCGATTAGCTCTAGAAATACGAGTCTTCCATGTGTATCAAGGCCCAGGTATGCTCAATTGAGAGAACAAATGGTAAGAAAATAAATTGTACTCAATACATTAACTTGTGAACAAGAAATAAACTATTCCTAAAATTAATGCATTTCGATATATTGAAAAAGAGCCTCCAAATAAGCAACGGTTAATATTATTATAAAGGAAGAAAATCAAATATGGGAAGATCGATGACGTGTCACAGAAGTAGATGGCTAAAGAAGTCTATAATCGATCTAAAGTTAATTGAAGAGTTATAGTTATTTTGCTTTTGTTGTACTAATCTAAATTTATTTTACGTATATATTACTCACTACTTACACCTAAAGAATTGCTTTGTCGCGGTCTCACGATATATTAGCAAAGACAACAAAGCAAGGAGTACCATCGAAAAGTTCTCCTCTGGGGTCAGCGGGTCACAAAGTTACATTATTTTAGTAAGCAGGATTTTGGTGGCCACCTGTGCGCTTTCCGATGTTCATCGATTGACCCAGTTAGTGTCAGAGCTAGGAAAGAAGGTGGAAATGTTGACCCAGTTCCATGTTACATCTCAAGCCAAAGGGCCGAGCGACAAAGACCTTATGGGCTCCCCTATTCATGTTTCTCCCATAGGCCGAGCTTAATTGCTGTAAAGGTTCCGCATTTGGTCCCGATATGACCTTATGTACGCCTTTAATACTTTTATCATTAGTGTCATAATTTCTATATACTGACGGGCACATCGAAATTCAAATATATCAGTCGTTGCTTTGAAAGCGATATGTAATACTGACGCCATATGATTTCTGGCGCGTGATACGGGTGGCTATCACGCCATATATCGACTTTTTATTTGCAAAAGGAGCATGGGCAATATCATGCAATAATATATCGAAGTTGTGTTTCAGTGATACGGGTACATTAATGCAATTATTAGTGTCAGATAATCGGGCCTCGCTTTTGTACGATTTCTCCTTTAGCAGTCTTTGTGACTCGTTCTGTGAGATTCACTCATCATTTTTGAGGTTGGATCGATCGGTATTTAGAACAAGCAGGCGTAAAACACCATCCTATCGAAACCCTCCACCTCAAGCCGAGAGTATGTTTTGAGCGAGATTGTCCCCGCCTAGACACCCCTCACATGTCCTAATATCAGTACGCTAAGTATATTTGTTGTATGGCCAATTAAGTTGGTTACCTTACAAGTTAAAGTGCAAAAACATAAAACCCATTATAACTTTAATGTGTGGTTGTTTTTTAGATTAAATAAGGAAACGTCGTTTCAATATTAAATGTCTATATGATAAATCTAGTGTCAATCATACTCCGCCTTGCTTGTGAGAAAGGCGCCTATCATCGGGGCGACTCTCGACCCCTGGGCGTGCTTTCTTCTTTGTAAGGTTTATGTTCAAAGAGATGATTCGCTTGTCGCTTTCAATGTCTCAGCTGGCTTTAAAGGCAAGCCACTGGCCGACTATGTTTCTTTCGATAACGCCGAAAAGAGATCATAACACGCAATGTTAAAGCTTCTACTATATGTCTTACAAAAGGTAATAATAATAATATAATTTTATCTTAAGTGTTTCACATATCCATTTAAAAACAAGGTATATTAATATATTCTCTATCGAAGATACTAAGCTAGCTGACGCAGATTTGGTCAACGAGAGCGACTAACAAAACAACACAAATACGCTGCCGCAGTAGTTCTTCTTGTCTCAGTCATACGCAGCTTCAAACATGCCCATTCGTGATATATTACAAAAAGCACTGCTGACAAGATCATCTCGTCACGATACTCATAATATCGGGTTAGTACATAATATTTCCATAAACGAAAGCAATAGATAATTCCATGTTAGTATAAATGTTTCCGATACTAACTAAGATTATCAAGTAACGTGAATCATCATGCCGTTGTCATCAACACCAAAGCAATCTGAAATGAATGAGGTATATATATATATGCAGGTATATATATATATATATATATATATATATTATATGGATCCGTTACGAAAGTGCCATCACACTCCATAAAGATTTAGCCGATTTGGGCGCATAAATCAACATTTATTCATCTTTATTACAGCAATAATATATATTACCCTTATTTTTATTACTTCTCCTTGGCGAATTTGTTTATTTTAGTGCGATTACCTATCGAAGCTACTAAGAAACAAAATATTTCAAGTCGAAAGTTAAGTCAGCTAAAACTATTTGGTTAACTGAACTACTGCATTTTATGTTTGTTTGTCATGGAGACATTTTAGAATCAAAATACCGCTCTTTTAGTTGTAAGTCATTTTTAAATACGGCGGACGTTGATATTAATTAAAGTTCAGTTATGGAAGTATATAATTTGTTGTTTAATTTTTCAAGATCCTCGTAAGACGCGCTGAGAAGTCATACTGGCCTGGCTGCTCAACATCGATGGTGTGGTTATCTATGCCGCAGATACTTCAAGACCATTATGTAGGTGAAGAGTTTTAATGATCCGTCAGCAAAGATAGCGAAATTTCTGAGTATTTCGTGGTCCGAACAGCCTGGTATAATTAGCTCGAGTATAATACCTACGCCGCTGTATCCATTCCGAGATCTCAAATATTACATATTAGTAGTGAAGCGGTATCGCATTTCATACCCAAGTGTTATTGTTTTAATTTATTGCGTCAAAACATGTTGCCCATCGTAAAGATCCAAATAAAGGATATCTGGAATCTACGACAAATACTTAATGTAGCATACCAATAAACAAAAGAGTTTATGGATTACTAATTCAACAAATAAATATTTAATGACATTACATGAAAAATCAAATACCATATGAAACTGATGAGTGGTATTACTCTTCATATAATCTAACAAAAGACATTCCAGTTGGTTTCATGTGACATACTTTTAGCTATGAATAGAAAAAAATCATATATTATTCTATATCATGTAAAAAATAATGGTATTACTAAATAAAAAATTAAACCCAATGTGCGATAACAATTAGGGTAAAAAAATAGCATGAGTTACTAAAAATGAGGTATAATGAAAAAATTAAAAAATCATATTCTATATTTTGAATTGAAGCTTTGGGATCCATAACGATGACTAATTAGAGTAAAATAATATTGAATGTTTTAAAAATTGAATTATGGAATCACCTTAAACATAAACTATAATCAAAACAAAGAAAACAAAAGGTAAAAAATCTAATCGGAGAAAAAATAGCAACAAATCCGGGAAATAGATCACAAGATACTATAATCGCTGGAGAAGTTTTTTTTTTTTAATTGCAAACAAACCAATTCTACAAAAAAAGATTGAATAAACACCTAATAGAAATTAACATTAATTATCAATCGATAAATTGATATCGACATTGATCAGATGAGACAAAAATTTAATGACGGCTTTCGATAATAAATTTGAATCATCATAAAATTATAACAAAACTCCTATTTTAATATATAATAATTTCATATAACCGAAATGGTCAGCTTCGAGCTAACGAGCTCGGTGTCGTTACAGTCGCCTCAGTCATAGATTCCAGCCGAAGCCAGCTACCAGCCGCTGGTTGAGCTCGCCTCATTAACAGCTCTAGTTATATGTTTAGTTCTTTGACAAAGTGAAATATTTAGTTCATTTGTTTTGTTTTCCTTTTAACTTAGTTTAATTTAGTTCAAAAAATAGAGCTTTAACTTGCCAAGACTCCACTAAGACATTTTATGCCTAAATGTGAGCACCGAAAAAGTAATTAGCATGTAAAACAATACAGTAGAAAGTAACTTTTAATCTGAATGTAAATCTTAAATCAAATATATATTTGTGACTTGTTACACCATTCAAATCTTTTATACGGTCTAAATATAGAAAACAATTATATCCGCACTTTAATTGTTAAAATTTAATTAAACAAAAAACCACAATTTGATTTATTCCCCAATCAAATACCACAGTATAACTTACACGAGAAGTTAAAGGAAAACATATGTATATGTTACTACAATATATTTAGGGACTTATGGAACTTTTGAAGCTTCTGGGTGTAGACGATCTGTTACTACAATGCTAATATCAACAATTTTATTCAAATTTTTCCTTTGTTTTATTTTGTCATTCTCTCTTAACAAAAGTTTCACATTTTTTATAAATTTTTTGATAAAATTTACTCTTTTAAGAATGATGAAATTGCATCTTCAAATGAATTAACTATAATTGTATAATATTTATATTCAATTTCTTAGTCTTCTCCTATCTCCCTTTCATGATGAAGAATAATAGATGCGAGAATTGAAGTTAGGAATGCATTTTAGTAATTCTTTAAGTAATTTATGATATATTTTTGGAATATTTTAAAAAATATTAAAATTTGTAAAGACTATCTTTGTCTCTTTATTATAATTTAAACATTACATATAAAAAAAGTAAGATCGATATATAATAACTACATATATATTAACATCTTAATACGTCACTAGAACACATATTAGAAAAAAGTTTGATCAAATAGAAAAACTTGAATTAAGAGTCAATGTTATACCATAGGGAGGATGATTTAAATAAGCCTTGTTTGCTAAGATCAAAGTCTAGAAAGCTAGTGCAATATAAAATTATACCCAATACATTTTAAAGAAATTGTTCATCTACATGTTATGATTGACTTTTTAATCCCAATTCAATTATTTATATATATTGAATCTAACTAATTGATTGATAATAAAGTAGGGGTTGCTTCAATCGAGGAGAAATTGAAAGATAATCGTGTGAGATGATATGATCATGTAAAAAAACGTTAATTATTAGATATATTAGTCGGAATATACGAATTTATGAAAGCCATAAATAGATCTAAATATAAAGGTAGTTCAAATAAGAGTTGAACGGTACTATATCAAAGTACTAAGATTTCATGCACATAAACAGAAAGAATGATTCAACACGGGATAAATTGGAAACATATAGTGAACTCACTTAATATGAAATGACTTGGTTTGGTTTGATTTGCCCTTAGATTTAATTTTGTTGTATCTAACCAAGTCGTTTGACTTAAAATGTAACACTTATTACAAGTCAGCCACTTTTAACAGACAAATTCGACCAAAACAATATAAAAAGTCGTTTCATTATGCTTCCCTCTAAAATCCAATTTCCTGCAATCACTACAACATTTAGGTTAAGCTCAAATTTATATACGACAATGCTAAGTTCTGCATTAATCCATTATTAAGGTTAGTTAATTAGTCTTTTTTTTTTTTTTTGTTATACAGCTATTTTATATAATTATATGAAGTTGTTTGATTAATCTTACATTATACTGTTTGTTAGAATATTACACATGAACTTGTTATAGCCTATCATAGTTTCATTAAAGCTTAATTGAATATTTAATAATTTTTCTACTAAGTTTTTTTTGTCCATATCCTTAATTCGATCAATTTGAATATTTGGAAATGTGGAACATACCAGTTACATGTATTTTCAATATTAAATTTTTTCCCTCATAATGCTTACTTTATATGAATAGACAAAGAAGTTTGTGGATGTTGTGTCACAGCTCACAACCGCACGTAGAAGGAAGTGTTGGTCAGAGGACTATATGAAAGAAACTAGAGTTTATGGGCTTAACGGAGCACATGACCCAACATAGAACCGAATGACGACATTGTATTCATATAGCAGTTATAGCCAACCCCATTTACTATATATGTTAAGAATATTAACTTGAAACTTTTAAATGTCTCAACATAGGGCCGAATGATAAAGTTTCTAAGCGATATTTGTCCTTATTACTCTCGAGACTCTCATACTATGGATGTTAAGAATATTAAGCTTGAAACTTTAATTTGTAATCGCTGACGCTTAGTCTTACTACTCCTGTTAAGTGTGTGTGTGTGTGTGTCCGTGGGTGGGGGTGGGGATGGGGGTTTGGCTGTGCAAGATATCACAGTCAATATTGACTAACAATGTGAAATGTTAGAGCTGCTGATGGAACATTTTTGGCCTATAGACTCGATTGTGAACCATGTACTTTTCGTTTATTTTCTATCTTCAATTCATGATAATTAGTTGATAGGCTGACACTTATATCCTCATTTGTTTCAAAACTAACTTACTGTACAATTTCACTTACATCAGAAACTCTCATTTGTACATAACATTCTGTAATGACTCACTCATTTGCAAGAAAGAACAAATGGTCTCCGTCTCGAATTACTTCTAAATCATCTATTTCTGCATGCTCAGCGTTCACAAGTGTTGTGAAAGTCTTGCCTCCAAACTTTTGACCTGCAGTTTCAGCACGTTAGCCAAATATAGGAAAGCCAACCATAATATTTTATGCAGTAGCCACTTTATGTCAGTGAAGACTTTTTTTGGGCCTGTTTGAAAATTTATTATCAAATTTTTCTTTCATTGTATTAATCAGATTGCAATCTGATTTTCAGAGAATGTTTGGACTAAATTTGATGGCAGAGATGAATACCGGCTATTTTCAAAAGCTCGCCCAGTGAATCAGGTAGGATTATCAGTTTAGCATGATGCTTCTGTGATTTAATGCTCGGCACTTTCAGGTGGATAGTGACTCTCTTGGTTGATTTTGTAATTTCACTTTTAAGCGGACCACAAAAACCATTGCTGGAGTTGACAGGAGCCGTTATCCTTTGGAATGGCTCACCAGAACAAATGGACCCACTTTCTCCACATGTGAGTTGAATACTTCCAGTTCCCTCAGCTATTTCCGTCTCAGGAAGCTCGATCCGATGCTCATCCATTGATTTCTGATTCAACCTGTTGCAAGGTTGCCCTTCTTGTTTTTTCACTGTGACATCTAGGTTAGAAGTATCTATATGCATCTGCTTCTCCGCTTTTTGAAGATTATTGTTAGGCGTATTTTGCAAATAGTTGTCCATGTTTGGTGCTGCACCTTGTCTGCTATTGGATACCAAACCTTCCTCTGTCTGTTGGTCCACAAGACCAAAGCTTCCGAGTTCCCTAAGTTTCTGTGTAATAGAAAAGTTAAATCTACAAACATCTTATTGCAATTACATATGGTAAAGATACAAATGGTTTCTCATTGTTCTTACCATAAAAAGATTTTTCATTATAATGTGTTGATCGTCCATGTTAGTTCGAAAAATGTTTGTTAGTGAATTCTTATTTAGCCTGAGTATCTGAGATATTTCTGTAGTCCGGACTGCGTATGGCTGTGGATGGCCACATAAAACCCCTATGTCTCCGAATATATCTCCTGTTATAGCTTTCCATAGGACCTGCACAAGTGCATATGATAAACTGATTTAGGTTTCTTTTTTTATATTTAAATATTGCCAATCTTTTAAGAGCCAGGGGAATGTTACTTACTTGTTCATGCCCTTGAAGATTCGAAATTATGTTCTGTCGGAAGGGGGAAATTTTTCCGTTAGAGAATTTTAGAAACAAAGAGCCACTTCAATGTGCTTCAATATTTCAGTAATGTGCAAGATATTAGAAAGCTCACATACCGCTGCTCCGGAGACCAGTATGTACATGTCTGATGGAGACTCATTCTGAAGTATCACATCTTCCCTTGGGGGGTAGAATTCAGCCTCCATTTCAGGAACCTTTGATAGAAAATCATATTGCATTATTTTCACCTATTTTATTTGTGCTAAACGTATTGTTTAGAAAAGGGGAATTCATGAATTCACTTGGTTTATGTAAGTAATATTTTGTGTTTGTTCGTTGGTAAGATGGTTTGCCACAAGCATTGGAGAGATAACTATTAAAATTCCGATTAGAAGTATTAGGCATACCAGTTGGAAGAGGAAGTCACTTGAAACGCCATGAAATAGAGCAACATTTTGAACGATGGGGAGAAATAGATAATGTGCAATGCTGGAACGAATTGCCTTTGGCAGACCGTTCAATGTCTCTTGCTGTTTCAGAGATTCTGTCTTGAACTTGAGGCACATATGTGATAAAATCTGATCTTGAATCTGTGGAGGTAACTGGTTTCTTTTACCAAATTCTGAAGCTTCATTGACAGTATCCCTCTGCATCGCAATTGTTAAACACCAATCAACCTGGCTCTCTGAAATCTAAACTAGCAGATAAATGTTTTTTTTAAAGATAAAGAGAGCATACAAATTGCCTGGTGTGGCTTGTCCAGTGAACTACAAGGTTTGTCATGTTCCCTATGATGTATGAAGTGAGTCCCAAGTTGAAGAGCATGTAAAAAATGTCAAATAGCATCTCTCTAGGGTTCTCAGCATGTAAGTCTCCGTAACCAGTAGTTGTTAGTGTCACGATAGACCAATACATTGATATTACATATCTGTCCCAGAGGCTCATTTCTTTGAAATTTGGATAGACAGCTCCTATCCAAGTCCTCCTTGGGTCAGGGTATTTGTCTGCTAGTATATAGTTGAAACATGCAGCGCAATGCACTGCGAATAGTGTTACCTATAACAAAGCAGTCGATAGGAGTCCTTTACTCTGTAAATTCCAACTAATAAAGTTTCAAGAATGTACAAATACTTAGCATTGGCTTACAGCTACGAGTTTGATCCATCGTGTCAAGAAATAGTTAAACCGAATGTCCTTCTCAAGTCTGAAAGAAAGTAATACATGTTGATGGTGAGAATTCAACTATCTGGGCTCGTATATAGATGGAAAACCATTGAACAGAATCAAATTCTTCAAGAACCTGGGTTACCTGGCAAAGAGGGAGCTAACTCTTCTCAAACGCCAGAGTCTTAGCATGCTCAGCATCTTCAGAAACAGGCCTCCAGAATGGTCTGTGAAAAAAAAGTTGATTGCTTGAAATGGCAGTGTCGAGCAGAAATCGAAAATGAACCACGTCGACAGGTATCTGTTTTAAATACAAGAAGATCATAAATACGGCTTGAGAATAGATGATGATATATTTTTAGCTGCGACTTCAAATAGATTGTAATGTGTTTACCTGACTGCTATTCTTTTTGGATTGTCGACAAGCAGATAGGATTCACTGTCGAGATATGCCACAAAGAATGTGAGAGCTATATCAATAGCAAAGAAGCAATTGACAATGTTGTCAATGATGAACAATGCATCTAGTTTGAAAACCAAGAACGCAAAATCGAAGGGAGAGATCCAGGCTGAGTAGATAACCAGAACCACTAAGAACATCTCCCAAGCCCTGAAAATATAGTAAAATGACAAACTGGTTATGTTGCATATATAAATACTTAGACAGGAACTACATAGAATGGCTTGCTTGGAACGGGGTTGATCACCTATAACGTGAACTGAATGGAGAAATAATGAATCTGCCAAGTTTTGTGGTATGAGATAGTCTGGCTCCAAGGGAGGGAAGGAGATCACTCGAGAAGAAACCACTCCCACTTTCTTCATTCAAGTGAACCTCCTCAACGCAGAATCGTTTAAAGAAGTTTTTAGTACATGAAAGTGACATTGTGGAATCCAGGCTCTCAATAATACAGAAGCTTAATTGGAGTTTGTTTACTTCTTGGAAGGGTAAGTTTCCGTAGAGGGTATATATATAGTAAGGTGGTTGGCTAGTCACAAGGGTTAAAGTACCCCTTCCCCTGAATTTTACTTTACTTTTGGCAATGTACTTTGTCTGATATCCTGTTAAAGTGCTTGAGGGTTAGGATGGAAATAAAGGCAGATGATTCTCTCCTCTATTTGAACAAGATATAAAAAGGGTTTAGATAGATTAGAGTGACAGCTCCTTTTCTGAAAATTTCGATACAGGACGGTTCTTGAAGTGGCAGACATGCACCAGGAGGTTATTTAAGAAGTCTTGTGCTTCAAAGATGATGAGTGACTAGTAGAACTTGTTCTTGAGAAGACTATGAAGAAATTGCATGATGGTGATGATGAGAGAGAGAAGATAGGGGGGATCAGTGAAGGGTAATGGTGATGGTCCTGCTTGGTTGTAGGTTGTTGGTGATGGTGGTGGGAGCTCCATTATCAGTTAATGTTGAGGTTTAACTTGCTATATATGCAAATTCTCAGGACAGATTTGAGGGTGGAACAGAATGGTGTTTTCTTTTCAAGAATCTATTAATGGACCAGCCAATTCTAGTGTACAATTGCCTGTGAAGGTTTCTAATTCATGTGGGCGCCACGTGCACCAATTACAGCATGCTTTGTAGGAGAGAGAGAGAGAGAGAGAGAGAGAGAGAGAGAGAGAGAGAGAGAGAGAGAGGAGAGAGAGAGAGAGAGAGAGAGAGAGAGAGAGAGAGAGAGAGAGAGAGAGAGAGAGAGAGAGAGAGAGAGAGATAAAACACATATGACCTCCCCCTTCTAAGTTCTCTCAGAAATCATTTAATGTTTTCTAACATTGGAGTTAAAGGAAGAGGCAGGTTGCTTCTTTTTTGCTAGTAATCAGAACCATATATGTTGAATAGATTCCCCTCCATGTATCTTTCTCATGCCATATTACCAGATTGTCTACCAATATTTCTTTTCTCTGTTAGGATGGGCATTTTGGACCCTGATCCTGTATCCTCTCGCTGCCCTTTTTTACAAGCCATTTTTATAAAGCCAGACATAACGACAGACATTACACACAATAACTAACTATGACATCTACAAAATATGATATACAATTAATCAAATAGTCTATAAGATATGCATCGAGAGGGGTAGGGAAGCGATCTGGTGGGCTTTTTGACCCTTTTACTTTGGTGATAAGCAGAGACAATCTTTGCGTTGATATTCTGCTAAATTTTAGATAGTTTCATAATAGTAAGTTCCACTATTTTCTTAACCCTGCAGATTTCATGACATTTTATTTGTTGTTGTAATGTGTGAAGAGACTAAAGTGAAGTATTTTTAAAAAGTTGAGACATTAAGCAAAAATAGAATATTCCAATCGAATGGACGTATCACATCTTTGAAATTCTACTTGATATTAGAATGAACTCAAGAGAATTGTATGAACTTGAGAGAATCCAAGCTCCAACTTGAGAGAATCCAACCTCAAGCTTGATGAGTGTATTATTCAAATCTGTGATCTGTCTAATACTAAAACTAAAGATCTCATGAGCATTTATGTTGTCTTGATGAAAATTTTCCCTGAGATTAATATCAGTCCATTCAAAACTAAACCTTATTACAAATTTCTTAGACAGTTAGTTGGCTGGTCATGAGGACGGTGAAAAAGGGGGAGGGTGTTTCTAGATAGATCATGCATGCATTCACAAATAAATCTTGATATGCCTCAACCCCACAAGTAGACGAATAATTGCAAGAAATGAAATTTCTGTTATGTAGTGAAAGATTCTTGAAAAAGAAACATGAAAAAGATTTCATTTTTTATTTTAATTTTCTCTCAAATAGGACTCTCCATACTTGGAACCTTAGAAAGATTTTATTATTTTGTTCCAAAACTGTGGGACTAAGATATTTATGGGGTTCTTGCAAATCCAATCACAATTAATATTACATGTGTTTAGTGTCTATATGTGCAATAAACTTGAGGGTATGGTAGGGTATGGATTTTTGGACATGGACATTGCTTAATGTCGTCCATTGGTTTAACATTCCATGACGGATTGATGGTTCATTCACCCCTTCAGTTCCACTGATTATTATGTTATTTATTTTTTATTGACGACAATTTCACATGTTTAGTTATATTCTGATGACTTTGATGAGTTTATTATATGATAGTTTAGTACATTAGAATCTTTCAAACTATTTCTGAAATTATTTAAGCTATGAACAATAAATTGCATAAGAAAATGAATTGGATTAGTAATCGATACTCAAAATGATTTTGTTATAGACAAATTGATACCCACTCAACATAATGACCTTTATTAATTAGAGAACATCGAATGGCCTAGTGGTTAGGAGACCTTCCAGTGACTTAGAGGTCCTGGGTTCGATTCTCATTGTAAGGGGGTGGTGGGTGGGTTTTAAAAAAAAAAAAAAGGACCTTTATTAATTATACCTTGTAACATTGTAAGATGTTTATAAATAGTTACTACTTTTATTTGTATATACTAAAGCCATTTTTAAAGATTAGTAGGAAAGATTATGAGAAACTCTAGCACCGCTTCCATTTTGGAACCAATTTGATTGACATTTTGGGTAATTATGGGAAAGTATGGTATGATGGTCAAATTGGTAGGAGTGTAGGACCTACACATGATCCATGTGAGATATCCTACACTTTAGGGGGAGTCCAATAATAGAGAGAGCCCAGAAGGGAGTATTAACTAGGATGTGGACAATCTAAATAAATTAAACTAAAACCGCATCCATTTCCTCCTACACTATATATATAAGTTAAAATAAAATAAGATCTTTTACAAGAGGAATTTGAGAATGTGTACTTTACAACAAGCAAATTTCGCTCAAGTGGAAGTTAATAATAAATGCAAAATTCTGATTATGGCTTCTATTGTTATACAATGTTATTGTTTTGCATAAATATAACCAATGTGATGGATTGGAAAAAATAAAATAAAAAACATGAAAATGTAAAAAAATCAAAAAAAAAATGGAAGGTGGAATATAAATGTGAGAGCCTAGGGATATCCAAAGAGAGAAATTAATGTCAACATGACGAGGATGGATGGGCATGCATAGTTCTTTTATTGGCTTTGTATGTTGTCCTCGATTTCAATATAATATACAGGGCTTAGAAGTTCGAACCTTCAACTCCTTCTTATTCATCATGCATGTATATATATGTATGTGGTCCTTAGACCAATTGATTATACATGATTAGTAGTGAAATTCAACTTACTTTAAGACTATCTGCAAAGGCGATCACCAGCAGATAAGCAGGATCACGTCACACACAGGACACCGATCAAATTTAATATTCCCAGGTACGGATCAAATTTTGATCCGAACCATCTTTTTTTTTTGCACCCAAATGGTGGAATTCCACAAGTACTGCCATCACCGCCAAGCAAGGCCGCGTATAGTGCATCGCCCCCCATTTTTCTTTTCACTTCAATTTTAAAAATAGCTTTTGCACAATAATATTAAAAAACAAAAAAATTTTACCACTATTTTTTATTTTTCGAGCCCTATAAATGTAGAGTTTCTGCTTTCAGCACATTTGGGACACCCAAAAAAATCAAGTTTTTTTTTACGATGTTCGTCAAGTTCGAAGATTAATAATATTATGCTATATTAAAATTTATAATATTATTTAACGGATTAAAATAATATAGGTTTTTTGAAATTCAAAATATTTTGTCAATTTTAATTAATTTTCATAATAATTGTTGTAAAATTATAAATTTAATAATTATATATATTTAAATAAACAAAGCAGAATGAAAAATATGAAGTGAAGATACGTTTGATGACGGAAAGCGAGAGGTAGTGACTCACACTCACATACTGGCTTTGGTGAAAAGCGTTATTTGAGGCTTAAAATGATAATGAAATATTACCATACCCACCGCCATACTAAGGATTCTTGAGGAAAATTTTAGTACGAGAAATCTTTGTGGTCATTTAGTCATTTAGACGTTAATAATAATAATAAAACATTTCATACATTTTTATTTATGCGTTCTTTCAATGTTCAGATTTTGCAAAACTATGCATATTGACAAATTGGTAATGTAGACAGTCGAATTTTATTAATTATTTTTAATTAAATTTCATTTATTTGGATTAATTAAAATAATTAAATAAAAGACCAAATCACATAATTACAAGCAAGGTTGACAGGTTTTATTGTGCCTCCAATTGTAAACCGAACACGTAAAATATGTCTCTGTTTTAAATTAAATTCGAAATTAATTACTTGATAAAATTAGGCTATCATTAAATTAAACTCTAATTTTATACCTATTATGATAATATGGTATTAAAATAGGGTTCCCAAATTTATGTGATTAAATAATAAATTGAGGAAAACGGTAATAAAAAACAAGATTTTTTCAACAAACGAACTAAAATACGGCCCGATAACCAAGAATCCATATGGAAATAGGTAAATTATTATACTTGAAAATCAAAGAAACAAAACCCGGCGGCACAAATTCAAGACGGTCGAGATTTGATTTTTAATAAGATTCTATTTTGGTTGAGATTCACTCTCAAAACTCAACAAATCACAAGAGATCCAAGCAGCCCCCTCGAAGTCTCTGCAAACGCCTTTCCTTGTCTGAAAATTCCATCCCTATAACACAATAAAAATACAACAAAATTTCCCCGAGAGTAGTCTCTAGCATGAACAAATTCCCCGCGTTTATTTCTTCATATAAAAAACCTCCTACATCATTGCTGCGAGCAAAGCCACTGATCACTAAAAACACTTAAATCTTCAACCTATAAACTAATCGACAACTGAAGCTGCCAATACAAAAATCTTCAACTCCGACCAAAACAAAGCCCTTTAATATTAAGAGTCGTGTCGAATAATACAATGCAACACGTAGTTTCAAGATCAACATCTCAAAAACCTACTTAGAACTTTATCATTCCGATCTCATAAATGGGAAAATAATCCCAGACACACGTGCCCCCAGAAATCATGGTGTGCGAATAAGCCCCCGCATACTTCTACCTTTTCAAGCAAGCAATGCAAGCTACTGCGTACCTCGGCTGGGCCAATAAAGATATTCACAGCCACGCATACAGCCTCGGTGATCGTGAGAAAGCCAAGCAAGTTAATCTCTAAACCAACTCTAGCTGCATTTAGATCAAATCAAAGGGGTTAAATGTACACATTACAAATCAAGTTCATTTACTCAAGCTCCAAGACGTCTGACAGATACGCCGACAAGCGCCCAGCCTCGACTTATTCACTGTGTTTCCTCAGCGTTAATAAAGATTCTATCCACCAGACACAGCCCATACTCCTTATCCGTCTAAGCATTAACCGAAGCCTCCTAGCTAGGATCACAAACGATTCAAACACAAACTAAAGCTCCAAATTGTGATTACATAAACACCACTTATCTCCAGCCAATCAAGACTTGGTGCCTAAACCAAGTCTCAAAACTACATCAAATCCAGTTCTCAAAGATTCAGCCTCACTATCAACTGTTGAGAGTAACAATGATTGATAATGAACTCCTCAATCGATTATTAAATTATTTTTTATACCTAAAAGGATTTTCCCAAAAAGAAGCTTACTGTATTTCACATGTGACATTATAAATAAACAAAATCTTTCTAAATAGCTATTGGTGTACTATAACATGGAAAACATACTACACAATTTTGAGTTCTAGTTTTACCAGGGTCGTTTCATTAATAACTTAAAAAAACACCTTGGATTTTTAAACAACTTACTTGACAACAATGAATTTTTTTAGTATCTAATGATGTCAATCTTTTGATAAAAACCACATTTGCATGAAGCCAAAGAATTAACAATTTCTAAAATAGTTGATCAATATTTATATCTGCTACAAAACATTTCAATTAATAAATTGGGATTTAGTTAATTAAACTTTTAATTAAAAAGAAAGAAGATCAAAAGCAAAAACAACCTGTTGTGGAGAAAAATTTTAATGAAACGCACAATCAGTCTTTTCTTCTAACTTCTTCAACTCTTCCTGTAGTAATAAAGCACAACTTCTTTTGTGTAGGGAGCCCTTAATCTCATATAACCATCCCAATTTTTGGAAGAAAACATTAGAAACCTGACTTTAAAGTATTTTTTGCCAACAGCTCTCTCATGGAGGGTAACTGAGTTTGGAACTAATTTACATGAACATTCGTGTAGCACCCAAACATTAGTAATGACTCAAAACAACTATACATTTTGTTTATTGGGGTATATAATATGCCATCGGCTTTCTTTAAATACCCAATCATCTTATTTATTTATTGGCGGAATACAAAAAAGTCCGGCTCAATCATAATAAACTGCACAAGTAAATTCCCCACCAACACTTTATTTCCAAAAATGACTCTGAAGCAATACCTTGAACACATACGTGGCATTAGTTGGGGTGGTGATCATTAAGGCGATAGCCAAAAACTAAAATATTTAAATATGCTGAATTTGTTTCGCTTCAAATAGCAACATTTGACTTACGACTGCCAATTAATTGCCTTGTCTACCTTACTTTTTAATTAAAATACTGGGATTTATCCTTGTAGCCAATGTCTTTTCTGTAAGTGACATTTATATCGAGTAGTTGTTAAATAAAGCAAAAATAAAACAAGCCGCTATATATGAACCAAACAAGGACAACTAATCCCTTTAAAGGAATAACAGGAATAGCACTTTGAGGACTCTATATGGTTACCTGTATTTGTTACTTGACCCATAAACGAAAAGCAAATTTAGATGGAAGAGGTAAAGAAAATAATGTCTTCCTTACAAATGTTAATACTCAATCAGAATCACATAAACCTTTTATGTGATTGCTCTTCTAGGGTAGGCTAATATATTAATGCCAAACATTGTCTAGTAGTTATCGATTAGGACATATAATTAATTTGATCAAACATGCATGTTATAGGAATTGGGTATCTAATGAAGAGATAGAGATAGAGGAAACAACTCATCAATCCCAAAAATAGGAATAAGGATCGAAGGATCATCAAATATATATGTTCCTCAAAACTTTCTTGAGGGTAATAATGGGCACTACTATCCTTTAGTGGCTAGGCGTTATCTACATATTTGACCTTTATCTTTGATGAATTGGATAAGCTAAGGAGTCCATTATATTATTATTCAATGTTTGATTTCATTGGACTTTGATTTTTTCTACCTTCTCATACTTTAATGCTTGTGCAGATGAGAGCAGGTGTTAGTGCATAGTTTATAGTTACTTCAGCAGTTTGTAGGGTTCTTGGTGTTTTGGTGGCCACTTTATTAATTTGCAACTTTGCAGGACTACTCAGGCAGATCACTTTTATTGATTTGCCTTTAAATGCATTGATCGTTGATGGGTATAAGGGGCAAAAGTTACGTATATAATTTAAGAGTTAATCATTTCCATTTACTATATATATAGTTATAAAATTGTAATTTAACCGACATAGCTATCATTGCATATTATTCCTCGAAAATGTATAAACGTTGTATCTACGTACACTGAAGTGAGTCTCTATTTTGAACCTTAAAACTTCATGATGCTATTTAACATTTGAACGCAGTTAACATTTATCATTTTGAATGACCTAACGCTAAGCAACATTCGAAATTCAATTTCTCGGCATCAATCTACAATGTATCAACGATTCGATACTAAATCAAACTCCTGATCCTTCTATCTAGGACTAAATTGACAATTACATTTATAAGTGAACATTGTTTATAACATTGAAGAGTAGTAATATTTTTCGACTACTATTTATACAAAGTGAATGATATTCAAATAATATTGTTAAAATATTCATCTCGATTCTCCTAATTTCATTATCCTCTTCACATCGATTCGGACTCTGACCCGCTCCTACCTACCCTGGAGCACTAATTTATCAAGTTCATTTCACCTGACTTACCCCAATAGACCATAAAAATTGTCACATACATTTATTTGTTCTATAGTTAAATTTAACAAATTTTAATTCAATTATAATCAACGGTCTAATAAGTTTGTCTGTACTTGTGCATGTTTATACGTAAATTCTAGCTGGGACACTGTTTCCATTATTTCACTGAGAAAAAATATATGATAACTTCCATCCCATGCACAACTTGTTCTCCAATTGGGTTGCAGTCCAACAATAAATTCAGCAAATAATTGATTTGAAGATCTATCTTCAAGCACGAGATTCATCTAATAAATGGAACGGAATTTCAATATAAGGGAACATATATTAATTAGATCCACGTTTTATTTGAATAACTATTTCCTAAAATAATTTTGTGAAAATAACAATTTATTTAATACTTAATTCGTTACTCTCCTTTTGTCTTTCTATGCTTCAATTTTTTTTTATTTTTAAATTACTAATCCTCTTAATATAAAAATTATAATTTACATTTTCAATGATTATTTACTTACATTAAATTATCAAATCAACGAACGATATAGCTTTCAATTAATTATCATTCTACAGTTTCAATGTACTTTTTAACTACTTTTTTATTTAATTAATCTATGTACAAATACAAAGATAACTAAAAGCGAACGGAAAGTAGCATATTATTTTACTTTTGCCCTTAATCTTTCATTTGTTGTCCAAGCAAGTTATTGTAGGCTGGATTCTTAAGATATAATGTCTTAGAAAATAGATACGTATTTGACATTCCTAGAAGGGAGTATTTAAATTAATTATGTGACAAGTCAAATATAGTAAAAATATTTATGTTGGTTTGTTTGTAGATAGTGAAAATTTAATTAATTTTAATTAATAAAATTCATTTTTATGGATTTATTAATTTTAATCGATCACACGATTACAATGTTGATGCCCGCCCGACTTTTCAATTAAATTGGAAGCCATGCAAAAATGATGTGGTTTCCTGGATCTCAAGAACTCCTGATATTATTTTAGTTAAAAATTAGGGTTCAAACATTAATTAAACCTAATTTTAAACCTAGAATAGAGTTCCCTAAATTTAAGGAATTTTAATAATAAATTAGAGAAGAAACAAAAACAAAAAATGCAATTTTGGACAAACGAACTCAAAATGGTGACCCAATAAAAATTAGAGTAAACTTACCCTTAAAATAAAGTTGGCGGTACATTTTCATTCCAAATTCAAAAGGCGGCCGTGACATTTAACTAAATAATATTATTTAAATATTCGACGGTCCAGATCATGCCTCAAAATCAACGACTAAGATCATGATTCACCTGAAAACAAACCGACCAATCAGGATTAAAGCCCTGGAAGCCTATAAATACCCCCTTTACATCATTTAAAAGTGCTGCGGCTTATTCATATCCAGAACTGGCAAAAAAGGTGGAAAAGCTAGCTTTTAAAAACTCAGTTAAGATTAAAGATAAAACACCTAAGCGCACTCCAAAGACCTGGGGTCAGCACCCAAACCCCCACCTAGTTGTTACCGGGTCCGCCCGGTCCGAATATCGTGGGACCGACCGACCAGAGGACACCGGCTCCTAACCGGACTTGTCCGAAACTATTATAGGATATTTTTTGGACCTGAACTCGTCCTGAAGGCTTCGGGCGGGTCCGATCTAAAAACCACAAATCGCTAACCCCAATCCCCTAAATCAAAAGATGTAAAAAAATCAACACAATACAATCGACTATCATAACAAATTTTAAATTAAAACGTGATTTATTATGCTCGAATCTAATTAAGGCTCGTATTTATAAAAATCACCATTGATAAAGTTAGATAACCTTTATAAATCACCATCAAAGTTGAGATCAAGAATGGGTGCCCATTTATTGCAAATCATCACTGCCTCGGTACTGGTAGCCGGGGTCTAAGAGATGAAAGGGCAGAAACAGTCAATTTAATAAAAGAGGAACCTTATTCAATGGAGAAACATAGAATAAGAATGAGGAAACGGGTTAAACGGGTTATAAACCTATTTCACTTATTTGGCAACCCATCCCCTATCGATCCGACCGTTTTACCTCGGTCCGTGCCCCTATCAGTTCGCCCAAAACAAGAACCGTATCCTGCATCTATATCCTATCGGATGATATTCCGTTTTTTTGACCGGGTACTGCCAGTTTTGCCATTCCTGGGTTCACTGCAGCCTTACCCCACCTAACCCCTAAGTCAAGATTCAGTGGAGCACAATCCACCAACTCAAGATTCAAAGGAAAAGTGCACTGAGCACCGAGGCATCTCCAACTCAAGATTCAAGTAGTTGCCGATTGGGGACACCGATCATCCAAATAAAGGCCCACTGCCACCCCAAGCGTCCAACCCCATCAAAGCAGACAATCCTAATTCCTCTCCATGCTAGTTTTGAGCTATCCATCCCCCAACCGCCAGAAAACACACCAAGGTTTAAGCCCCAAAGACTACCTCAACCAAAAGCAGATCAGCCTCAAATTCTACCTCCTACATCAATTAGGACACCCATATACTGCGAGTGTACTGACCATCCCACAAGTCGATTTATGGAAGTTTCAGCCGCCCACTCAACCCCCAAGTCAAATCAAAGAATGTGAACAAAGTTCGGCCGTGCCCCTCGCTTTTACATCTAAAGATCGATACAAAGGAATGCTAAGCGCCTCGTCAATAAGGAACCCAACCCCGGCGTTTCATATGTTCATCAAAATTCCCACCAACAACGCCATATCTAAGAAGTGGGTCAAGATCCAAACCACATATCCAACAAATGGTCCAAACAAATTCCACACATATCCAAAGAGGCGCCAAGAAGTCACCAAATTTACCTATCCAAATTAAACCAGTGGGTCCAAACACCACTATCTGGAAATTTCACATTTCAAAGTTAATCCAAAGTTCAAAGACAAAGACGTTCCACCACATACAACCAATACGGTGATCAAGCGGTGTTACACCTGTTCGACTCAAATCCAAAGTCAATACTCAAATCCTCGCCCTCCGGTGCCGCTCCAGACACATATCCAAATCAAAGTTCTCCAAACAATGGAAATTATTAATGTTTTCAAGTCACACTCTGCACGCCGCTGTGTTATAGCAATCGAAACGATAGTCAGTTCTCAACCGTTGAGCAACATTCTTTGCGGTACTAGCGACTTATTTCCCTAAGTAGTTTTATTATTCTGTTACACATATAAATAAAATCTTTCTTTCAAGGATACATACTATCTAAGCGAAGAAAAGTAATAAATCTGGATGAATCAAATAATATAAATTTTCAAACTTTTAACCATAAATATGTCATTATTTTTCTAAAATTTAAATTTAAAATGACCTTAACATAAGAAGAATTAGGGGCGAATTGGAGTTTCAATACCTGCTAGCCTCTTGGACATGAATTGATTCTGCCACTGATGTTGTGGAAACAAAAACAAAAAAAGTGTTTTGCTTCGAAACAGAATGGATCAAAGATATTTCATAGAATTAGAGAGTTCAAGAGTTCAATCCTCGATTGATTTTGATCATGTTACAAGAATATATACAATTAGTTAATTATACATAAATGCTCGCTAAGGTTATAGCTAGTAATCAGTTATGATTTGCTTTGACCATCATAAAGACAATTGCTAATAATATGTCATACGATTTAAATAATTTAATGTACATCTAATAATATGAACCAATATTCTAATAATATCGTAATTCATAAGTGTAAAATTAAGTATTCAACTGAATTGAAACCTATAATTGGATTATCAGTATCAGTAGTTATTATAAAGAGAAGTGAGCTGCAGTGCATGAGTTGTCATGTGGATTGCAAGTGCTGTGGAGAATTTTTTTCTGTTGTTGTTTTTTCCTTTTTTTTTTTTGCTTTTTTTTCATCACAATCACAAGAAAACTCGGGAGCAATAATACTGCTTATTTAATAAAAACTCTAAATAATATTTCACCCCACTCTGAGATATATGTCGCTAAATTAATAATTCGTGCCATTTTTCGCTTTTCATTATTTCTACTCACATCATACGCGACTTCAGGCTTTTTTTCCTGCTTCCTTTTCACGTAATTTTTTTTCCCTTTAAAAATATTTTTTCCTTTCACTCATTCTTTTTAATTATCCACCGTAGTTGTAAACTCCCGATAAATTAAATTGATTATTTTGAATAAAATCTTAAGATAATATTTTGGCTCATTCCATTCAGAATATAATGCTAAATTAATAATTCGTGTTGCCTTTTTCATTATTTCTCTACGCACGGTCATATGCTACCGCGGCTTTTTTTTTCGCTTGTCACAGATCGCCATGAAAGGAACTTTTGTTTTATGTTTTTTTTTGGTTTTTCTTCCAATTATCATTTTTATCAACTAACAGTAAACCTCGATAAATTAATATTCGTTATTTAATAAACTCTTCAACATAATATTTTGGCCCGCTCCGACTGAATATGCTTAAATTAATACCAGGTTTTTCGTTTTTCATTATTTCTACGCACGGTCATATAATGCTACCTATTTTTGTTCCTTTTTCACATGAAACTCGATAAATTTAATACTGGTTTATTTAATAAACTCTCTAAAGATAATATTTTTGGTCCGTCTTACTCAGTATAAATTAATAATTGTGTTTTTCGCTCTTTTTCATTTAATAATTCGTGCTCTTTTTCATTATTTCTAATGCTATGTCATACGCACTGTGCTTTTTCGCTCCTTTTCACGTGAATGTTTTCTTTTATTTTAACTTTTTTTCACTATCAACTACAAGAGAAACTCCTCTCGATAAATTCAATACTGACATTTAATATTTTCAAATGTCATTTTTTAATTATCAAGTACAATGAAACTCAATAAATTGATACTTGATTATTTAAATAAACTCTCTAAGATAATATTTTTATCCGCCTCGACTTTTATTATAAAGTAATTAAATTAATAATTCCTTTTTCATTCATTTTTCATTATTTTTAATAATACCATAATGCATTATGCACTGTGTCGTTTTTTCTGCTATATTATTTCCAGTAATCATCAACCTAGTAGTTAGTCAATCAACCATCAATGTAACATCCTCTCGCCTCCCATTACTCCGATTCGATACCCTACCTTCAGTAATATATTAAAATTGATGATAATGGTGTCCTGGAACATTATACAAATCCATGTGTCTCCGCCAGGAGTCTATGCATCTATCCATTAATATATATCCAAGCAACTAAGCCAAGTCAAAACATAATGTATGCTACTCTGGAAAAACATTCAAAGAAGCTAACTGAGTGGCAAACAAACTCAGTAAGAAAATGGAAAAATAATTCCAATTGTAAATTACTTACAGAGCCGAAGCACATATGAAATGGTGGTGATAGCACTAGCCTACCTGAAATCAAATCGTTTGTCACTAACTTCAAATATTTCACGGAAGAAGAAAGCTGACAATCGTCTTGGACACATCAAGAGCAACACTCTTGTTTAGTGTATTCCAAAGATATATAACTAAGAAATATATGCAAAATTACTTATCACTAATTATTTAGATATTAATAAAATTTATAGCTAAAAATGATATGCAAAAAGGCCTATCATTACTTAAATAATAATTATCACTAATTAGATATTAATATTATATAGCTAAAAAAAAATATGCAAAAACATATTCTTATCATTACTTTTAAAATAGTAAACCATTTTGTAAGAGGACGAAGGTTTTAAATTTAAAGCAACTATTCCAAGGCTTCAATTGATTTACTAATAAAATATTCCGCGGCCATTCAAGTAATTACTAAGATAGCGGTTCTAACATTAAAGTTTCACTTGGGGTTTCACTTAGGGTTTCACTTAGATATATATAGCACCTCTATAAAAGTGATATTTCTCCAATTATTACTGTAAATTTCATTCTTAGCACTTACAGTAAAAACCCCATCTTAAGTTTAATCTTATAGTAGTAACTTTTAAGTCTACGATTTACCATCACTTAAATTTACTCTTTTTAAGTACGATTTACCAACATTAAAATCATACTTCCAAGGTCTTGGTTATCATCAATATAAAGGTGGGACCTATAATAATCTTTCAATTAACGTATAGATCCTGATTCCATTTTCATCATTATATTAAGAGGAATGAAATTTGTTTTCTTGAAGCAGAATTTGAGTGCCCAATAACATATATGGTTGGGATTATTCTCTCAACCTTTTTTCTTTTGGTATATATTATGTGTGTTCTTATATGCTCCACTACTCTTTTTGCGAAATCTGGTGTAAATACCACTCCAAATAAAGACTTTAGCCCATATAATATTCTCAAAGGAAATGATAGTGGTAGAATCATATTCAATCAAAATATTATTAAATCCCATCTACATTCAAATCCTGAGAATCCAGAAATTTCGAAGAAAATAAAGTAATCATAACAATAATCTGTATGTACTGTTAAACATTTTCTTTTTGAATATGCCAAATATGTGTCAACCATTGTGCTTCGTATATGTATGTAGTTGGTGTAGTCTTGCATTCATTATTTTTTGTGTTGAGATCAACCTTTTATTGTACAGTCCTCATCATTAGGAATATATATAATGTATTTAGCTCATTGTTTTTCAACTCATATGTGATCTTAAGCTTGCTGCTTATCAAGAATATAAAAGCTGCAAATATGATCAAGGAACCTCCTTATCTTAAATTTGTTCTTTCTTATCTCAAGATAATTATTCTTCAATGTCCAGATTCAACATTATTATTATTACCATATATCTTTCCCATTGTTAAAGGTGGCAATCCGTGCCTTATATGAATTGAATAATTTACTCGTATAGTGAATGATTGATTTGACTCATTGTTGCCGAGTGGAATTAAAATGTCATCATGTGAGCACACAAAAATTTTACTTAGGAGAGCTATTGATTACATTAATGTATATAGATAGGAGAAATGATTCGTGATTATTGAACGCCCAATATACTTGATTTATCTTACATCATTTGATATGTAATTTACCTCCATCCCAAATGTCAGTCTCCAGATAAGATCATTAACAACCTCCTACATCGAGCCACCACCGATTTAATAACACAAAATTGCTTATTGATATTAATAATAATAATACTCTTTAGTCCATCAGCCATTAACTAACACACCTCTAAACACATCATCAACATAAACATATCAACCTCGAATAATACAACCAAACAATACAACATAGTCTTCACAATACATCATAATTGAAGAAGCATGGCCACCCACTCCCCTCAATACAACATCGTAATTTAAAACATAACAAGAGTGAAACAATGTGGTGGTGCGACCGGCTATACTTTTCATGCCACTCACCGTCATCTAATAATGCATCTTATTCCGTAGCTCCGTCAACGCAGCCTCCTCAAAGAATTCAAGCGATCACCCTAAACCTAGCATAAACGTCCGCCCATGTGAGAATGGGAGTAAGCTTTTGAATACAAATACCACGACGGTATCCTACCACATATAAACATACTTATATATAATAGCATACGTATAAACATTAATAAGGCTACTCAATGGAACAATCTGCTCCTAAATTATATAGTAACCTCTATTCAATACTACTACGAGATCGGAATATAACACTCTACACATATATCTTCTATAACCATGAACAACGATAATCAAATATGCATTCAAATAAAACAACACAATCAATAATGGCTAGTCCAACAAAAAATACATAACATCAAAATTTCCATCCACACATCCACCAATACACACATCTCTCCTGAACACATAGGGAGTATACACTGGCCAATCCTCCCACCGAGGCTACTCCCTCAATATGCAGATATCACACCAAATCCTCTCAAACATATCGCTATCCCCTCAAATACGATATCACACCAAATCCTCTTGCCGAGAAGGCCTTCAATTCAGAGTATATATATCATTTCACCAAAATCAACTCGCAAAAGAATACACAACAACAACCACAAACAATACACAAATTTCCACACACAACAGCAATCACAATAATAACACCTCGTAGTATAATCACAACAACTACAACAATCTCATAACATCAACTTCAATAACTCAATATACATACATAACCACATGACAACACATACCAAATATATAACCATAATATATGTGAAAGGTTTTCTAACGTGAGATTTGTACTCACCTCGAGCAAAAAGCAACTAAAATATCTCTAGGTAGTCCACGGCTGTGTCCTCAGTCAACTCCTATCCAGCAAACAATATATGCTATTTACTATCCTTTATAATCTCCCTTTTTATCTATTAAACATCAAATAAACATCAAAGATAATCCAAAAGTCCCCGATATAATTATCCTAGTTCAAAAATAGGCAAATGGTCTAAAATCTACCCGAATATTTTTATAGCATAAAAAATATACTCTTATCCCATTTAAATCCTAAATATTATTATTCGACATCTCATAATTCAAAATGAAATATCAACTCTTTAAAATTCTGTAAAATTTGATAATTTTGTCTTTTATACCTTCAAGGTTTCTGAAAAAACAAATTTGCATTTATAATCCTCAAATAATTTATTTTGATTTAAATATCATTTCTAGTCATTAAATCACCAAAAATAGTAAAAAGTTCTAAAAAATTCCAAATTTTAAAAGAATGTCGACCTTACTATATAGCTAATCCCAGCAAAATACTCAATTGAATTATTTTCCAAAATTTTTATTTGTTTCCATTTGCTATCATTTCTCACCGCTTAACTTCTAAAATTTTATAATAATCACAAAAACTACTTTTAAAATCAAAACCTTCTTACATAGGCTGTCAACTCCATATAATAACACTTATTTTAAAAACAAAATTTTATAATTTTTGAACATGTTGTCATTTATTTCCTATTTCTTATATAAAAAACTGAGATTAAATCGAATAAAATCAAAAACTCATACATAATATAGCTTATCTCAATGATATACTCCTAAAATGTTCCAATATGTAGGTCATAATAAAATATGATTCCAAATCTATTCAAGTAAACTACATAAAGACTAATCTTTAATTTAAAATTTATTTTTTTACTAACTTTCAAATTATAAATCAACATGTACATATCATCTTGGGACAAGCGAAGACACGAAAGTGAAGAGCTTAAGAGTCAGGATTATACCCTAGATTCTAGATGATTGTAGGAACACTTAGCACTTGGAAATTATTTTAAGAATTTTCACAAGACAAAAAAGTTAAGGAAAAAAAGTAAAATTTTTGTGACGGGATTTACTGATGTTCGGCCAAATAGGAGTGAGAAAACGTATGCGGATCTCAAAGATATTTACGCGGCTGGCAAGCACTTTAATAGAGTAGGTTTTAGGTTCCGTTTGGTGCGGTGTTTTATTTCTCCACTTTTTGTCATTAAATTTAATGAAAACGATCATAACTATATTATTATTCGTGTAACAAAATACTACTCATTTAATACTCGTCCCGATATATCTATTTTACTCCGAAAGTATTTATACTATCTTCGAGTCATACCATTAAGCTGCCTCATTTAATTCGGTTATTTTAATCTACCATTCCACAAAAAATTCTCTCTGCCCTCTAAATTTACTCACAACTTACTTGTCTCTGCTTTCGCAACTTCAACCTCTTACTCTCGCATCACATAATTTATACTTACATTGCCCAATTCATAATCTCTTTTCTCAACCTCAAAATAAATTACATTATAGCCCAAATTTAACAACTAACCTTTTATATTTCTCAAAAGACGCTGGATACGATTTCTAACATCCTCCTTCTCGGCCTCCCACGAGCTCTCTACTCGTTAGTTTCCTCACACAAACCTCTTCACTACATCTCACAACTCTTTATTTCAACACTTTCTCCTTTCTCGATCGGTAAATTTTCACCGTTTCTCTTCATACGTAAGGTCCCTCCGTTTAATTTGGTTATGACTTGTGATATGGATTCATTTGGGAATATACTTCTAAAATACTTAATATTACGAAACATTATTATGAATTCTTCTCCACTCCCTGGGCAAGCTAAACGATAAGCCACCGCACTCAACTCTCAATTCAAAATCTCATACGGACTAATATATCGTGGACTCAACTTCCTTTCTTCCAAATTCTAACACACCTTTCCAAGGATATCCTCAAGAACACTTTGTCACCAATTTCAAACGCACCATTCTACGACGACCGTGATACATCTTTTGTCTATCTTCATGTTTACTTCTTGGCATATGTATGAATTTTATTCTTTCCACCGACCTTTCCACCAACTCAACTATATTTCTATCTCCTACTTTCATTCCAAATCGAGTCCTGCATTTCTTTCCTGCATAACGCCTCAAACGGTGCCATCATCTCAATACTAGTACGGAAGCCGGCCATACGCAAACCTATATTAGCAACTCATCATCCTACTCCTAGAGAAGTTCAACACACAAGCCCGCAACATATCCTCCAATGTTTGAATTGTTCTCTCCGACTGCCCATCCGGTCGATGAAATCTACGTACTCAAATTTCAATCCTTCGACCCCATCAGCTTTGAAATCCTTTCTTTCCAAAATCCTAGTGAATTCAGCATCTCGATCCAACACAATGGATAATGGGCACTCCACGCAATCGCACAATTTGATCAACATACAAATCTGCTAACCGGCCAGACCGCTGAAATAATTGGTAAGAAATCACCGACTCGAAGTAGTCTATAAAACTGCCACCAAATTCCATCATTCTTTCTCAACTGCTCTCGAGTCCGAAACAAAACCATCTAATATGCTCCCAAGTCCACTGAATAGCGGGTCGCAGAACCCCGGCTGGATGTCCTGTTCACTTTTCACTTGTTGGCAGCCCATTTAGATGTACAAACTCGGCAATTTTTCTCTTTTCATCTTAGCCACCAATAGATTGCCTCCAAATCTCGATACATCTTTGTACTACCAGATGCATATTATATGGAGTATCATGAAGCTCGGCCCAAAAATCTCTTTTAACTCCCGAGTAGCACACCTAATAATCTACTACGCATCGCAAGGGCCCTCACCACAAAATCCGATCTGCTTCCGCTTTTCACTTCTTCAATTATCTTTCGCAGCTTCTCATCTTTCTATTGCCACTCGAGTATTCGATCAAGAAGAACCGGTCGAACTCTTATTTGCGCCAACAAACCGCCATCAACTCCTAAGTACTCCAAATTAACACCTCAAGTTGTTTCATTTCATTCAACGGCTCCTTAACTTTTCCCCTTAGCCACTTAATGCACGCCACCACATTCGCCCCTTCCTAAGATTTCATACCATGGAAACACTTCATAATTGCTAATAAACTCCATCCACCTCTCCCGATGAATCTCTACAAGTAGGTACTTCAAACTTCAGGGTCGGTAAAAATCAAACATCACACCATACAAATAGTGCCTCCAAATCTTATGCAACACACAATCAGTTTTAGCTCCAAATCATGCCGGGTAATTCTTTTTCCTCATGATTTTTCAACCGTCACAAGATAAGCTACTACCTTTACCATGTCGCATTAGTACACATCCCAACCCATGATTTAAGTACCATCACTATAAACGACATATAGTCATCATTTTGTGTAATTACTGAGGAACCACATCCTAACCCCATGTCAGATAAGCATTACTACTTCCTTACCACGCCGCATTAAGACACATCACATGAATTTAATTAAGCATCATTGTATTACAATATACACAATATTATTTACATCATTTTGTGTATTTTTTATACTACAAATATGAAATTTTGTATATATTGTAAATTTTGTGTGTCCAAATTCGTATTTTAAATTATTTTTTACTAAAGTGTGTTTTCTACCTTATTTAGATCTCATACAATAAAAATTTTTCAATATATATAAAATTTCATATTTGTAGTATAAAAAACGCACCAAAAAATTGTGCTATTTTGGGTCCAATTAAAGGAATTTATGTTGGAAATCTAGATTTCGGGCTTAATTTGATATTTTCATCAAAAAATGATGTTTTTTGGCCTTAATTCACGTTTTTAGTCTAAATTGTCGGAAAAAGTCCGGAAAGTGGCCAAAAAAGTGGCCTGAGAGCTGGTCGAAATTTGGCTGCATCCGCTGACTGTGGTCGACCAATTAAAATTGCATTTTAACCCCGTATGCTCCTCAAATTGCATTTTAACCCTTAAAAATTGACCCCCCAAATCCCCGAAGTATAATTAATAACGCACCGTTAATTTAGTGACTAAACGCGAACCGACGCACAATTACGTAACTAACCGCAATGTTCCCCAATCTCTTACTCAACCAAATCACACCATACCACACTTACTTACTCCAGACTACTGTGCACTCTTAACAAAAATAACTCTCATTTCAATTTCAATTAATTCATTTACTTGATTGATTCTGAAGATGACAATGTGTCATTCTACTTCTTAATTTGTGTGAACTGAAATCAATGGATCAAGTTAGTCAAAGTTGGCAATCCTACAAAACTCTAATCTCCATATTTTGTGCTAGGCTGCCGAACTAAATAGGAACTCACCACAAATTACTTGCACGATCTAAGACGTTCTTGATTAATAAAAAGGAATGAGTACTCCTTTTATCATATCATCAACAGACGTTCTTGATTAATAAAAAGCAATGAGTACTCCTTATAGGAGTACAATACTACAGATTCGAATAAAAAGAGGGGTATATTCTGGAATGGGGATGACATAATATCGAATCGAATCATTTGCGTATTTATCCTGACACAATTCCATAGTGTTATAAAAATTAATATGGTGGGCCATTATTTTTTGAGATGAGTATACTACTTATATAATACTTGTCAAAATATAATTTATATGTCATATATTGATATAAGAATCGGTACATTGAATATATGCTCTCAAGAGATTAGTTTCCTCTAAACATTTTCTAAATAAAAATACACTTAAACATCATTTTTTATTTTGATTAACTTTTCACGCATATATGTTTTTACAGATTTATTATTCACTTTATTATTAAAAAAATAATAAAGTAAGAAAGATAAATTTAAACGATTTAAGCGATTAATTTAATAATTTTGATGGAAGAGCCAAAAATACCAATTTTTTTATTTTTTAATTATTTAGTCTTTATTTTAACTTTTAGAATATCTTATTCACATGCTCTAACATAACAGACCATGTGCATTGTTAGAATGAAAACATATATTGAATTTCTCTCAATATCACACAGCATTCAACTAGAGCATTTAAGGTTACGTTATGTCAACAATCACATATTCGAACAATTTTCAAGAAAACCATGATACTATGTGAGTATATATATATATATTGCCGATACGCCAACGAAAAGCACGTCTCCACAAAGAACTAATCCATCACCAATAAATATAAGACGTCAAGTAAGTACCAAAAAAACATGTTAATGTGAAATTGATGTGAGCCCTGACTTGATTTTAGTGTGGGTTTTGGCTCAAGACTTTATCCATCCTATATATGGATTAGCATTATTTTGTTTTTGTTTTTCACCGTAGAAATCACTAATCATCAACATATATAAAAGTCATTACTGCTGGTCACACCATTAATTACTAATTCATTATTCTATCTAAAAATCTAGTTAGGAGTTCTATCAGAATTAACTACTATTTATTTTTTTTATTTGACGCTTTTCAGAGGGTCGTCAGGAACTTTGACTAACAATTATTCTTAAACTATGTTCAAAAATTCATAAAAAAAAAAATAATATTATGAAACTATTTTCAAAGACTAATCTAATTATATAACTTTTATATTTCACAAAAATAATAAGTAGCTACTAATTAATGGACAAAGTTTCATCTCGATATACGAAACGCCAAATAAAAAACGGAGATTAAGCATTCATCATACATTACGCTTGCATATACTTAAAATTATCAATCGAAAGGAATCATCGCCACACACGCATCGGCTGGTGATGATACTGTGAACGACACTTCCAGTCAAGCCGCCTCCTGAGGCGTTGGGAATCGCCCAAATCCTCGAACAATTGAGCGTCACCACATCGACGGATGAGCGCTTAAGAAAAAGAATCCATCGTGATATTTCCTAAGCAATAATAATTAACAACAACATACAACAAACATCATGTACAAATATCTACAACAACTACCAAATCCTAAATACAACACAATAAGCATACAACCGGGTCACAATCCAAAACAACGAGACTACGAGATCTACCGCCACCCGCCGGCCACTCTGGCTCCAAGTGCACGATCACCTCGAACAAGTTCTAAAAACGCTACAAGACCACCTCGTCAACCTCGACACAAATGAAAACGCCGGCCATGTTTTACTGCCTTGCTTAATACGCATCTCAAGAGCTTAAAAATTAACTCACTCCTAATGCAAAGAAGGTGTACTATAAAATCCTTCACACTCTCAAGATAAAATATGTAGACGATACAATACTATTTAAAGTCATAAATAAAGAGTATATCATTAAGGAGTCTGCTATCATGTCAAGATCATAAAGTTATATCAATACCGGGCTATTACTATGGTCATTAGTTCATAGGCCCAATCTAACTAACATACACCTTCTAATAAAAGACAACTAATACCGAAGCATCATGCTTTCCCAAGCAAACAAAGGACAACAACACCCAATCAACCAATAACCTCCCCTACTATATCAACCAACAACGTGAAACCTCAGCCACCAACAAGCGTAATTCATCCAATCCTCAACTCTACTGAAGAACGCCGGTACTACCTGCCACCCCCACGCCTAAACAACTCAATCGACTCAACGAACTGATTCCTGGCCAACCAATATGCATAAGGCTCAACCCTCAACTCGGCAGGGAGAAACTTATATGTCCCACATGCCACACATCACACCTCCTGTGAATGCAGACGGTATAAGAAACACGCTAATTCTACACCGGGTGATAAGGCAATACCGATAGAATGTGCTGACACCTCGTAGAACGATGGCCAGGCAAACACAACACTTGTACCGCAGTACAAGCGTACTACCACACACTCGTACTCTGCAGTACGCAACCACAACACACGCTGCATCAGAAGACAAGTGCAACCACAACACACCGTACCGTAGCATGCGGCAATCACACAAACACACCGCACTGCAAGGCTGGGCGCAAACCACTAATCAAATCATTATTCAACAATCAACACATATCATGCATACATAAACATGATCACAACATCAACAAACGCAACACATCCAATACGGTTAAGTAACACCTACACCGCTAGATAAATACTCACCTTTAAGCAAGAATAAATACGCCTCGCCATCACTCATTAGTCCAAGTGCTCTTCCCCACTTTCCACGCCTCTAACCAAAAACACTCGAGAAGTACAATTGCCCACTCACTACCATATTAATAACTTTATTTATTTACTATCCAACTTAACAACCATTTTAATTATCAATCATTAACTTAAGGTAAAAAGATTACTATGCGAACATAAACAACTATTAAATCGACAAAATTAACCATCATTAACCCAATAACAACTTTCCTCAAATTAATATTTCATTATTAATAAATCTTAATTCCAAAAACCCTAAATACTACCTTAATTTTACTCCAACTTATATTAACATAATCTCTACCAAACTCAATAATGTAAAAGTCACAATTTATACTCCAAAAATAACCACATTAAAATCCACAATAACATACTTTTGCCATTTAAAAAGTCGATTTCAACCTAAAACAACTAACTCAACCAAAACATTTCTTCAACCCTAAAAATCGATTACAATCACTTCTAACCACAATATTCGAGCTTGGGATATACATCTCTACCATTCTAAAGTCCTTCAAATTCAAAGTCAACTCAAGTCAACAAAAAGCTCAAACTTACAAAGATTTGTCAACTATAGCCCGCAATAGTTAGATTTGGAAGATAAAAAAATCATTCCTCATAATCCTGTACTGCACAGACATGTGAGTAATCGCAAACAAAGATTCCAATGCTAAAACGAAAAACCGCCGCAGTGAGTAGGCAGGATTCGCCAACCATGAAAAAAAAGTACTGTGAGATTACTTAATTTATTGTGACAGCGACGCCAAGCCTGGGTGAGATATTTATGATAGTTTAAGTCTCGTTTGGTTTGCGGTTTTAAAACTCGTCTCGGTTTAACAACACAACTCGAACCCGAATCTAATTTCTACCCTCGAATAATATTAAAATAATACTTATACGGAACGGGTTATTTCAATCTACCCACCTAATAAAAATTTCGCCCTCGAAATTTCTCAACTCAACAACCACGGAAGAACCACTGAATGAAACTCGAAGTCATACAATACGTAAAACAAACAACTATGACAACTTACCTCCTACGTGAAAAGCATGGGTAATCTGCCCCTCATATTATCTTCATGCCCCCATGTCGCCCATCTACTCGCTCGATTCCTCCACAACACTTCTCTACCTCAAGGCCACCACCTTGCTTTCTAATACTCTTTTCCTTCCGTCAAGAATCTCACCGGCTTCTCCTCAAAGCAAGTAGATCCTACCTCAAGTTCCACCGGTACGAAGCTAAGAACGAGATTCATCCGATATACTTCCCATTGGCTAATATTACCGAATACATTGTGAATCCTATCCAACTCTGGAGGCAATGCTAAATGATAAGCTACGGATCCCACTCTCGCCAAAATCTCAAACGGTCCGATATAACGGGGACTCAACTTCCCTTTCTGTCCAAATCGCATCACCCCTTTCCATGGAGATACCCTAAAAAACACTCGATCTCCAACTTAAAAGACAAGTCCACTCCGACGAATATCAAGATAGTTTCTTCTCACTGCCCCTGCGGGTGGTAGTTCTCGCATGTTGTTGTATCACACCTGATCCTTCCACCGATCTTTTCCACCAACTCGAAACCATAAACTTTCTCTATCCCACTTCATCTAACAAACCTGAGTCCCATACCAGCCATACAACGCCTCAAATGGGTATGCCATCTAGATACTAGCATGGAAACTATTATACGCTAACACCCATGTTAGCAACCTTTATCATCCCAACTCCCCGAGAAACTTCAGACACACGCCGAAGATATCCTCCAAAGTCTAGATCGCCTCTAATTGTCCATCTCCTGGTTTGGACGGAAAGATGTACTCAACTCAACTCGGGTCCCCAACGCCTGAACCCTCCAAAATCCTTCGAAGTAAACCTCGTGATCATGGTCGAGATAATCTATTAATCGGTAGAACCCCATGCCTCTTCGCTAACTGACCAACATATATCCTCGCTTAGCCTCTTCCGGTCCATCGGCCAATTTAATCGGTAGAAAGTGAGTGCATTCTCGATTAATCTATCCACTCCCATCACCCTAAATCCCATCGCTCGCTTCGAACATCTAGAAGTCCAAATAAGAAATCCATGGCGTATGTTCTCCCACGCCCATTCAGAATCGGAAGTTGGCTATACCAAACCCGCAGGCTCAAGTGCTCAATCTTCACCGGCCGACAAAACCAAACACCTCCCCACAAACTCTCTCTAATCTCTCTCTTCAATTTGTTAAAAGCACACTATCTCTACGACATCTCGCCATATAATCTTCTACGACATCGTATTTTATTATAATTTTTTTTATATTTAAAGAGTTATTTTAGATCATCAAAGTATTCCTTTTAAAAAAATAAAAATAAAATAATTAGAAAAAAATTCAAAAGAGTGTAATTTTCTACACAATTTTATAATACTTCAATCAAACATAAGCATATATTAAATATGCAATTGACAGACGTTACGTAACGCACGTGTCCTTTACTAGTATATGGAAAAGCAACAATATAATAATTAATTTTATTGAATCATTAGACATTGTTCAATAATAGTATTGATATTTCGTTCGTTCATTCCTATAATACTATCATGTTTTAAGTCAATCATCTAATTATTATTTTTAAATATACGTCTTCATTAATATTGATGGATATTTTTATGTAATTTTCCAGTGAAATGATAATTTTGGTTCAAATTAAAGTTATGAGTATCAATTAATTCTTTTAAAGTATTCTGTATTAAATTTAAGAATAGAAAAATAAATATAATCATCATTTAAAGATGTAGTAAAAGACTATAAGCCAAGTCAAACACCCTTCAAAACTTCAGTCTATTTTCAACTTAAAACATGGTGGCACACTGGCTGGTGGACATCTTCCCTTTGCTCTGGACCTCCTTTCTTGATGGGCTTATTTGTCCAAGTCCAGTTACCTCAATTTTGCATTCTATGCCCAATACACAATACTACATGCTCGTACATCAGTAGTTCATCAATTGTATTTAGTTGCCGTTTTGCTATCGCATCACAAGGCGCTGTATATTATTCAACCTCTTCCCTTATCCCGCTTAAATGGGTTTTCAAAAGACATTAAGGCATGTCGTTATTATTGTTTGACAATATTGACAGATAAATTGGATTAAATTAATGTTATATAGCTTCTGTTTGTGACATGCGAACGGCCATTAACCCATGAAATAATCTTTTGCTAGTGCATTTCATTCATGTCTTTCAAATTGGGTAACATTCTTGAACATTCAATTCAAAGGTACCATTCTTAAAGATTCAATTCAAATGTACTATTCTTGCATCAATCAAATTTGAGTTATTTTTTCAAACAATAGAAACCACATGAAAAGGTAGCAGTGTTCCAATTGACGGTCTCTGGGCTGTCAGTCTCGCCCATTACCACCGCCCTCGGCCCACCAGGGTCTACTTAACTGCCCCTATCCACAAGGTTTCTGACGTGATAGTTAAATCTAATCAGGTCTCAGTGCCTGGCTCCTGCTCGAACTCCACTCAATATCTACTGCCCGCCCTAAGCTCGAAAAGCTTATTAACATTGCCACATTCATTTCATATAAACTAATTAATGCTATCACCATAATTAATAATTTTTCTATAAACGCAGACTATTTACACGGTACCACGTTGTGATAACAAATACAACTCATAAACATGTGTTTTCCTAACACAATTACACTATGTAAGTCGGGACAACACTCGCTAAAACTTAAACTAATACTAAAACTGCTTTATAAACATTCACAACATAAAGTGTTAAAAACTACCGTGAAAATACCATATTAAAACGCATTTGACAAACATAGCTAAACATAACAATAGTAACATAAACAACATTGTTCAAGCTGCATGATAATCAACTTAAAACCAAACTGTGCTCAAAACACAACATAAAATGTAAATCGTCAAGTTCAAACACTAAAGTACATAAATAAAAACATTGTTCAAAATCCATAGCACTCGCATACATGAAAACACATAAACACATTCATTCACGCTAAGCTTTCTTCAAGTCCTTTCAACGACGAAAGTTCTAAGGTAATGCTTATAGAGTTTGAGAGTGCCGCATCATCCCAAGTCCCTAATAATGACGGTAATGCGGTGGAAGTAACGCCAAGCGAGCTCGCCTGTCAGTATCCCATCCATATTATCCCCATCGCCGGTTATCTCTTCATTTGGACATCGATATCCGCTACAAGAACCCGGCCATTCTCTCGCCTTCGCTACCATTCACCTCAGCCCTTCATCAATACTTTCTCAGCCAAGCAACATCTTCAAAAGATCAACCAGAACTACGTGGAAGGGAATATCGGCCATGTCGGTTGTTGCGAAGTGGATGCCCTTTACTCGAGAAATGGATAGATCTCCTCCCCTCAAGGCTGCATTGTACTCACCCTACTGAGCTTTACTGCTTTTCAGATTCATCGTATTTCCAAACCCCTGCTCACCCACTCATATATCGCTTCATAAATCTCCTACTTAGAACTCGTGTAACTCATTCACAAATATACTTAAATTTAGCAATTGAGTCTTTTCCTACCATCGGGCTCTTTCAACATCAAGCTTTCACAGATATTCTTTAAACGGTAGACTTTTTCACATTCACCAACAAACGCCATGATCAGCGCCAGTTAAGTCAGGCGCCTATTTTTATTTTAGAAATGTGCCTGTGACAATATGAAGATAGTTAACCTTTCTTCTCATTCACTGCAGCCCGAGTAGCTAACACATTTGTATTATGTAAGTTCTGTGGCTCGAATTAGTTTATGTGGAAACAAAAATACCTCTAACCACTTTCGACACAAACTTTTCCACCCCATTTAAATTGTACTTATAAACTAACTGGGATCGAGGGCCTCTACGATTATTGTTTGTAAAACCACATCATATTCTTAGTTTTATGGGTCAAATCTCACAGACCACCTCAGTCGGATAATCCTCAATACAACTTCGTCTCTCATCATCATGCCTAGTCAAGCAATAAATAACAATGCATTTTCTCGATCCTCGGGTTATCATCCCTTGTTCACCATTGACATTAAATGTAAGTCCTACCATAGGGTCACCATTATCCACATTTGCCTTACGATCCATTCTCATAGACTTATAGAATTGAACAACTATTTCCGGATACCATTCACTAGTAAATGTACAAAATTGACTAAGCTTGTACCTCACCCAAACATTTTGAACAAGAGATTACCGAAATGGACTGTTTGATCCCCGACTTCATCAGTGCCATTCTGTCTGCATTGCGCTTTTCACCACTTTCAACAACTCCAACATCAACATCCTCATTTCTCGGCCTCCCTCGACTTTTCTTACAAGCAAAGTGGTTCTTCTTCTTCCCTCAACTATTGCCATGTTCAGCCCCCCTTTAAGGCCTCCGTTGTGTGGACCTCAGTGCCCCTCTGACCCAAGTGGACGGTTGCCCTCGCGGCTGGTGCCTTAAATCAGTAAATTTGTGTCAATAGGTTAGGTCAGAACACTAAGTACGTCGATTTTGTGCTCGTAGTTAACAATTGGTACCTGCAGTTAATTTGTGCTTGGGAACTTGAATAATCAAGAAGTTATTGTTTTAAATCAATGAAAATCGATTCCCTTTTACAGCTCTCGCTTGCCAATTGTCTAACAATCATTATCGCATTGGTTAAATGTGATTACCGGAATTTGAGTGCCTCACCTTGCATCATGGTCATTGAATCGTGCCTCGTTATAATTTAAGGGGTTATGAGTGATTACAGATCTTCATTAATTGTTATAATAATAATAATTTGGTTTAATATTATTATTATAACTTATCATTATCTGTTTCCTGTAAGGCCTCACACACATATTATTATATTCAATTGATATTTCACGCATGAAATTAAACGAGACTATATATCGCAGGCATTTATCTCCGGCCATTATATATTGTCAAACATATATCATGAACATCAATTTGGTTAAACCTCAAGTTTTAATCAATTGCCAATTGAAATTACCTAAATAAACGATGCTATTGTCTAGCACTCTCGTTAGTATTTTCTTAACACCTTGTTAAGAATAAAATGGAACAACTCAATAGTGACTCACATTTTGGACAGTTTCATAATCTGGCCCACTGGTTACTAACTGAGTTAAACCCATTTCAACTAGTTGTTTAATCCAATTGAAGCTTGAAGAAAGAGATGGGGTTTTTCTCAAAATCCTTGCCTCCCAGAACTGAAATAGACTTTCTCTCAATTTTTATGTTCCCAACCCCAGCAAAGTTCATTTCCCTCTGATCTCGATTCCCTCCTCAAGCAGGCATTGCAAATATCGACAAGAATTGATAGCTCTTCCAAGTAAGTATTCAATGAGTATTTCTTTTCAACTCTTTCGAGAGTTGGAGCCAAACTATAGCAACCAAGGGATGTTTATCTTCCATGAGCGTGTCATTTTTTTTGGCTTGTGATACTGTTAGCTCGGGGATTAACAACTTTTGAATCCAATTAGCAAAAAAATGACATCCATCACAATGACAAAAACACAAAGAACTACCGACATAAATTTCATAATTTTCAATCCCATAAGCAACATTAAAAAAGTTTCCTGTGCTCCGGCATAACGGCTCCTCAGGCACCACCCCCCGCCACCCCGCCATCCCAAGGATTCGCCACCCAACAAGTGCCCAGCAAGCATTTACCGGCTCCTCCTTCAATTCCCCCAATTCAGCCTTTACAATCTATACAAAGTTGCTTTTTTATTTTCACGGTCATCCACAAAAATGCTGTCAAATCCATGACGCTTTTTCCTCATTAGTACCTGGCCAAAGACTAGATCGAGAGCTCTTTTGAATTTACAAGTGTATCATCCATACGATTATCATCCTCTGTATCAATACAATCATTGGCTACTAACACTTCAACACCTCACTTTGAAACATTTTACCAAGACTAAGCTCTCATGCCATTAATTTAGTGCCAAATCAAACATCGCCAAATTAAAAAGATGATGATAATACCAAATCTAGACGGAGCAAGTGCTAGATTATAGACGCAAATCTAACAAGCCCTACCTACCTGAAAAAAAGAATCCTTAGACTGATTGGAACTCCTATACTTTAATAAAATTTAGACTTCAAAAAAATAACAAGTAATGAAATTGTAATTCTGCTAGAAAGTGATTGGTTGCCGGGATTCGGGTATCAGTTAAGCACGATTCGAGTCATGGGTAAAACGGAAGAGCATTTGCCCCTTTATGAAATTTCCTCCAGACAGACTCACTTATCAATGGAAGAAAACGGGCGGCTTCTTAGAATCACATTTTTGCAGATTAAACGTGGTACCGCTTGATAAAACGGCACCACGCTTAGTACAAATATATCCATTTCGAATAAACGAGTACCGCCAAACGGTACCACGCATGAACATCATAAACTTTCATAAAAAGTAGCTCTTGTGAAACTACCGGTACCATTTCATCCAAACAAGACCATTGCCAAGCGATCATAAAAGTTCATAAAAAGTAGTTGGTTAACAATAACGTGGCAATCGCTTTCATCCAAACGGGTACCACGCAAGCATACGCAGTACCGCTAACTAGCTCGCGCATGTAATTGTCGCTGCCCTTATTTCGCTTAAAATCCGCCGCATCGCTTATGCTGGTGTAGAAAGTTTTTTCCTTTGATCTATAACAAGCGCCATTTTCATTTTTAATAATCAAAACGCCAAGTATCAACTTAATCACAAAGTCAATAAATCACAAGTTCACCAGCCCAAAGAAGAAATTCCGCAGGGAGTTTAAAGAGGTTTTTCGCTGGGTTATCGTGGGATCCATCCACGAAAGGATCAAAGCGACCTCCCGCCTGTTCAAGATGTCTTTCATGCGAAATAGAAGTTTTACTATTACTTATGCCTTTACGACGTTAAATCAAAAAATGGAAGTGCAGACTACGACGAAACACACCATGTTTACTTCACTTGACATGGCCTAAATTTCCTCAGGGAACGTCACAACCTAATCTCCCGTTGGTGACTTTGTAAGTTCGAGTTTACCTTGAAAGGACTTAACGTAATCATTGTATCGTGTTCGTTATGCGTATGTAATAGTGCCCAGTACTGAGAAAAAGGCATGTATCTTAAACTACCTATTTGAAGTATTAATAAAGTTATTTAATTAGAAATGTTATTTGTTCGAATTTTAAGCAAATGTAATTTGTTCAATTTTCAGCAAATTTTAAGGTAATAAGCGGTCTATGACGTTAAATCAAAGCAGGGGTACGTTTAAGCAAAAAATTGTAAATCTTATAAGCATTAGTGCAGATTAACTCACAAGCCGTGCCACGTGAGCTATACATGGGCCTCGAGCCAGGAATAGGGACGAGTAATCACCCCAACGACCCGGCCCGACCCAGTTCGTTAAGGGTCCTTGAGCCCATCGAACATATTACACGGATCGGCCCGATACGTTATACAGGACTGAAAACAAGCATTATTGAAATGATGAACAACCATTGATCATGGATTCATGGTGACACATTATTGACAAATCTACCTACTTCACAAGGCCCAAATTAAGGATACCCCAAGAGGTTTGAGGCCAAGATTTCTCTTTTGCCTTCATAAACAAAACTCTACCCCAAGCAATCCAACCTTCCCAAGTCATCCTCTTATCCCATGGACTTCCCCATTCCAATATATGCACCAAGCCTTTCATGGTCTCTTTCTCAGCATCCTCAAACTTCCCTTTGTTCAAATATATTTGTCCCAAAACAATATGAGGCTCCCCAACAAAAGGGTTCTTCTCAACACATTTAACCAACAATTCCTCAGCTTTCTCCAAGTCCAAATGCTTCCCTGATGCACCACAACAAACAGCTTCCCAATACATATCTCTCCCCATAATTTGCTCTTCAGCATTCAATACTTTGGTACAATTCTCAAACACTGGTGGAATCACAAGCTCAATATCTTCATCTCGATTCAACCCGTCGCGATTTTCGCCATTTCTTAGCCTATGTTCAAGATAAATTTCTTCTTCCCTCACAATCAAATTATAGATTGCTCCCATTCTTGATATGGAGGTCATCCATAAGCCTGGCTTACCATCACCAGGCCATAAAGCCATGAAATTATTTCCAGAAAACTCCAATCTCCCATTTGTGTTCTCAAACAAATAATCCTGAAAACCAAACAACTGATCACTGAAATCACCCATTGTCATCATCACAAAAACAGCAAGAATTTTCCTTGAAACCGAAACATTTTCCCCGGTTTTGATATGTTTCACAACAATCCCCTCAGCTGGAACAATCCCTTGTAATTTCTTCCTCCAATTCTCCCCATCATCAAAAACACCCTTCTCCTTAGCATTCCTAACAGAAACCTCTGAATCCCTGAGATGATCAATCAATTCGCGATCACTATACTTAAACAAAAGATCATCATGAATAATACTCTGCCTAGGAACAATGCAAAACAAGTGTATCAATCTCTCAGCAGACTCCCCCACATGTTCTCGAACCGTGTCCCGGCCCGTGGAGGGATCAAAGATGGCTAAATTTACATAAGCATTGGAATAAGCTGAATGGAAAAGCCCACAAAGGCAAACAGAATCAGGGGCTTTCCATAGCTTGAGTATCTTATACAAATCAACAAGATGTTCAAGAAAGCTTCCATGCTTATGCCAGCATTCACCTGCACCAGTATCAAACCATAAATATTATGTAGGGATGGCGAACGAATAAGATACAATAAAACGAGGAAAATATATAAAAATCTACAAGGGCGAACCATATAATTTTTTTTAGAAATGTATGTTAAAATTTTACTATATATATTTTTTCGAAAAATCTGTCTCTACGCCTCCCGTTAGTTACACCACTGACCTGCACCAACTGATCGCAGAACAGATACTAAATGAGGAAGGTTCTTGTCAACTTTCTCTAGCTCTCCACGAAGAAATGGCCTTGCTGAATCAAGCAACAACTCAAGATACTGGTTCAAATTTGAAGAAACTGGACAAGTTGGCATCTTAATTTTGGGACAAGTTGTTGAATGGATTATGTAATTCTCTCTTTTTTGCTTCTTGGTATGTGAGATTTGAAGCGATGGACTTTGGGTAATGGAGTCGTAGTGAAGTTGGAGTGTTTCTCTTGGAACAAACAACGATCCGATCTTATCAACTTGACAAGTGAGAATTATGACATGATTGCATGAGTCATCAAGATAATGACATACTCTACCCTACTGTCCAAATTACATATTCTAACGTCAAGATTTGAAACTACATCATATTTAGTCAATATGTTCCAATCATTTTGAACAGCCTCGTAACTAATCGAAATAAAAAACAATCATATAATACACATTCTTATTCTTGAATTAATGCTATGTATGGATCGGGGTGAATCGGAGAGAGCGGTAAATATTTAGAATTAACGCAGAAGAAGAGAGAATTGTAGTGAATTAGGAAGAATAAATAAAATCTGTTGTTGAATACAATAATTTTGAAAGCAATGAGAGGAATGATAATTGAATGTATTAAAATATTTGATATATGTTGTCTTTCATAGTTTTTCCTTGGATTTGGAGAAAGATTATGGGGGGAATAGAGGGAAGCGGGGATAATGAGTCTGCGAATTAATCGAATATGTGTTTAAAACAAAAAAATTAATAAATTATCTTTGATTCCTTGTCGTTATAAAATAAACGGATATAAAGAAGATCGAAACTAAATCTAATACAGTAACAAATACTCGTTATTAATTAAGACATGAAATTAATAACATGCAAGAGTTAATTTTGTATCATTCATTTTGACGATCCATGTAATGCTTTCCTTGGCCTCATATATAGGCAACAAAATTACACATTGGATAAATTGATGCAACTGATTTCCACTATTACTCCATTGTTTAGGTAAAGAAAATGGGAAGTTAGTTGAGTATGGAAGTGATAAGGTCTCCCAACTTCATGAGATTTAATTGGATTTTTTTTTTTTTATACTTTTCCATCTTAATCAAATTAATCAAGATATCTTTTCAACAAAATCATTAATTAATATTTTATCTATACAATATATCTAATGGTTAGAAAACTTTAAAAATCAAAAATTAAGCAAAATATGGATTGATTACCATGTAAAAGGAGAAAGAAATTTATTTAACATTTATGAATTTGATTAAAATGGTCATATTAGATGCTACTTTGAAAATACTTATATAATATTATAAACTCATCTTATTATAAACCTTTTCAATTGGTTATTAATAAATATCAAATTCTCAATTACAATAAAAAATTGTCACATTGTTCCCCCTCCTCATTATGTAAGAAAATATAAAATCCTGAAGTGAAAATTAGAAATTGAAGAAATAATTAGATTAAATTGATATGAGGTCAATAGCCTCCAATTTCAAGCCCTCCCCTCAGTGGAATGGATCCACATTTGTCAACTCGCCGCACTCCATTCTCATATTGATCTCAAATTTAATAAATAATAATACTAGGTTTGTCCCAAAAGATTGTCAGTTTAGTTAGCGTTTTTGTATAATTATTTGGTGTAGATAAGTGGAATAGTTGCAGGGAGAAATGGGAGTGGTTTGCGGCATAGGGCATTTCTGGTCAAGCTATGGAATTGATGTGAAGTAGTGTTAATATTTGATTAGATGATTAGGTGTTGACAAGTGTATAATAAGAGGAAATGTTTGTTTTACATATAGGACTCATGGGATGACATTAATGCAGCTGTGCAGTATGTGTTCTCGTCCAGTGAAGGAGAAGATAGCGATGGAGATGTATTACAACCAATAACTGATGACTCCATTACTTCACCAACCAAACTTGCTAGACCACGAAACCGAAATAAGTAACTACAATATCATCAAGCAGCAATAGTAAAACAACAATAACATGCCCACGACACCTATGTTTGCGAGTAGGAAATGTAGATTTGCACCTTCTTTATTGCTAATTGGAGTTTTCTTGTCTTAGTAGCTAATGAAACAATCATGTACTGATTCTGTCTTTTTTTGTAGGACTATTTATGGTGTTTTAAACAACGTAGGAGTCATGAGTTTTTCAATTGCAGTTCTTTCAATTATGGATTTGTGTGCTTGGCGTATCATCAGATTACCCCTGCCACCTTTATACCTGTTGCGCCCGTTTCTAACATCCTTGTTAGTAGTTTCTTGTGCTGGTTATATTTGTGTCCCACTACTTCGAAGTCTCAAGCTTCGAGCAATAATTAGGAGAGGACCTGCTCATCATTATTCTAAAAAGGGTACCCCTACTGCTGGTGGCCTGTACTTCATCCCACTTGGTATACTTGTCGCAGAGTTTATAGTTAGTTTTTCTTCAACTGAAGTTAGTGCTGTATCAGTTATAACTCTATCATTTGCTGCAATCGGGCTTCTTGATGATATCCTAAGAATTAAGGTCAACAAATATGGTTTATCTGCTGGGACAAGAATTTTCTTAGAGGTGAGATTGTATATTTTTTACTTTTGTTTTGTTTGTTCCAACAATCTGAGACCACCAAAACTGTAAATTTTTGGAGTCCCTGCTTAACTAATTGTTAGATTATATTGATCGTAGAGGTACTTTTCTTTCCACAGGTAGCTATGGGGACACTCTTCTCGTTCTGGATGAGTGCTGCAAATATTTCATCACCCTACAGCATGTATACTCTCTTGTAACTAATATGATCAACATTTATCTGATGGTAACTCACATATCTATTCTCATGCTAAAACTATCAAAATCCTATCTAATATATACTCCGTAGTTTACTGTTTATCTCCTCCTTTCAAGAGATTATTCATATGAATAATTTTTTGAACCTCCAGTATGATGTCAATGATGGTTTATTATAAGACGAGCATTACATTTTTCCCTTGGATACCACATAGAGGTCGAGCATAATATGTTAGAAGCTAAATATTTATCTAACTGTAGAATGCATGGATGAATGAGTTATTAAAGCCAATGTACTCTCCGGAAATTTATTTACGACTTACACTTACAATCTCGCTAACATGTAAAACAGTATGAACTTTCATATAAATAAGGTATGCTGATATAACCAACAGACAGGTTAGTACGAATCTGCACAGACAGGTTAGTATGAATCTGCACAGAACCTTTTTACCGCTTATGAATGATGTCATGTTCGTCTCTCATCGATCCTCATCTAATTAGAATTTTGCTCATCTCTGCACAGTACTTCGATGTGATTCTCTAGTAGGCCTCATTTTTATTTTCATCTGTATGTGTCCAGGAAAACTGTTGTCCCTTTACCAAAGCCTTTTGGGCTTGTTTGCCTAGGGAAGATGTACCCTCTTCTGACTACAATCTGCTTCGTTTTTCTGGCAAATGGTGTTGAATTTACTGATGGACTTGATGGTTTGGCTGGAGGCACTGCTGCCTTAGTTTTTGTTGGAATGTCAATTGCTGTTCTTCCAATATGTTCAGGTTGGCATTCAAATATGATACTAGGATAATTATTGTGTATGACTGAACTATATATTTTGTAATCGCCAGAATTAGATGAAGAATGTCTTGTTAGTTGTATCTCTGTTTGTTCATTAATTGTGGTTTGGTGAGATACAGATCTTGCTGTCTTTGGTACATCCATGGCAGGAGCTTGTATTGGGTTTCTCATGCACAATCGCTATAAAGCATCTGTATTCATGGGTAACACAGGAGCACTTGCAATAGCTGGGGCCCTTGCAGCTATGGCTTCTTGTACGGGAATGTTTTTCCCCTTATATGTTTCATCTGGAATCTTTCTCTTTGAAGCATTATCTGTAGTAATGCAGGTAACTCCTTTTCTTTTTCATCTGATCTCTGCTTTTCTATTTTTTATTTGTTTATTCTTCCCTGACTGAGTTTATGGCTAAAACAACCCTTATATATCATTTCTGGAGGATAAGAGGCATATTTTCCTGATTGCTGCTTGGATGCTGCTTCTGTTCTTAACATTGTTTCTACGGTTTTTAGTTCTTTTCCATTCTGAGCTTGCTATGGTGTTTTGCAATTCTGACGTACTGGTCATATACCAATTATGTGCCTGGATTACATCTGATTACATCTACTCGTCACCATCTCTACTAATCTCAGCTCGTAGTTCTACTGGACTTTTTTCTTGATGAAAACGTAACTTATTCGAGAGTCCAAAATGAATTGAGTTCAAGTTTGATGTGTTCACATTCGGGTAGGGGTCTTGTTTTTTCCTACTTGGGAAGCTTTAAAAAACAAAAATTATAAATTCAACTGCTACTAATAACTAAGCTCATGAAGAACTACTAATGGGCAGTTCTCATGTGCAGATTTATTGTTTCAAGATTACCAGGCAGATGTGGGGAAAGGGAAGGCACCTGTTTAGGATTGCACCTGTTCATCGTCATCTAGAGTTGGCTGGCCTAAAAGAACCATTAATTGTTGCTAGTGCATACATAGTATCTTCTGCTCTGGTCTTATGTGCTGGATATGTGGCTCTCATATCAGTCTAGTTTCATATTTTACATTTGGAATCAAATGGTTTTCCTCTTAGATTATGTTACCCGGTTTTGACTGTCAACTTCTAGCTCTGGAATTGATGGCGGCGAGATCCTCTTGTTCACTCTTTGCAGTTGGCATTTACATTTCCCTCTGCCCTTTTTCATTGGTTTAAGTTGGCATTTTTTATAGGCTATATAGAGGCTCATGTTTCTGCCATTGTTAGCAATTCAATCACTTCATCACTATTTATTTATTTATTTATACATGTGTTTCTCTAATATTCTAAATTTCTAATCCAAGTTGAAACACAGGTATAAGATTTAGTGCAGTGTACTAGAAAAACGATTCTCTTCTAACCAAAGATTAAGATTCAATCTCGGGATAATTGGAAACCACTCTTTTTAAAAATATCATATTTTTTCTTCTTTTTTATAAAACTGAAAGTAAAGAGCGTGCGATCTGCTGACGTATGTCGATTTTTTGAATATTTGATATATTTTTTATGTTTAATTTCAAATCGTTTAAGTGTGTAAGTATTATATTCTTTGATTTTTTCTAATTATTTTATTTTTGAAGGGATCTTTTTATCATGAATAAACAACTGCAAATATAATATAAAAAATTCTGATAAAAATATGGTGTCGTAGATATTATCTGAAACTAAGATATCCAATTATCCATAGAGATACAAATAATGGCTTTAACAATTTTGATATCATAAAATTTGAATGTATTAGGGTGTCATCGATATTGTATCGTCGAATTATTTGCTTATGTCGGTTAAATTGAGTATGATTTAAAAAGTATAATTTAAATTTTGTGAATCCTTGATATATAAAATTCATATCTACATGGAAATAAATAACAATATCAATATTATATGGTTATTTAGACAATACATATTATAATAATAATAATAATAGTTCTACATAATAATAAATAATAATAATAATAATAATTCTACAAAAAATATATATATATGATTGACACAGCAACACCTATTATAATAATATAATAATTACGTAAAAGCATGTCTCACTCCATCCACCAAAAGATTATCCATTTTGACTTTTTACTAAGCAGGTGAACTTTATTTGTAGATATTTTGTTTGTGTTTCATAATATTTTAAGAAAAATATATCAGAAAAAATAAAATAAATTTTTCCGTTGATATATTTTAAATGACATAAAACACAAAAAAAATCAGAGTCCAAAAATTCAGTATAAGAAAAAGTGAAAAGTCAAAAGTATCGTTGTGAGATGGAGAGGATGTGCTTTCTATGAGTATTAAAGATTGAAAATGACAAATGATGAGAAAATCATATATTGATGAAAATAGTAACAAATTAATAATAACAAATATATGAGTATGTGCTTGTGAATTGAATACTTTTCTTAAATTGAGCAAAATAATTGTGTCATCTATTTGCATTATTAAATATGCGCTAGAGATAAATAGCAAGTTAATTAAAAAGTGGATTTTTACGACAATTATAAATTATATATATCTTAGAATGTATATGATGTATCGTCCTTAAACGTGCGTAGCGTGATTCTCTTCTAATTGATAATGCATTGTATGCAAGTATAAGTATGATGAATCTTAATACAAACTAAGTTTTTTTTATTTGGCCGTTTTATTATATGTATAGAAGCTTTGGTAAATTAATTCACCAATTCTTTATTATTTTAATAAATATAAAGTTATATCATTAGAGTTTTCTTTTAAAGAATGGTTTTCATATCTTATTTTCTTGCCTTTTAACATAAGTTTAATAATAAATATGCTTGGTTATGATATACAAAAACATCTAATAAAAAATGGAGAATAATAATTAATTCTGTGAAACTCTAAATTTGGAATTCTGAACGAAGGGATAATTTATTAATTAATAGTGTGAAAAGGAAAGAAACACAACCCTTATTCGCATTTTTATATGTATTAGTGATTAGTGATATCAAGTAAAAGAGGATTAGAAAAAGAGTAGTGCTTCTAATGTTGAGACAATTTCATTTCAACAAAACTGTTTTCTCTTCAATAAGGCAATCTCTTATCATGTCTCTGCCCATTCCTTTCTTCCATTGATTCTAAGCAATGTAAACTCTCACATCAAAAAGAAAGAAAATTTGTCAACAATGTTTACACTAACAGAAATAGAGCACAAATACATCATAAGTCATATATGTTTGCATGAGTTCTAAACATTTTCAGAGGAATCTCTATTTGATTCTTCAACCCTTACACCAGAAGCCAACCTCTCTGCAGCCAATCTTTCTTCGAGTGCCCGAGCACCTCTTTCCCTAAAATTTAGAGAAAGCGGCATATAAATACAAGCTTCTCATGAAATCTATGACCAAGTAAGGTGATGTTAAATTCCTTTTTTTTTTATTAGTTACAGCTTGTGCCATTAGAGTAACAAGCAACGACTACTTTATGACATAAGCACTCCAGCAAATGACATATATAATTACCTTCTCCTAGATGCCTCAATAGGATCAGACCCAGGAAGTGATCCACCACCTGATGTGTAGTCTGTGTCCTCATCAGAAGCTGCAGATCGCTTTCCACACAACATCCGATCAAATACTGTTGCAACAGGGTCAATTACTGGTCTGTATGAATCAAAAGGCCAAAATGTTAAAAAAGGTCGGAGCGACAAAAAGATGCAGATGTCATTTCATGCAAGACTAGCAAAATTTAGTATTACCTCAAAATATCAGGGAAGAAAGTTGAGAATGCAAATTCATCACTTGGGTCTCCCCTCATTTTGGTTTCTGTTTTCTTCTGCCAATATCTGAGGTATAACCAGCCGATGTATGTGCCAAGAACTATAGTTGGGAGATGTGATGCAGAATCCGATGTGAAAAAGCTCAGAGCAATTGAGACCAAAAGTGTGATAGAAGGTAACCACTGAAAAAGCCAACATACAAATTATATGATGTTCAAACATAGTTTCTAAGACTGTAATTTGATATGTTACCTTTGCTTTAAGCTTCACAAAAGGCAGCTCTTGATCTGGTATAATTTGCTTGACCCCCACTAAGAGTCCAGAAAGGACACCTTGGAAGCCAGATATAGGCATATACCTGTCAAAGAGTTTTTTGATGATCAAAACATAATCCAGCACAACATTTCATATAAGACAACAGGAAAAATAAACTATTGATGTAGAAGCCAGATTCAGCGAAGAAAAGAAAAAAATAAAAGAGAGCTCAAGAGAGACCATCCTTTGTGATTTTGTGTAGAAAATTCGAATACTTCAATTAAATAAAATTATTCAATGAAGCAAATCATCCATCACTTACAGATATGTCTCTTGTGTTGTTATGTAGTAGAATGATATAGCCGTAATAAACACACAGGCTGATGTCAGGAAGTTGACAACAAAGATGAACTTCAAGAATTCCCTGGAACCCCATATGGGCTCGAGCAGTTTTCCAATGAAGAGGAGGCCAAGGATGCTTAAGACAACCTATAAAATATATACAACAGTTAAATTGTTTTATAAGCACGGTAAACATTACTAGGAGAAACTCTCAGTGAGTAAGACACTAAGTTCAAGATACAGGTAGTTCTTTTTCCCTTGTCATCTATATTATAAGATAAAAATTGCATACCCCATGGATGGTTTGTTCAGTATATCCAGCAGTTATGAGATTCCAAGCGAATGGAATAGTCCTACAATAGAGAAATTACAAGATATTAATCATTCAATCTGAAATGCACTTAGTTCGATCCATTTTACATTCTTCAGCAGTTTCTACTATCCTTTCACTCTCTTCTACAAAATATAAACTCAAAGGTGGTGTCTAAGCTTCATCTTGGAAATACTATGCCATTTATTAGCAGGCGTCCTCCAAAAGAATTAGCCTGAACTAGATTCTTTTTTCAACCTTAATCATTAGCTGACATGAATAAGAGCTCGACCAAACTCAGTTCAAGTCATCGAAATTTTTAATAGTAAGTGCAACATGATGGCAATAACTGCCATAACGTGATTTCTCAGGCTGTCGACTTGTAAAAACTTATAAGTGCATAAATTAGAGTAACACACATGACTCATTCTGCCATCTAATCCGTCAGCAACACGATTATCATACACATTATGTTCTAATTCGAATGAGGCAGTGAGAACAAAACTAGGAGGTGATCTGATGATTTCTGCACCACAGAAAACTATATCAGATTGTACATCAATACGAAGCATCAATCTAATATCCGATCACTGGGACAATATGATCACTAAACTCAATCACCAACTTTTCCCAGTCCTACATAAACCCAACCCCATCCATCACAACGCCGCATAACTCCCAAATCCAATCTATCACAACGACGAAAAGCCAAGCAAAACCGAGACTTACTTGGCAGGAATAAGAGCAAGATATGAAATAGCATAAGGTATAACTTGGACAACAATGTGACCTCCTGCAAGCACCACTGCCAAGCCTTTGCACAACCTCGTGAACCCCTAAACATACACATAAATTTCCAATCAACAACTACAACATAAAACCCAAAAAAAAAAATACAACATAAAACCAATCAAATCACCTAAAAATGTAATCTTTTTATCACAGATCCAAAAACTAAATACAAATTCAACCAAAACCCAAGATCCCATTATCCACATTGACAAAATAAACAACTACATACAAATTAACAAAATACCCAATATACCAAATCATATATACATTAATATATATATATATAAGACGTTATGCATTGATGCCTCTGTGAAGTGCTCATATCCAGAGACTATATTCTTGAAATTGAGGTGATATTTTTTTTGATTTGTTTCAAATTAATTGACCACTATAATAAATTTGATGGGTTTTTGTTAAAAAAGTGAACTTTTTTGAGGATTATTTTGTGGGCAAGAGAGAGTGAATCATACTCCAAATCGAAGATGGTCAAAATTGTATTAAGTGTACTTTCTTGATGACTTTCAAACTGATTTGGTCATTGGGAATAGAGGTGGTAAAGTGTGAAATGCACTAAGGTTGTGAGATTCGTTAATTTGTGTCTCGATTGGTAGGGATTAAAATTTTGTTGGAAATGAGGTGGTGATTATATTTGTAAAATTAGCAAAAACTTACTTTAAAGTCGCCGGCGCATCTGAATATGAATGGATTAATCGAATGTCACTTGATTGTTATATTTATAAATATTTTATTTGGCACCCTTAGTTTGGATGTATTTGTTTCGCCCCTGAGGAAACTCCGATTGAATGAGTATTTTTTTACGATTACGCCATAACACACATCTATTATTGGGTTTAACTATAATTAATAAGTAATCATGTTAAGTAGCAACAATTTTGACTTTAGAGAGTTGATAAAATCTTTTCACATATGGCCAATGCCCCAAATAAAGAGATTTTTCACTATTGATGTTATTGTTCAAGTTTAAATAGCATAATTTGTATGTACAGCCTTAAAAAACTCACAATAAACAACTTCAGTATAGGTTGCATCAAAACATGTCACCGTTTCACTCAAGTAGGTGGGGAAAATAACTAGAACTAGAGATTTCTTGCAAAGTATATTCTAAAATAACTCAAGAATTAAACTTGAGTATAAGATATGCTTATTGTTTTGATTGCAACGTTGCATACACTCATACAATTAGAAGACTCATACATCATGAACTATATTACATTCTATACAAATATTCAAAGCCTAGATCATTCAACAGGCAAATGAGATGACTAATGGTTTAGTGTTGAACCCTGATTCTACTGTTGCTCAGTTTCTTGCTGACCAATTCATGGAAACTATCAGAAAGTGTCATTTGTCGTCCGGATGCGAGCTCTTCAATCGCAATGGTAGCTTCATGATCAAGGGACGGAGAGATCCGCAAGAGCATTATACACCAACCATAATCTGCTGAGGAGAGAAGGATATATGACCGAGGTATGCTTCAGAAAGTGATACCATCAGCCGATGAAAAGCCAATGCTGAAGACTTGATGAACATAGTTAACGATGTCCAAACAAATCTCACAATCAGTACGCGATCTTTCCTTGCAGAATCTAGAATCTTGGAAGCAATGAGTCTGAGCCTCCGATCTTGGAGCAAGATCTTGTAATCGTGAATAGGTGAAGACGTTGACGTTCCAGCTGATGGAAGGCCTAGGTCCATGTTGCTTAGATGACTCATCCCACGCACTCGGGGAATAGAAAGAGCTAGACCGTCTCTCATCCACTGGTATAATATGTCTGCAATGATCTTGCAAAATTGTTGGCGCACGAAAGTTGCCTCCTTGGTAAGAACAGCTCTAACCAATGAAGCTCCATCCTGTACATCAGAAGAAAATTTCAGCAGAACTGAATGCTAACTAACTATAGTGATTTTGATTTTATACAGTATACTACAAAACAGGAACAATGTGGCTTCATGAAATGCCTAAATATTCATGTGCATCAAAAGATAATTGGAAGATTGAATTTGACCATGCTTCAGGGATTGATGCTTCTCTTTCATTATATACTAATCAACGTGCATCCATTTTACCCCGCATGGCTTCCCAAAGACACGCCTAAATCTGGGTGCAAGCACTCTATACATGGAGTACTCACTATACAACAAACTAAAATACACATGTAAGCAAACAAAATTATTTTGTAGTTAATAATTTGAAAAAGACTAACATGCAACAGACACACACATATATATATATAATAAAATAAATGAATCTCTAATGCTCACAGCAGTTACGAGAAGTCTTCTTAAGACAGCTCCATCTTTAGATGGAAGAACTCTCATGAAAAAGTTTGCAACATCTAGTTCACCAGTAACACTGAGGGAAGAATATTCAGCAGGAGGCAAAGAGGTTGCTGCCTTAACATGCAATCTTCCTGCCACATGATGCACAAAACCCGTGTAGAAGCCCTTGAGACTCACAACCCTCAGTAATAACTGGTTAACTGGTGAACAGAAAGGTTAACGATATGGAAAACAAGGAATCTTTGAACTACGAAGTACAACGTGTTCTAAGTTAAAGAGGATGGAAAGTGATATTTTGGTGTACTTTCCTTGTAGCTCCTACTCGTAAGAAAACAGCAAGCTTCTTCCATTGAAACTCTTTCCTTCTGTTTAGCACAACCTGATAGCAACACACCAGATGAAGAAACAGAAAATGAAAAAGAAATGTATTAACCTAATATCAGGACCACCAGGAGTCTATTTAAGTATCCAGTTGCATGAATTTTGGTGATATGGTGTCCAGATTGCATTTCGTAATCCAATCTCAAGTATTTCAAAATTGATTTAGATGGAATCTATGTACAATTTTTCTAGGACAACAAATTCAGATATCATTACTTAGATGTTATTGAATACCCAACGGAACACCAATAACGATACATTGATTTCTATTATAGAAAGTACCGAATGCAAAATCCTCCTCATGGCAACTGAATTATCTGTCAGCAGTTTCCTGACAACGTATAGGTATGCGGAATCAAAAGTTTTGAAAGTTGGATCAGCAGCCACAGCAAGTCCTGAATAATAAAAGGAAAACAATACAGAATCAAAGCACATCAAACAGTTCCATTTACACTTATGATTACGAATAATTAATATTTTCCTAATCACAAACATTCCTGAATATATTTGATTACTCTAAATTCTTCAAATTTAAATTCTTAACTGAGATACTTATGCTGCAAAATGATGTTTTGGTCTTGGGGAGTATATATGCATGTATATACAGAATCAACTACAGAGACCATTTCCATTTTTTAAAAGATTCTGAACTTGATATTTATCAGGGAAAGGAGATTATTCCAGGAGCGAAACGCTGTCGTCCCACTTGATCCTGGGAAAAACTTTTGGCCTTTCATGTCCATGGTAGTATCAATTGTATTTGAGAGAATAAGAGCTAATCAAATTCTAAGCACATTGTGTATTTCATTTATTGAAGCATACCTTCAATACAGAAGGCTAATCGCAGAACAATTCTGCTTTGAAAAACAAAAGCTCTGAATAATGTGCATGAAATCTTACATACCTTCAAATGAAGCAAGCGACCGCAGAACTAGAGTAAAGTATGGAGGCATACGGAAATGATACTTGATTGCCACAGACCATATTTTGCTGAGGACCTTGAAGAGAAATGGTGTGGGACATTGGATCAGAAGGTATTATATAAGAACTACACCAAAGAAAGTTCAATGTTTTTTCGTGACAAAATTCTGTAAGGGAAAAATAATACTACAATACTATGATCAGAAGGTAATTGGATAGTAAATAAGATTGTAAGCATGGCAAATTAACACATGCAGAAAAAGAAGGTAATCGGAGAAATGGGATCACCTTTACAAAATTATTAAAGATCCATGATCTTATAATACTTCCATAACATCGGAAACTTAAAATTGAATATTCATAAAAATGATTCTATCAAAAACTTAAAAACTGGATTTTTCAGGATGTGTTCTATGTCATGCCTTCTGTTCTTGTATGGATGCAGACCATGCTATTAGGAGACGTTTACAAAAATAAAGTAGCTTCTAGTGTTATAATGAACAAACAAACACCAATATATAGAAAAGAAGAACCAATTACCAGGCTAAACTTGACATCAGATATACCACCTTTAACCTCCACCTGTCCCAGAGCATCTTCCAGATCCTAAATTTCAAACCAAAAGCTCATTATAATTGACAAGAATGTTAAATTTGATATTTAATACTTGGAAAATAGAACTGCATGCATTCTGGTAAGACAAACTATTCCAAATATTTTATAGTACCATGGTGACCAGCCGAATGTTTGTTCCTGGCCTTGTGACGTCCATCATGGAAAGAGCTTGCACTAGGGATGCCCATTCGCCATTAACAATGTGCACTATTGCTGCTAGCATGGCAAGCTGATGCTTCTTTTCCATCCGACAAACCAAACCAAAATCAAGAAACCTTCCATAGATGAAAGGAGTAGAAACAAAGTATTGGCTTTAAAAATAAAGTTCCTCTTGCAATATAAAGGAAGAACCAAATCATAGAAAAAGTATCCATTGGCATCAGATATAAGAGAATATACCCTATCTGTCCTGAAGACGTGTACCGCAGATTCCCAGGATGTGGATCAGCATGCAACAATCCAGTTTCAAGGAGTTGAATTAGGGTTGCCTCTACTCCTTTGCTAACCTATTGCAGTTATAAAGATCAGGCCTTGACCATAAAATAATTCACGGAAACTGGTAGTGCCTGTTGATTGCTGACTGCTAATTACTTCACTTAATAATTCCAACCTTAGCGATAATCATGATTTGCCATTGATTCACTTAAATCTTGCCGGACAGTAATGTACATCTCAAATCAAAATTCACCTGCTGTTGACTTATTAAAATAATCTAAGTCATATAATTGATTCTTGGTATCAATCTACACCTCTTAAGTATCCCAACACTAACTAAACACCTTGACTGAGCTGAATAATATACTCTTATATTTTTACAAGAATGACCTGCAAAATGATTTGCTTGCACATACCAGATCAAGCAATTTTCTTTTCCCATCAGTTTGACGTCTCTCTGTGTGCGTTAAATGGTTATCAACCGATTCCTCAGTTGATAATATCAGTTCATTTGGACTTTCACCAACAATCCACTCCATGGTCAGAATGCGCTTTCTGGTAAGATGTGGAAAGACTTTGGGGACACGCATAAAAGGGAAAGAAGAATGAGCTTCCTGCAGAGATGTTCAGACATTAGAATTGCAGAGCTATTACACAATTCAGATTCGTTTGCAGGTGACAAACATATGTTTGAGTAACTTTAGCCCTATTTTATTTAATTGTCAGATATACATAATTTAGACGATATTGCACAGTGTGAGGGATCGATCACAAATCTGCACAATGTAGACTATATTGCACCATGGGAGAGATCACAAATGATGTAATGAAATTTATTCCTACAAATAAAATTGGTTTGAAGAACTACATTTTAAGTACCAGAAATTCTGAAGCATTTGCAGCCTCCAATGTATAATCCAGCTCTCCAACTAATCCTTTACCAAGCTCATCAGCATAGAGACGCAAGTCACTTTTTCTTTTAGCCACCTTTTGAAACAGCCCAAGCTGGATCAAAAGATATCAGGGTTAGTTTAGGTAAAAATAGTTGAACAAACAGGACACTGGACACAAAGTTCGACACATACCCCAAGACGAAGAATATAGGCATCCCTAACCACCACATGATACAAGTTAGGACGTTGAACTTTCACTGCAACACTAGATCCATCAAGTGTTCTTCCTCTGTAAACCTATATCCAGGGCTGTATATTAGCAGCAGCATGATATATATATATATATAGTATCTCTTTTCACTTATCATTAGCGGATAGCTAAAGATATTCTCTTTATAGGTAATGCAATACACCTGACCGAATGAAGCTGCAGCAACAGGCTCCTCAGAGATGTCACTGAAGATTGTTCCTGCAGGAGAACCCAATTCTTCCTCGATGATCTTCATAGCCTCCATCCTGGGGAAAGGAGGGATTTGATCATGCAACTCAGACAATGCCTGCAATCATAACTTTTAACTGAACAGATTGAACACAGATTTAGACTAGAAGTGACATATAGTTCATTACTTCATCTGCAACACTCATATATGGGGCAAGCACGTCGTCATGAAACTATATGTTAGAAGGTGTTTAGATGCAACCATTCTCTTAAACATTCACAGCTTATAAGAAAGTTGCTGCAGAAAAAAGTTGAACATGAAGCTTCTTTTTCAGGTAAGCTTACTAATTTGTAACTCTTTCCATACATGTCAAAAGAAATGATGATTTGAGGAAAACAAGCTTCTTCTGTCAATGTATAAATGATTATCTGGTGATAGGAACACTACATGAACATGAACCAATGCCTCTGAAGAGGCTCCCGCCTAAGCGGGTAAGCTCTGAAGAGGCTCCAGAGAAAAAAGAATTTGAAACTTGACACACATGAAATGCTCAACATGATAATAAGGTCGGCATACATCTCTCATCTAACCTTAGATATCTCAGAGCCAATTAGATCTGGTCTTGTTGAAAGGGACTGTCCAACTGTAATGCAAGAAAGAGAAGTTCATCAAGGTACTGTAGTCTACTGATGTTAATATCTATCATATTGCTAGGATATAGAATATACCCTTGATGAATGTAGGACCGAGACTGAGCAGGGTTTCTTTCAACACCATTCCTAGTTCACTCTGACGTTCATCGTCATCTGCACTTGAGTAAGCTCCTGAGATACGAAGTCTAATTGCAGCAGAAGCAAAGGTAGTGAACACCTTTCAGAACATACAAATAGTGAGGACTGAGGATGCAAACACTAATTAAAAGTATAAGAGACTATTGAAAAGAAGTACTAAATCCTTATGGAAGAAATAGAAGGTAAATATGAGCAAAAACTATAGATATATTTACTACCTCGAGCAGCCGGAGGGTGACCAGATGAGGCCGCAAACTGAAGTACATGGCAACCTCCTCCGGGTTATATGTTTCAGGAAGTGGTTTCGTCCACATCTTAGATAGGCAGTAGAAGTAGTTACCATATACCTCTAATGCTTTAAGATCAGCCATAAACATATCCATGCCAGAGAGTTCTGCCAAAGGAAATAAAATTGTGTCATGAATTACCCTTCAACAAGCAAGATAACACACCTTTTTCAGGATCTTTATATGTCTAAAATTGTGAACCTGAAAACACATTGATTTTCCCCTTAATTACAAAATTTCAGATGCTCCAATATATTCCCTCTTTGAAAAGAAAGAGATCATATCGTGTAAAAAAAATTCCAAGAACTATGAACTTACAAATACGTTGATTTTGTCCTAATTATTCGTTTCAGTACTATAATATCTCCCCTCTAAGAAATGCCCCTTTTATCCTAGTTACAAGAGAAATCCGCAGGTTTAATGTTACCGACTAATTTGTACCCTTAAGATCATCGGTTGGGCACAATGAACCCTTTAGCTACAGCCACCAGCAACTTAATGCATCACACCCTTAATAATATTGCTACTCACCGTTCTCTTCATAGAATATGAGTATATTAGCAGCTTAATACATACAATATGCTTCTTCGCATTTTTTGGCTCGTCACTGAACTCTGCCAACAGTTTCTTTATTACCATATTATACTACTGAGATTATTCTGATAAAAGGTAATGGCTATTTTCATTTCAACAGATCGTGTAGCCAATCATACATGACGTAGATAGCGTTAATGTCAGTACACTTCTATCTCAAATCAGTACCAAAACCAAACCAAGCCTTATCCCACTAAGTGGCAGTCGGCTACATGAATACGACGTCTCCAATCACCCCCTATGTTGGGTCATACCTTCCGTTAAACCCATGAACTCTAGCTCCATTGATACAGTCTCCCGTCCAACTCTTATTCGGCTCAAATCAATACATGGAATGTGAAAAATACTATATCCAAACAATTAACTTAGTTGAACATTAATACCACCCATCGAATTCCTTTTCATTAAAAATAGCATCTTTACTAACTATAAGTACACAAACACACCTTCTCCAAAAGAACTACAACAAAATACTTTTTGCAAATGAACATTCAATTAAAATTAACAAAGTAATTTCCATAGTTCTTCAAAAAACCAAACATTTATACTACCCTTCCAATTTGTTCACTAAAAATAGCATCTTTACTAGCAATGATCACACAAACACAACTCAAAAACTACAACTACCACAAAATGTCTTCTCAAACAAAATATTCAATTACTCATGGCTTGGCCAGATGTGACCCGAGCCTTCCACTGTGAGGTCTCAGGTTCAACTGAGGTTGTATTTATTATTTCATACTTTATTTCAAGATTCACTCTAACTATTATATTATAGGGCCCTTCATATTCATTATTTGTAATACTCATCAAGCACTTTAAGCAAAAAAAACCAATTTAGCAAAAAACGAAATGATAAAACTTCAATAAAAAAAAGCAAACAATTAAAACCTGGGTAAGAAGGCTGAGGCCAAGAAGGAGCTTTCACATCAAAACCATTTTGTTTATTTTCAAGATGACGAAGCCAAATGACATCATCAACTGATTTCATAATCTGGGGTATTCTAAAAGCTTCATTAGCCCATGATATTCCTTTTCCAATCCCTTTCTTAATAAAGCTCAAATCTTTATTCACCAATTCTCCTATATTCCTCAAACCATCATTTTTATTACCAAAATTTCTGAAAATTTGGGTTTGTTTTTGCTTTTTGGGATTTTGGGGTTTTCTTGTAGGTGGTGAAGTGGTTCTTGAAATTGATGAAATTTGCTTGAAGTGTAGTGTGATGGGTATTGAAGAAGATGATGAAAATGTGGCAAAAACCATTTTACATGAAATTTGAGGGACTAAAATGCAAATAATTTGTTGGGTTTTTTGCTGGTTTTAGTGTTTGATGGTGAGTGTAGCTGATGATGTTCTTGGTGTTTTTCTGTGGCTCTGACTCGTTGCTTCCTACTTGTCATTTGTTGTACTAACATCCACTCGACAATTCGTCCGAAGTCTTGTGAAAAAATTCGATTCGAAATTCATGTGAAGATTAATCGAATAGGACTAAAGTAAAATATAGTGATACACAAACCAAATTGATAATTATCCGATCACATAATGTGACTATCATATCCCATAACCCGCTACTTGTACAATTCCACTCATTAACATCATTAATTAATAATTGTACTTTGCAGTTTGTTTTTTTTTTCAAAAAAAAAATTCCACCGTCCATTTTCAATGAGAATCGAACAGGATCTCTAAGTCTAGAAGTCTTAGTTAGTGATATTTGAACTTTAGACGTTACGGTAGAAGAGCAAACTAAGAATTATTATGCTAAGTTGATGATTTTCGTACTTCGCAGTTTGTGGTTTAATTTGTAATCATTTGCTGTCATCTGATAATGGGCTACTTATGGGTCTTCTTAGAACGTGGGCTTTCCAGGATTGAGATTTGAGAGTTTATAGGTTAGCCCAAGTTAGATGCCTAGAAGGCCCGGACCACATTATTATCCAATGTAGGCACATATACCAAGGATAGAACTCGACTTGGGCCAATTTGGTCCAAGTTTCCAGTAACCAAACTAGCTTGATCTGTACGAAATTCGGTTCAAATTTTGATTTCAAAATTGGATTCAGAATGGGTTGGAAAAAGAACGTCGACATTGTGTTTGTTATTTAGGTAATTGAATAATTTTGATATTTGGAAAAGGAATTGGTTATTACTGGTTTGGTCTTAAATAAACTATTTGAGATACGAGTCAGAATATTGGATCAAAATCGAATCAATTTAATTTTGGATAATTTTCTGAATATTATTATTTCGGTTTCCACTCGACAATTGCCCCAATCCCTCCATTTTTGGCAGGATCATATAATTCATACAATCTAACATCTATCCACATCTTATGGATTCTCCCTCTATACTCGATTTTTTGCCCCTCTAAACTTGTTATCTACCACAAATAATCCCAAAAGGAATTCAATAATAATCTCTCCAGATATCTGCATGGATTGACATAACTACGTGGCCCAATAATTGATAACTTATCACATTTCTTAGCCAATAGATATCAATATTAAGATTTTCCTACATCTTCCCCTCTCTTGCATATACCAGTACAATCTGTCCCAATATTCTTGTCCAACTTCTCTCGATTTCCAACTTCTACCACTCCATTGATACAAGAAAAGAATTAATTTAAGAATGGCGGCCAATGCATTGATGAGCTGCAGCGTGGCGGCGGCCGTCAGCCCTTCAGTACTCTCCTCCTCCAAGTCCAAATTCAGTGCTAATGTACCATTGGTTGGTGTAAATTGTAATGGAGCCTCCAGGTTGTGCATGGCAGCTCACTGGATGCCTGGTGAGCCTAGACCAGCCTACCTTGATGGCTCCGCCCCTGGGTAATAACTCAAGAATATGTATACATTATTATGCAAATTATGAGTTTGGCTTCATACTTATATAGTTATATTATTCCAGGGATTTTGGTTTTGATCCACTCGGACTAGGAGAAGTTCCAGAGAACTTGGAGAGGTACAAGGAGTCTGAGCTCATTCACTGCAGATGGGCAATGCTTGCTGTTGTAAGACTTCTTTTTTTTACTTCTAAGCAACTTATATTTTGAATTATTACAATATTTAGTTAGTTCAATTACAATTTATTTATAGTGTATATTGATAATGATAGTTGAATGACGATGTTGTATTCATAATATAGTTGACTAAATTTAATGGGATAAGGCATGATTGGTTTGGTTTGCTAATATGATAATGAGCACATTTAATTTTAATAAAAATAATTACATAGAAATGACAATCAAAGATTCAGAGGAGGAAACCTTTATTATTTTGTTTATGTTGTTGAAGTTTGTAGAATTAGTCCGAATTTTAGAGCAATGACTTTTCTCTCTTTGTTATTTTGAATCAATTTCATAAGGTTATTAAAAATACTAATATCACTATTGGAGTGGGAAAATCATAGTCTGAATTTTATTATGATATATGTGAAGAAATGAATACATCATATATGTATAGTTGATGAATTGGAGTATCAAAGTCATCATTCCTACTCAGACTTCATTAATTAAGTGATGACATAGTTGTTCAAACCATCTCCAGAGTTTAAGCAAGAGTCGTGCAGTTTGCATCGGTACAAATTAATCATTCGAGTTACATAACTATTGCATAGCTAATTATTGTCTCTAATACCCTGATGGGTATATATGTGCAACACTTACATAAGATTTAGTGTGTACTAATACAAACTTGGAGAATTAAGGGGACTAAGATAAATTGATGGTGTAATTGCAGCCTGGAATACTAGTTCCAGAGGCTTTGGGATATGGCAACTGGGTGAAGGCACAAGAATGGGCAGCAGTTCCAGGAGGACAAGCAACCTACTTGGGAAACCCAGTCCCATGGGGCACACTTCCCACCATTTTGGTAATTGAATTCCTTGCCATTGCTTTTGTAGAGCACCAGAGGAGCATGGAGAAAGACCCTGAAAAGAAGAAGTACCCTGGTGGTGCCTTTGACCCCTTGGGATACTCTAAAGACCCTGCTAAACTAGAAGAACTAAAAGTCAAGGAAATCAAAAATGGTTAGCAATAATTACAAATTATAGTGTGTTTGTTTGAGGGTATGGAATTGGAATGAAGTTGGATGAAAAAGTCGATACAAGTTTAAAGAATTTGTATTGAACTCGTTCAATTAATTCTAATTTCATGGTTCAAATAAATACACGTCTAGTCATGTTCGATTATATGATTTTAATGCGGATTCTTGAAATTTGCTCATAACAGACATTGGATTTTGATGTAGGACGATTAGCCCTATTGGCTTTTGTGGGATTCTGTGTTCAACAATCAGCATACCCTGGAACAGGACCATTGGAGAATTTAGCAACCCATTTGGCTGACCCATGGCACAACAACATTGGGGATGTTGTTATTCCTAAAGGTCTTTTGCCTTCTTAAATATTACATGAGCTATATGGTCATCAGTGTATGGTAGATGCATATCCATTTGTGAAATTACATGTTGCAACGATGCCTTCTTGTGTTGTGTCTATCTCAAACAATTTGTATATGTAGACTTGGACAATTAATTTGCAGATGTGTGTGCTTTTGCTTCAACAAGATTCACCAAAATGTCATCTTTTGCAGTAGAACTATGATTACTCCGAAAACCAAATCAAATCAAGTATTATTCCATTAAATGAGATCTACAGATGAATATTTATGCCTCCAATCAATTATATTTATCATCTCTTTCTGACTTCTGTGAAGATATATCACCACTGCTAAGATACAGAATCCGGGATGAGTCTAAACATAGTACTTAATTGTCCAACCTAAATAAATAACCGAATAAATTACTCCTCAGTCGTCAGTAATAAAAGAGTCGAACATAAAAGAATGCAAATTTACTCAAACAACCTTACCAATTTATATTTGCAAATGCCATACATGGCGAAGTCAAATTGTACTGGTCCTCGGTCGCTCAGTAATAAAAGAGTCAAACATAAAAAGAATGTAAATTTACTCAAACAACCCAGTCAATTTACTTGCAAATGTCATAAGATGGTGAAGTAAAATTAACTGTGGAACAGAGGGAATTCCGGAGAAGATCGGGAGGAGGTCGGGAGCAATGCAAGTCCCTACTCGGGCACTTGGAGTCCGCAAAGCCGAGTAAGACGGACTGCCAAGTCCCGACGGGCTTCGAGGCGCCTTTTGAGGGGTTTTGATACCTTTACCACGCTTCCTATTCTTGCGCTTGCACTCAAAATTAGCCTATATATATGAATTAAGTGATTGCGCGAAACAACACCACCCCACATATTTAAATCAACCTTCTGGGTGCTAATTACGAAGTTTTATTCTTGTAATTACGAGCTTTTATTATAATTATCGCAAGGATGCTAAGTGAAAAGAAAGTTCAAGAGAAAGATTCATGGTAGATTTCATACCAAGCCATGGTAAAACATATGTTTCGAAATTCAGAATAAATATTCACGTATATTATTACGATTCACAAAGAGACTCCTAACGTATATTTCATATCAAGTAATCTGCCAGAAATTCCTTGTGGTTGCTTAATTTCTCGTGATATTTCTTTTTGCTTGTCATATCTCGAATTTCAGCTATATCATATTGCTGATTGGTTGCTTTTGCATCTTGCATGCGATTGAAGTATCAGAATTAATTGTAACATTCCTAACAACGAATCCATTTTGTATCTGTACTTTAGATTTCTATGCATCTAATCAACATTGTGAATGACACGTTTCCGGTGATATGTCTCCACTATATTCCAACGATAGAGACTATTAATGTCTATTGGCTGAAAATTGAGATTGGATACATTATAAAATTTTATATTTCAGAATTGCCCCCATACTATTTTGTATTGAAGCCAGCAATCAGAATGTTATCTAGTTGAGTTTCAGGCAAATGTCATTTCCATTTCTTATCTATATTAGCAGAATGTAGGATTGTTAGATCAACTGGTTTTAGATTACTTAGAGATAGAATTCTTGCGGAGATTGTAATATATAAAAGTGTTACTATGACACCTATTAATAAGGTATTGGACATGATACATTTATAATCAATTGATTTTATACTATATACATATTCTTATAAATTAAGCATTTAATACTGTGTCATAGCCGATAAGACCAAATGTAAATCCATATGTTGTCCAAATTGACTGGTTACATGTGTCAGAGAATATTGAGAATCCTCGCTCCATCTCACATTAGTTATTAAGAATTTTGATTGTATTAATAAGATAGTAATTTTTAATCCATCTATGACTAATTGATTTTACTATGTACCCCATAAACTCTCAAAAAATAATGTTTGCCTAAATAATCCGACAATTTCAATTAATTGACGGTTTCGTTTTTGAAGTCTAAACTTCAAAACATATCACCTGCATGGACGCATGATGTTAAAACAATTGAGTAAGGCAGAAACTGGACAATCATTTAGGGACAAAGGGAGTAATAAAATACTCTATTTATATCATGTTGGTATCCATGTGGGCAAATAGTAGTATTTGTTTATTCCTATATTATTCTTTGTTCGAATGAGTTTGAACCACAAATGGACGGATGGGGTCTCCCTTCATTCGATGTGAATTTACAGCATCGAATAATTTATGGTAGCTAGCTATTCAGGCTAGTGCTTCCTGCAGCAGCATGCTCTTGCTCAAGAATGTCTTTTCCTTGTATTACCTTTCTCTATGTCATGTAGCACTCAATAATATATACATATATCTCTGCTTGCTGGGGTTATATATTTAACCTTTTATGCTAGTCTTTTATGAAAAACAAGTATTTGAGCAGATAATTTGTTACCACCTCGCACTCAGATAATTTGTAACATCTTATCTGGAACAAGTACCCTAATATCCGGCTTGCTCGGCTCGTTCGTTATTAATAAACATTTCAATAATCGATTCGGATGTACCGATTTGGCTTGTTTGCTTAACAAGTTTGAAGAATCCCAATTCCACATTGAAATATTAAAACTTATATATGAAACATATTAATCCATAACAAAGTTATGTTGACATCATATTAATATACGTGTCTCGACTAGTCGACTGGTTTCAGACTCACTAAAGCACCCTAAACATATTAATCCATAACAAAGTTATAAGCACCCTAAAATTTGATTTACTCACGTGGCTATATTTTTGTTTTGTATTATTATTCTTCTTCATCTGTTCCTCTGTATTCTAAAGCCATGTCCACCTATATATCTTAATGATTACAACTGGCAAAATTGCAAATGATTTAGTCCAAAATGATTTATGTAAATACAAAATTATGTCAACAAATTTATATAAAATACTCCGTATAAAATAAGCCCCTCTACAGAAATACTGTAATTATTTTTGTAACCCAATCCAATTATTTGTTTATTTTATAATATAAAATTAATACATTCAGCATAGGTTGTCACTATTTAAAGTAATTGCCAATCACTATCTTGGACAGGAAAAACGAAACACGGATGTAGCTTTCATTGTTGTAGTAGTAGTGGAACACGATTTATTAATGTTTCATTATTAGTGAGCCTCATCATCACCATATCATCAGCTTTATTTTGGGTTCATTCAGAATTTATTTCTCATAAAAATCTTTGTTCCATTTCATTATTATTAGTACTTTGTACTCATAATTCATAAACGGATTCATAATTGATTTTTTAATTGTGCGCTCTACAAGCTACGGATGAGTATTAAATAATTAACTATCAAAAGTTTTTTTAACTACTAGCTTGTTACTAATTTATGTTCTATTCACTATTTTTACTGTGAACTATTAATTCCAATATATTTTTAATATTATTTTTTAAAATTCGTTACTGTACTATGGGATATCGTATGTGTGATGAGTAATATTTGGTAATAATTAAGCTAAGCTAATGATTTATTGTAATTCCAAGATTGTGGCCAATTTTTGTCGAAGGAAACAAAAAACCCATTTGTTTGATTGTTTGAAGGAAACAAAAGAAGGATTTATTAATTAAGCTTGATGACAACTGGGGAGTACCTGGAAAGAGGAAGCAGTAGTAGTGCTTAGAAGAGCCTCATGATTAATTAACATGACCACTAGTAGCAATGCACTTTACAGTATGTGTGCTAGCTAGACTTCCAAGAAATGTATACGCATGGTAATTAAGATCGATTTCATCTAGTTTTTCATTGATTTATTTATTATTTATCTTTTATTTATTTATCTTGCACTTCCATATTTATTTATGTTTTATCAACACAAATGGGTGATAAAATGAGAAACAACTTCCATTGTAATAATGATCGTCAATCGAGTGGGTTTATTTCGATTCTAATTTTTAAAGGTTACTTATCGGTTTGCCTTTTCAATTATGTCCTTATGTTCAATTTGTCCCATGATTCCCTAATATTTTTAATCTTGTCTCTCTTGTCCCTTAAAAATTTTCATCTTGTTTTTTTTCTTAAATTTTTTTTCTTGTCTCAAATATCCCCTAAATATCATTTTTCATTTAACAGAATATAAATTTATTAGAAAGTACAAAATGACTACTCCATATTTTTTCCTTAATTAGAACATCCATCATACACTTTACTTGAAAATAGAGACATATTTTGAAATACTTTAATGGTTAGAACTTAACATAAGAAATTTGGGTCGGGGTTGTTATTAAAGCTTCCATAATTATTACCAACTTCCGTAGATATACACTACCACTCACATGAAAGTGACTTTAATACTATCCACAACCGCTAACGCCAAATTTCATATCTCAATTAAGACCACTGGGAATATTCACTTTTCACCAACAATCCCAAAGTCATATTCAAGTGCTGTTAAATTATTTTCTTCCTACATTACTCCATCATATATCCCACCATATTTTCATTTCTATTTATTTATTTCATATATACTTTATTAAATTTATAATTACTACAACAATTGACATGAAAATTAATTAAATTTGACAAGATTTTTTTTGAATTTCAAAATCCATAATATTTTTAATACAATAAATATTATAATTTTTAAAATAACACACAATATTATCCATCACTCGACATACATAATAAGCAAACATACATAAATTATTGAAAATGCATAACACACAAAAAAGGATGTAAAAACTTGATTTTTGGTGTCCAAATGACACAAACCTAGGGCTCTATTTATGAGCTCGAAAAATATAAAATAAATGTTCAATTTTTTTGGCTTAATTATTGTGCAAAAATATTTTAAAATTGATTATAAAATCGACAACCAAATGGGCTGCAGTCTAAACGCGCTAAGGCAGCCACCGGCTGGCTGAATTTTTTGTTTTATTTTATTCCGTGGGGCCCACTTTGAGGGTGTCAAAAATTTGGTCCGGATCAAATATTGATCCCGATCCCACAAGCAATTGACACTCAATTAATCATTCGAGCATTAAACGATTCCCTTATTTGATACCCTAATCATCCATTGGATTAATGGTCTAATATAGTTGAATAATTGACCTCAATTATAATTCTTATGTCAAATTGGTACATCAGATCCTCCATCAAATATTATTTTAAAATAAATAATTAATAAACCAAATTGAATGAATAGTTTATACTATAATTAGACTACAATAACTAAGCATCATTACCTTCCCAGCCCTGAGATTCGTTCTAGCTAGCAGTAATATATATATTATTAAAAAACACATGGTCACATCTTTCACATCAAGTAATAAGAACAAAGCAAAAAACAGATTCTTGTAAATGACTAAGTAAATAAAAGTCATTAGCCATTTGCAAACAAGTTTATAAATATTAGGAGGTCAAGAATTATAATGGACAAAATAAAAGAGAACATGTAACCCTGATGACTGTACCGGTTTTTGTTGGTTTGATGTCAACCCTAGAATCCTATTGGTGAAGTTGTAATAGACAGCAAAAAGATTATCCTAAGATATCGACTATTCAAAAGAAATTCAAATAAGGTTAGAAATATTATTGTAAAGGTTTGGATCCTTGCCATGCACATTTGTGGCAATACGACACTGCTTGTGATAAACATCAGTGGAGGAATTAAGAGGGTTAGGAAGCAGTCACCCCCTCTTCTAATTTGAAAAAGAATATAATTTTATTATTTTAAAAAAAATTTATAAATATTCTTTTAAAACGAATTAATTGATTTAAATTGCCCAGAAAGTTTTCAAAAAGCCGATTTAATCCTCATAACGAAGCTTTTAAGATTGCTACATCAGCATGAAATACAAGCCGGTTAAAACTAACAAAGAAACGAAATGGATCACCGAACTCCTCAATATCTGGTCAGGCCATCATATTTCACTTCACACATTCTTCTTTTTATTCGGGCCAATTATTAGGAGCCATTCTACTGCTTCATCCAAAATAACTTCCCTACAAATAGACTTACCCTATAAAATTGTGCGAGATTATTTCTTTATAAAAAACAAGAGAATTCAAGAAACAAGGAAAGAATCGACGAAAATCAAAAAGAGAAAAGGGAGTTTAAATACTTATTAATTGTACTTGAATCTAGAAACACAATCACTCATTTTGTTATTAGTTTTTAACAAAGACAATCATAACAAAGGACCAAAACACAACCTTAAAGCTCTTACTACTGTGACTAAATCTCAACTTTCATTTCATCAAATTTGAGACTAACTTCGATGCAAGTTTTATAGAGCCGAGAGTATTGATTCGATTTCCAATTGAAGTTTTGATGCTCGAATTTTACTTGGACATAGACTTTTGTCGTGGTTCGTGGCTCGGGCAATCAAAGCAGTAAAAAGGCAGTTGTACTTACCACCGGCCGAGTTCATAGTCACGTGGTGTCGACGAAAGAGTTATTGTGGTTGAGGAAATTTACAATGAATCTCAAGCGTGAAACAAGAAAAAGTATGTCTTGTTTTGTGACAATCAAAGTGCCATTCATTTGTCAAAGAATGCCTCCTTTCACTCGAGGTCGAAGCATATTGATGTTCGTTTATCACAAATTCTAGGATGACATTCCTAGTTGATGGAGCTTCGACAAGATTCACACCGATGATAATGGTTCGGATATTTCACGGCCTGCCGAGGGAAAGTTTGAGTTTTGTCGCACGGTAGCCGGATTGGTTTTGCCCTCCAAACTAGCCTTCCTGCCTGGGAGTTTGCTGGGTTATCCCTCCTATTCGAGCCGCCCAAGCGTATGTGTAAAGCAGCGGTCCATGTGCGTGTATACCTTTGTTATTGTCCAACAAAGAGGAGAAGGTTTTTATTGCGCGAATACAATTTTAAAAAAAGCAGAGCGTGTATAAAATCCTCAGCCCACCTCGTTCGACTAGCCCCATTAAAAACGCCGGATTACAAGAATCAAGCCAAATAATCACAGAAACTTGGTCACAAGTGTTCATGACTCATGAGGTACATTCCGAACGGTGTAGATCGGTTGAGCTCCTAAGCTCTGCCTGCTGAGTACTTTTCTGAGGTGCGAATTCTTGGTTGTTTTAGTTGAACTATCTCTTTAGATTCTTGTTATATCCCAAGATTCATTGTATATCTTGATGTTGTTGATGTATGCCTCTAACTAGTGTTAGAGAGAGAACCTTGATTGTACCCATTATTGATTATAGTAGAGATTTAAGTGGCCTACGAGTCCCGTTGTTTTTTACTCCTAGTTAACTAGCATTTTTCCACGTTAAAATCAAGGCTGCTGGTTGCTTAAAGGCGTGTCAGGTTTATTTGTTTCTAAGTTGCATTATTGGGGAGAAAGTTGTTGTGTTATTCCGTTATATTGTGCATGCTTCCCAACACACACACACACACACATATATATATATATATGTTTACCTAATCAAATATACTACAAAGATTATCTGATGAAAAATATTTTAATCGTAAGATTTTGTCTTTTTCAACCTTCAAATAAATTTTACCTCAGTTGATGCACTCGTATGGGCCTGACATCGGATTCCATTCTTTAATAAGAAACATGTTAATAAAACAAGAAAATTATATATATACACTTTACGCCTATTTTAAAAATAACAAACACTTAATTAGCCAATTTTTAATAATCAATTTTAATTATCTATCTAAAAAATACATCATCAACCTTATTCATCTACCACCCCTACCCTTATTCTTCTCACTCAAACCAACTCCATCCCCCCCTCCGTAGTTCAGATTTCAACCGTGAGCAAAATGAAGATTTTTGTCAATCATATATCAGTAACGCACAGAGCAACAACAAGTGCCAGTAAAACTCAGTAAGACACATGGGGCTCAAAAAATAATTTGTTCTACGAATATTTCTCCAGCCTATCTGGATATAAATACTCATGTTGGCTGTTGGATGCTACTCGAAGGACCAGTTGAAAAAGGAACAAATGAATATTGTATAAGCTAATGCAAAAGGTGACAATTGTGGAATTTCATATATTGTGCCTGCAACTACGGGGAAGGGAAGGGGTATGGGGTTGGTTTGTGGATGTGTGTGGATGCATGAGGTAAAGGCTGACAAGCGATGATTTTTATTTATTTTTTATTTAAGAAATTATTAAAAATTAATTCAATTAAGTTTGGTTCAAGTATTTGTAAACGACTCATACAGTATAATATATAAAATTTTCCTAATTTACTCTGCGCTACTTATTAAAGTATCGCGTGCCAAAAGATTTTTTTCAAAAGCTCGCGCCATTAAAATTAACTCAAACGCCTATTGTTAAAAAAGCTTTAAGCCAGTTTATTTAAAAATATTTTTTATAGCTTCCGTAAGTATATACGAAATTTAGCTTAATTATTAAGTGCTAAGTCATGATCATATAATAATGAATCGATCCAATTAGAAATGAATATAGTGTATGTTCTTCAAGTCCAACTAACTAAACATTTTAGAACATGTTACCGTGGACTTCTACATTATTAGTCATTACCTAAATTCTCTAATAAGTCATTGTTAGGTGCCTTTTTGATACATAAAAAATCCCATAATTTGTTAGGTAATTGAAAGTACAGATACATAAAAAATCCCATAATATGTTAGATAATTGAAAGTACAGTTTCCTTCAGTTGGATCATAACAGGGTGGAACAGTAGTAAGGTGTATGCAAACTGTTTCTTTGTTAACCTATAGCACAAGAGGAATATATAAAATCCTAGAGTAGCAAGGGATGAATAAAAAAGCATGAAAGGGAAAAAAATACAATAATTATTATTTCCTTATTTAATTGATCACTTTCCCTTTAATTAATAAATAATGAAAGTAAGTAGACTAAAAGAGCTAGAGAGAGACAGAGATGGAGATGGAAAGAATCCATAATGTCCAAACACTCCCAGACAAAGTCGATTCAGAAGGAAAAAAGCAAGCTTTGCTTTACGACCAGAAAAGGAGATTTCAAACACTAACAGGAGGGAGCTTAGGAAATTGCGTGGTCACTAACTCCACCACATTCATGATTCACTCCAAATCTTATGTGTTACAATTAGTTAAAATCATACTAAGTGTTTTATTTATTATTTATAAATTAACTTTTTAAAATAACAAATTCATAACCTGTCACAATTATAACAAAATTGTAATATAAACTGTGACACAAAATATAACACAATATCAATTCTCCCTCCTTCTCTCTCCATGTATGTCTATATTTAGAGCCAAACTTTGGCTACATACTTCAATTCAACCCCACACTCCCTTCCTCCTTTCTCTCATACAAAAACCCCAAATGAACTAAAGAATGTTTTCAGACTCACTCAAGTTTTATTACTTGGCTTGATTTGAATTCAAGTTTTCTTCTTTGATTAGAGTTTTTAAGGATTATGGTCAATACATACCCATAAGTCAATTTCTTAGTCATTATCCCCTTTTCTTGATTTTGTTTCTCTCAAACTATAAAGCCATGTTTTTAGATATATATTCAACATCCCCTCAACCCCTCAATGATCAAGGGTAGATCATATTCTTGAATATTCATTCAATCCACATATTCATAAAGTTAGATTCTTGAAGTCAAATGAAGTTCCTTACTTCATATACATACTTAAATTTCTTACATTTATATGCATATGTTATATGTATATACGTATATGCCTGGCTCCCTGTATGCCATTTGCAGAGTTGTCCACCGCGTCGTCGATGGCCTCCGTGGATGGCGTATGAGGAGCCAAGCATATCCTCAAATCGTATATAATATGTTCATTCATATATGTAAGTGTTGTTTTAATGGAGGAGCATTATTTAGCCAACTCTATCTAGTACTGTTTTGTGATACTGTTTTTCAGGACATTGATGAGTTTGTAGGGGACTGAAGATAGAGGGCTGAAGTTCTTGAAAACCAGGTAACAACTTAGTTATTTACTTTTATAATATGAAATCCATCGTCACTATTCATCGAATGATAATAACTTATAAATTACGTCATTCAAGTAATTAGTTATTTCCTTGTACATATAGATGAAACCATATGAAATTATAGGGTTTGGGCATTAGCTACTTTAATTTTGTCTCTTTATGTTAATAATTATAAGAATATCTCCTCATTTTGGTTGTTTTTATTAAATCAATTTTAGTTCAGTATTAGGGAAATGACGAAGAAACCTTATGAGTGACTATGAAATGAACTAATGGCTAATGACTTTGTAAACTGAGAAAATCTGCATAAGCTGTTGATGGACTCGCATTCCAATGAACAGATTAATGGGTGCATCATTATCTTCTGTAAATATTCTGTGTATATGTATGACAACATGAAAGTTACAAACTTTTGCAGTCTCCAATTATCTTCTTGGATTTCTGTATTTCTTTAATTTCCAACTCATTATTATTAAACATATCCTATGAATCACTAACGTTCTACTACGGATTATTTTAAAAAATGGTCTTTTAATTTACTTTTTAGATGGTAATAAATCTTTACTTGAATACTCAAATAAATTGACATAAAAATATACTCCGTATGTAGTTACTTAATTGCATTATAATTCCCCAAATATATATTTAAATGGCCTTTTTTAATTAGACTGCTGGCATTGTCTATCTTCATTATGTGTGACATGAGTTTTCTCTGATCTACAAATCTAGTCTAATTATGAGTATTTAATTTGAAATGTTCTCGGATCTTTTTAGTTGATATTGTTCAATGAGTTTGGTACTTCAAAACTTTTGATAGTGGTACTTCAATTTTTCATAAACGTAGAGATGCGTGCCTAGCCTTTAAAGGAAAGTAATCCATTCCGCCTTAGCTTCATTCTATTGAAATGACATATATATAGAGAAGTCGTAACCAAAATCATTGAAATTATATGAAATATATTGCTCTCTATAATCTACTTGTATTTGTTAGAATAATTTGTAATTAGATGAAGTATAGTTTTTGCATTGATTACCATCTTACTAAAGACTAACAGGATATTTGAGTACTGCAATTTAAAATTTGATATATCTACGTGTCATTCAAAATTTTGAATCTTAAAACTAAGCTTAAATTGTTTTGCCCCACATGAGAGAGAGTTTGAAAGAAAAGCTTTAATTTAGCAGCCTCATCGACTTAAGAAATCGCGGTTACTATTATTATGCCAAACTCCTACAAGGAATTACAGGGTGTTGCAAAATCTAGAGAAACGAGTTTCGGTGACTGCGCACCTTAACGATTATTTGCCATTGCTGTGTGTTTAGTGCACCTCGCCATTCTTTTCTTTTGCTTGTTTCAAAGGATACTCCAAACTCTCAGAAGTGGCTCGTCGTCTTACTTTTACACATCATAAGAAACACACATAATCTCTACATAAAAATCCGAGAGCTCTCATATTTTTTTCTTTTGCTTTGTTCAAAGTTATACCCAAACTGTATGCCTTCGTCGACGGCCTACAATACAATAGTTCGATCGTGATACGCTTTTATCCCTAAACGCACGCCTCTCTTGTCTTTAGTACTAAGCAAGAGGCCGAATAATGCTTAAGTTAAAAGCCATTGTAAACGCACTCCATCCAGGCTTAATTCTTTATTTCGTAATCTTATTGTCAGATTTTCTGCATTTAATATTTTTATTCTTCTTTTTACAAAAATATTATTGTATATTTCTATTTTCTCTCTAAATTTCTTACAGGAATAATATTGAATTGCTAATGATAAATCATCTAATAAGTACTAATCGTCTATGATTTTATGTACAATAATATTAATAGCAAGTCCATACATTGCAATCATGTAATGTCATGTTACAAGCGTTATAAAACTTTAAAAAAATTGTAAATATTAACAAACTTCGTTTTTTAATCGATATACAAATATTTTATTTAATTTAAAATTATCATGTTATAATGGGAATATGAGGGATGGTAAAAATTCAATGACATTCAAAACTTAATATTTTTGTATGGAATGACTGACACGATAATAATCTCATGTATTGCATTACTAGCTAGCTAGCTAATGGAGCGAGTAATAATAATAATAATCTCATGTACTGCACATTACTAGCTAGCTAGCTAAGGGTAGATATTAGGTTTGTTGGTTTGGCAGGGTAAAACAAACTGGAGAAGATGTTTTAGGATTATTAGGAGCATCTGAGTAGGTTGTAGAGCAAGATCATAGAGTGGGGTTCAATGGCTCATCTATCATCACCACCCTCAATCATTATTACCATTTCATGTACTATGACTACTATCTAAGAAGCAGAGTTTCTATACCAATTTAGAAAAATCTGAAGATTAAATATCAAAAGCACAAATTCTTATATCAAGTTTTTTAAAGCGAAAGCTTCAAGCTCCACGACCAATCGTTCTGGTTAATCCCCGATTTACTCCTCCTCAAGATCATCCTAAGTACAGTGGCTTTATAATCGCCACGATAACTGGCTTCATCGCTTTTTTTAATAGTCTAATAGTACTATACATTTCATATTCTTGAAAGTGTTGTATATGTGTTTTTATGATTGGGTGTTACTGTGTTAGTGTGTGAGAATCTATTTATATGAATGATGAATGATGATTTGATATGATGAATGACGATTTGATATGATGAATATACATTGCACCCGTACACTACGTAGAGAAATAAGTATATATGTTGTGATGTTACAAGTAAGAGGGCAGGAAGGTTTGGATCACGGACATGGAAGTACTATATGGATTCTGGAGAAAGATAAAAGGCAAATTGCTTGTGAGCAAAAAGAGGATTTTGTTATGATGATAGCTGCAGCAGAAGAAGCCAGTTCAGTAGCAGAGATCATATAATCACAAGGGCATCAGCTAGCTGGTTTTTTATCATCTGGGAATCTCATTACAGGACCACCTAAACACCCCCCACCAGCCATTTTTTTTTTATAATTTAATCTAATTTCTATAGTTTGTGAAAAAAATGAAGATATCATAAATTTTTTGCATGGAATACATTAAATTCTTGTTACTTAATTTCGATTTTATAATTTAAAGTTAAAACGGGAGGTAAGTTTACTATAGGTGTGAATTATTACTATCATCCATATATATTAACCCACTTATCTACCATAAAAAAGATTATTAGAACACAACCAAATGTGATTAAAGGATAGGTGTGAAATTTCTTACAACACCCAACATCTGTAATTCTAACAAATCTTTCCATAAAATTCTGGTTTGATATAATCTAAATTTAGACACTAATAGTAAATGGAAATTAACAATTTTCTTTTCGATCACATTGTCACTACCTAAAAAAAGGATTGTCTATATTTTAATATTCATATTTATTTAGGTTTGTATCCTTTAAGCATTTGTTTTATTATGATAAAAATATTTTTGGATATTTAACTGGAATAGAATTCTAGTACGAATTTGCCACTACAATATAGTCTCTTGAAGGTCAAAAAGCGACATTGCTTCTGCCAAAAAGATGCAATTGGACCACTCTTGAAAATCTCTTGAAACCAATTGGATTCTTTAGTGTAATCCGCCTAATACTTCTTCTCAAGTCTCATTATACAAGTCCCACCCAACATTCCTCTGGATATATCAGCATTGCATGTCTTTCAATTTTCAAAAAGAGAAAGAAAAGAAATACTAATAAGTAAATGAATTGAATATTAATATATAGATCAGTGGTTTGTATAATCCGACAATATATCTATATTTATATCTATCCATCCATATCTATCTATAATACTCTCTTATAAAAGCGATAACATACGTAAGAAACTTTTGTGAATGCCTAAATCAATCTCTCCCAAACACGAAATCTAATTATAACACGCCTAACGATTATTAAATTTCAATAATAATTAAATAATACTGAGAGCTAAACTCTAAGCCTTTCATCACTCTATATCTATATCTATATAAATTTTGCAAAAAGTTAACGCTAAGTGTTTATTTTAATTTCTTCCATTTTCATACTATTTTCCTTCCAATCTACATGTTATTATTAATTTAATAATTTACATATAATTGGTTAAATCATTACTATAGTAAGTAATTACTATTTGTTATATTATAATAAAGGACAATCCTCAAGACCATTCGAATAAAAAATATTTTGAGTTTATATATTTTTAAAATCTAATAGTCTATTTATATACAATTATATTTTCAAATCTAATAGTTTTATATACAATTATATTTTCATTATAGTGTAGACACTAGCACGTAGAATATAATACAATGAAAATAAAATATGATAATGTTATTAGATATTTATCTCAAAATATTTAAAGTTAAACTAATGTGATTTCGATATTTTATGATAATAGATATGACTTAATATATCATAGCAAAAGAAATATTTATAAACTCATAAGTATAATATAATAATATTCAAAATAAATATAAAGTCAGACAATTAATAATTTTAAAACCTAAAGATTTAAAATAAGTATTAAAATACCTTTTAATTATTTTGAAGTAAGTAATTATACAAATCATAAGTAAAAATAATAAAATTTAGATTTATTAAATTTTAGTGTAAATGAAAGTTAGGTTACATTAGTATTTAAGACAAAGAATGCAAATTAAATTCACTCAAAGATTTTCTTTAAACTATGCTTCGAAAGGTCTCTTTGGTCACATGAATTTTCATTATTTTAAATTCTTAAAAGCACATAATAACTCTCACCCCTTTCATTAGTTCTTCATCAATATAATATAACAATTATATTTTCATCAGTATAAACCCTATATAAGTAATACAATACTATGAAAAATAAAATATGACAATGCTATTAGATATTTATATCAAAAACATTTAAAGTTAAACTAATGTGATTAGAAGTAATTTTGATATTTTTAGCATAAATGCATAATTTACTTAATATATCATGTAAAAGAAATATTATAAACTATAGTATATTATAATAATATTCAAATAAATACAAAATTGTACAATTAATAATTTTAAAACCTAATAGATTTTAAATAAGTATTAAAATACATTTAATTATTTCTGGCAAGTAATTATACAAAGATAAGAAAAGAATAAAATTTAAATTCATTAAATTTTAGTGTAAAAATGAAAGTTTAGGTTACATTAAGTTTAAGATAATGCAAATTAAATTCACTAAGTATTTTTCTTTTTAAATCATATAAGTTGAAAGGCCTTTGGCCATGACTCATTATTTCAAATTTAAAATTATACATAATAACTCTCACCATTTCATTAATTTTCAATAATATAATATAATACACTATATTTTCATTTTCATCGTGAGTACAAATATTATATAAGTAATGCTACTATGAAAATAAAATATGACACTATTATTAGATATTTATATCAAAATATTTGAAGTAAACTAACAGATGAAGTAATTTTGATATTTTTATGATAATAGACATGTATTTCATCCATTTCAAATTAATCGACGTTTTACGATTCCGCCAAGCGCTAATTTCACAAATTACTTTTTTATTCACTAACCCAAAAAAATATAAATCATATCATTTGATTCGCTTTTAAAATATTTTCATAATATTATTTTATTATAATTTTTCATAATATATATAAGAAGTAAATTAATGATTAAAGTTGAGTATCAAAAGTGAGAAGTTCGGTTCAATTGAAATTCTTATAGTATATTCTATAAAAGAAGATATAAACCATAAGTATAATATAATAATATTCAAAATAAATACAAAATTTATAAAACTAATAATTTTAAAACTAATAGATTTTAAATAAGTATTAAAACACATTTAATTATTTTGAAGTAAGTAATTATACAAATCATATGCAAAAAAGAAGGAAATTAAATTTATTAAATTTTAGTGTAAATGGTTACATTAATATTTCTATGTTAATACAAATTAAATTCATTAAGTATTTTCTTTAAACTATAAGTTAAAAAGGCTTTTGATATTACGACTATTATTTCAAATTTTAAGAGTTATACATAATAACTCACCCCATTTCATTAGTTCTTCAATAATATAATATAACATTCTCATTATTTAGATAAACAACTCATGTTCATTATTTCTTCAACAATATAATATAGTATTCCCTTTATTCAATGAACGACAATTCACTGAAATGCAATCTTTGTGAGATCGTCAATATTGACCTCAAAGAAGGTTATAACCAACATTCACAAAGCTTTCTCACAAAATCACGACACGACCTAAACGGCGTAACGGTAGCGAATTCCAATGAAGTTAGTACATGTATACATTTCCGTAGATTACACCTTTTCTTTTAGTTAAATATTATTATCGGATTAATATCTCAAAATTACTAAATCAACATATAGTAAATACCTTTTAATAAATTTCAGGTTTTCTATATTTTATTCTTTCAGATTCCTTACCGAATTATGAATGTAATAGATACGATGCTTCTTCGATTATAATTTAATTTAAGCTTACTCATTAATTCTTTAATAATTAATTTTGAATAATAACATTTTTCATATAACATAAAATTTGAGATTAACAAGAAGAGGTGCTCGGTGATATAAAAATGGTACACATTTGGTTGATTCTCTTATTTCAATCTAAAAATAAATTATTTGAATAATTATATCTTTATATATTATGTTTATTCTTTGATTGTTTCTTTAGTGTACATAAAAGATATGTTGATATTTCATTATTCAATATAATGAAATTGGCCGATAGTTTAATTTTCCATTAATTTTTTATTTTTATTTTTGAGATATTATGAGTTAATATATCAATAGATTTTTCTTATATATGAAAGAAAATATACGAATTTAGTAGAAGAATATTTTGCTTATATAAAAAATATATGTTGATTCTGTTCAGGATAAGAAACAAATGCCTTTCCTAACCGAAGCTTAAAACTATCAATTTAGCGAACCAAATTTCTTTTTAATTTGATTGAGAATAATTTCTTGAAATGATATTGCATAAGTATTAGGCATTGATAAATGAAAAATATTTCATCATAAATGTAAGTAAATACAAGGGCCATATTAATTGAATTCGAATAATATAATTAACAATAATATGTCAGTATATACTTATTTAGGGCTTTTATTCCTTTCCTCTTACATTTAGATATGTTAGCGAATTTAATTGGAACATTACTGCTATTTGTATTATGAATATACAAATGAGTAATTATTTTATATTTAAGTTATGACATGAATGACAATTTAATAAACAACGAACTTTAACTTTTTGCATTTATAATTTTATTTTTCAGACTTTAATACGCTTAATATATATGTTAAACCTCATACAAATTCGAAAATACAAACTTCAGCTTTGTTTTCACCCCTAATTTTCGCTCTAACGCACGAAGGTACATTAGTACTTATAAAAAGCGTGGATAACATGAAGAAACTTTTGTGAACGCCCTAAATCAATTCCTCCTCCCAACGAATTTAATTATAACACATCTAATGATTATTAAATTTTAATAATAATTAAATAACACGAAAGCTTAAAGTCACTAAAGATAAAAAATACTCAAGAAAGTTACATTTTGATGTTTACATCGACTCTTAATATTCATTAAATCATTTTTAATGAATTCTCAATCCATAATTTCTATCCATAACTTATTTTATATTATAATCATTTTGGGCAACCATCACACTAACATCTCCTCAATAAAGGTCCTAAAGACTTTGGAGAGCTTAATTGCCTGACGTGCTTCCAGTAAGATACTAAAATTAGGAGCGCTTAGCATCACAGAAATTTCAAGAAATGGCTCACCTCAATCATTTCAAGTAGTAAAAGTTTAAGACATTTATTTTAGGTTTTTCACTTAAACATCGCTTTTATTTCCTGCTCAATGCGACATATTTATATAATTAAATTTTGATTGTACATATTTATATAATTAAATTCCGACAGAAAGATTTATTTTTCGGTTGGTGAATTTGGCAATAATATTAAATATCATTTTATATGTCCCCTCTTACATTCTGTTCTTTTTTAATATATTTATGATGAAACATGACTTATTGTCTCATAAATGTTAAAGCTTATACATCAGAAGAATAATAACAATATAATATATCGAAAAAAGTTAATAATACTTCCTCCATAAAGAATTTACTATCATGAAGAAAATTTTCCTTTCCTTTTAATCGATCATATTATGAATTCAACGCAATTTTATCTTTGCCTCATAAATACACCTATCAAAATAAAAAATATTTATAATTATTTGGCCAAAAATGAATGTGAATACCCCTAATTAAAGTTTACGAATAATTTTAATTTACCTTAAATTAAAGTAACCTAGACTTTCATTTACAATTCCAAACTTAATGAGTTTAATTTTCATTAAATACTTATATAACATAAAACTTAAGACATCTTCATGCTAATTTCTTTCCCTGTTTTATCCCCAATTATTCAATATTTATAGGCATTGTCATGCTGAGTGGGACCGCTTTACAAATGAATATCTGAACTCGTTAAATTGTTAAATTGTGAAATTATACCATTTTTGTTTTGGATTCCTGTAATCAAGGAAGAAGTGTAGTATAAGTTGTGTTTGTTGTATCAGAGCTGAGGAAGAGTTAGTTGCTTAACTTTTGACGTTCTTTAACGAAGACTACAACTTCATCTATATGTTTGTAATTACACTTAATTAATGCTAAAGTTAATAATAAAGTTCCCCCGTTTATTGTTTGAGCAAAGTGGTCTTAATCATATAATAAGCCAAGCCACTTAAAAGCTCCATTTAAAATCAGATCGACTGCAATATGATCATCCGTTTTTCGTCTTGAATTTGAAACCAAAACCACATTGAAAATGAACATCATAAAATAGATTCACCATTTATTCAAATATAAAAGGTTATAAATGATACATATGACAAGTACCTTACGGATCACAGTTTGAAAAAAAGTATTTTAGACAGAGCATGATACTCGCACAATAGAAGCAAAATAGAAATATAGCAACAAACAAGTTAAGGGCGAACAAGTGATTTACTTCGTTACAGTTGTCACATACTTCAATAGCATCTTGACGACCTCTTGGGAAATGTCTCCAGCCTGAGCCTTCAGCTGTTGAATTTTCGTGTCAGTTTCTTGTGCAAGGCGTTTCACATTAGCACCAGAGTCCCCGCTAGTCTGCTCAGTAATAACAGAAACCCAGTTAACAAACACATCCAAAAGAAATAAAGGATTTGAGTTTGTTCAATGTTTTAGAGATGTTAATTGGCAGATACATCTGAGTTGAGCCCTCAATAAGTTTAAAATGGCTCAATCGTGTTGTATAATGTGCTATAATTGCATCAATAAGAAAGGATTACTACAGTTGTACCGATTTCTACGAGAGTGGCAAGTGTGATACTATATCTAATAAAGTACAAAGAACCCGTGCCAAGCATCAACTGTAATGACTTTATGGACAATGTGGACTCTGGATGACAAAAGAGACAATTTGAGTTAAAAGCAAAATCTGAAACTCAAAGTTGATTTGTGCTTCTAATTAAAGTTGATGCAATGATTTATGTTTCTTGCTTTTGTTTATTCAATTTAATACTATACCTCTTCCAGCTTCCTCTGAAACTCAGCCTCCATCTGAGCACGAAACTCAGCAATCTCCTTTGCAGCTTCATCTTTCGCCTGCTTTAGTCTTGCCAGCTTTGCTGCAGGAGAATACATAATAACATAAACAATGTTTATTTTACTAGACAAATCTATGTTTCCTGGGAAAATAAATGGATCTACCTGATTGGAGAATAGGAGCCAGAACAAATTTAAATATATCCATCTAATCAAATTGTTCGACAAAAATGATTCTATTGCTTCAGTTACTCTTAATTCTTTCCATCCTCAAATATACAGTGAAGAGATACATATTGCACAATACTTTATTCCACTAGAATGAAAATGGAAACAACCATCTTCTTGGACACTACAATATTTTATCTGTTAATGCTTACTAATAGTAAGGGTGTATGAACCATATACGCTTGCTAGTATTATATGGTCAATCCTCCTAGAACTAATGCATTGGCTGACTACTATAGCCAAGATGTGCTGAGCTTATTCGACTATCGAAATGAATTTTTTTACCGGTTCTAGTAGCATTGACGATGTGCTGAGCTTATTCAACTATGGAAATGAATTTTTTTACCGGTTCTAGCAGCATTGACGATGTGCTGAGCTTCCTGTTCAGCCGCCAACAAAAGTTGAATCCCATTCTGGCCCCTGCTGGATTCCATGTTTGTTGATGTATCTATAACAAACCAACTACGATTTAAGATGTGAAATTTGACAACATTATAATAATAGCACGAGAACGAATCCATCGAACTTAACTCCAAAGGCTCAAAACATATAACTAAAGGGATGCAAAAGCTCATAAGAATCTATCTAATTTCATATCAAGAATTGCAGTTGCACATTATTTCCTAATAGCATCATAATTTTTTAAGCAAACTATTTCCCCATTCCCATATTTTATCGTACAGTTAATTATTCATTCTCCTCTAATTTACTTAGCTATACAAAAATCGATCTTATATGACAAGTAAAGTGGCATAACAACATCAAAATCATACGAAACAATGATAAAAAATTGATCTTCAACTTGTACATCAGGAAGAAAACTATATTAACATAAATTTGAAATCAAAACCATATTGATTTCAATTGATCAACAATCCACCAATTTTGCCTAATCTTTAATATATATATATATATCTATGTTTGTGCAGTTCCATCGAAGAAAATCGTTTCCTAACCTTAATAACTGAAATTGAATAATTGGATTCAGGATTATAATAAAACTGTATAAATTAGTTCAAAACACTAATATAACAAGGTCAAATTACAGTCCACTTTACACGATCTCAAACAAATTAGTACTCCCTCCATTTTCTTTATTTGACCTTTTCATTATTCTAATAAAATAAAACTTATATCCGAAAATAGTTTCATTTTGTTATAATTTTTTAAAATAATAATGATTGATTACCTGTAGAATCGTTTGTGGTTTTTCTCTGGACTTGCGAGAGACTCGGAGTATTTGTGTGTTGGATCGTCATGATCTCTTCAAATCATAACAATAAATGTAGTGCTGGCACCGAGACCAGACTCGATTACTCAATTCATTAGTTAACGAATGGATAATATCCGATTTATTATATTAACGAGTTGAGTATTCTATTTGTTTAAAGCACTAAGAATATGGATGAAACCAAATATTAATATTTTTTTTTATTAAATTAATTGAATCCGATTAGATAAATTCTGAATAAAAATCGAATGGGGTATATTCGGTACCGACCGGTAATCTCATGGATACTTAGGTTCGAAATCGCCAATCTCTTTATATGACTCCACACAACATGGGAAAAGATCGTTTGTTAGGCTTTTATGACACATGTATTAACACACGGGCTCATTTCTTTTCCCTCCTACAAAAAAATCGACCATCCATTTGGCCATCTCCATGATTTATAGATAACAAAATTCCTGAATTTTCGTATGAGTGAACGTTAAACAAAAAACAATCTCCTTTACAAACATGCAAAGCAAAAGGAAAATAAATAGAGAATCATAAATAAGAGAAGAGATCAAACAAAGCATGCCTTTTTGAGAAGAAAAAAAAGGCGCATGCTTCTATGTATCAAAAATGTTTAGAGGTAATTCAAATCTAGGGAAAAAACCAGGAGGTAATGGATTGGTTTCAGTGAGTATTGATAAAGTTAATAAAAGAAGCCAATATGCTTTGATTTGGGCTGTTGATAATCTTCTCTCCAAAGGCCAAACCATTATTCTCATTCATGTTGTTACCAACAAATCATCTTCCTCCTATTCTTCTTCCAGTAAGTACATGGATGCTATAGAAATTTTATATAGATATTCAATATCGTATTGGTTTGGTTGATTAAGAATCTCATTTTCTTGAACGCGTAACTCCATGCATGTTAGGTATATTATAGTGGTCCAACCAAAAAATTTATATAGATATTTAGTATCGTATTGATTGATTAAGAATTTCATTTTCTTCTTCGAGTAAGTCCATGCATGGTCGAACCAGAAATTTAGAAGGAGCGAACTTAATAATTCGATAATTATTTAACAAATGAATGACTTTTGAAAAAATGAATAGTAAAAATATAAATTTCAAAAAGTTAGGGGCGGGTGTCTCCTGTGCCTCCCCTAATGCATGATATTGTTATATGATCATCCCAACACTAGAAAAAGATTGCCCCTTTTTGAGTTTTGATGATTTACCTTTTATATGTTGAGCTAAAGTGTTTGTTTTTATACGGAGTATGTTGTATGATATTTGGTGAAATATATATCAAATGTTATGTTTTGTTTGTAATTTACTATAAAGATGATATCTTTTTATTCAAACTAAAGTTAAATGTGTAAATTTTAGGCTATAAAGTTTGTTAATTTTGACCATTAAAAATCGAAGTTGCAATCCTTTTGGGATGGATGGAGTATGAATGTTTCTTTCTCTTAGTATTGTTTGTAATTGTGTTCATGTATTGTTGCCCTTATCCAAAAACTATCTTTTATGCTATTGTATTTTATCCATTAGACTATAATATTTACCTCCGGTGCAATTTAAATTTTGGCAAAAGGGAAACCTCCCACTTAAATCGAGATGTGCGAAGAATGTAGTATTTGTATTGTTTATGATGGTGGTTCAGTGGTTGTAATAATCATTAGAAGTAGTTGTAGTGTTGTTGCCGGCCTATTGTAATGATCGAAACTTTCAGTTTTCGTGATCATGTTCCTGAGTAATGCTATATTGACAAAAGGGAAGAGATTGCCATCATTCAATTTAGATCTCCCTCCAGACTAACCACTAACCGCAACTTAAATAAGTTCGATTTTGTGACTAAAAAGAGTCGGAATATGTAGGGGGAGGGGGTTCACATATGTTGGAAATTCAAAGAATTGAGCTATAATTTGGTAGTTGTTTATATTATGGGAGTCATTTAGGGTGCATTAATTGACAATGAACTTGGTTTTGCAGGTGGGAATGGTGTTAATGATTTTGGTGGAGCTATATCAGCGCACAAGGAGCAGATCAAAGATATATTTCTTACGTTCCACTGTTATTGCACGCGAAAAGATGTGGGTTCATAATAAACTCTCAGGTTTTCATTATTAAGAGAACTTGTTTAATTTAGAAGACTAGCAACACGATTCATTACATAATTCGATCAGGATAACTTGAATTGGACTTTCTTCTTCCCAGATTCAATGCTTTGATGTTATACTCGAGCACTCAGATGTTGCGAAAGCATTAGCAGAATATGTTTCCAGCTCTGGAATTGAGAATTTGGTCCTTGGTGCATCTAAGAATGGGTTTATGAGGTGAAACTCCTGCAACCCCCATTATTAAGAGAATATAATGAGTTATGGTTAGTTTCTAAGGCTTGGTCACAGATGAAAAGAAATGGAGCATTTGGCATATCCAGATGCAGATGAAAGCAAAATAATTATTCTTGAAAGCGATTTAAAACAGTAATCGATTAAATTGCTTGTGTTGAATTGGTTTTTCTGAATATGGATTACCTTCTTGCAACAGGAGACTGAGGATGTTCGATACACCAACCAATATAATGAAAGCGGCGCCAGATTTTTGTACAGTTTATGTCATATCAAAAACTAAAATATCTTCTGTTCGGAATGCTTCCCGACCAGCCCCATTCGCTTCCCCACTCCTTAGCCAAATACATAGTATGCAAGTCCCATCAAATAGCACAGGAAGTTCTCCCGACCTCCGTCTTAAGCCCAGTTTCAAACAAAGAGGTTACCTATTATTTCCTTCTGATATCATTCCTTCTTTTCACAATGATCTCCAGATTCTAGTTTTAATAATGAAGTGCTGATGGGCATATGGCCACATGAATAGGTACACCACGAGGGTTGTCAAATCGCAACGACTCTTTCAGGTTAAATCTAGTTTTCAATGGATGGGACTTCTTAATTACTATTATTACAGATCTGCATGATACATTTTGAACCTTGAAACTAAAATTCTTGGAATTTTCTTGAGACGTAACTTGATAGTTTTGGTACTCAAAGTCATGAATTTCTAATAAAACATATCGAAAATGTGATTCCTATAATAAAACTGACATTCAATGCATGATCTGAGTACTAACCATACACTTTGGGTATCAGGTCACCCCTTGTTAAGGAAAAATGTTTAAGTAGACGGTTGTTTGGCGATCCACCACCAGATTCTGATGCTGACATATCATTTGTGAGTTCGGATAGACCAAGCACTGACATAATGTCTTCTATGTATGGTGAGAGTATAGATTCTGGTCGTACCTCTATACTGTCGTCCAGTTCCGAGAGCAGCTTTGAATCAATGAGATTTGGAACCAAGGCTAGTGATGTTAGTTCTATGGGATTTTCATCGTCATCTGTTGATAATGTAAGAATATTTATACTTATTGAGATCTTCCTAACTGCTATAACTACTCTAAAATATACTCCGTATTACATTACACCAAAGACACTAATTTGGGTTGCTTGGTTACATTATTATGTGGGTGGTCTTTAACACCAACAGGAAGAGGTGGAAAGCGAGATGAGAAGGTTAAAGCTGGAGCTGCAGAAAACGTTGGAGATGTACAGCACAGCTTGTAAGGAAGCAATATCAGCTCAACAAAAGGTGAGGGGAAGTAACATACACATATGATATATGTAAGATACAATCCCTAGTAAAAATGCTAAAATGATAAGCATCACAGGCTTCAGAGCTCCAGCGTTGGCGACTTGAAGAAGAAAAAAGGCTAAAAGAAGCTAAACAATCAGAGGAAGGGGAACTTGAAGCTATAGAGAAAGAACAAGTTGAACATAAAGAAACCTTTGAACATGCTGAGGCAGTTCATAGAATTTCCGAACTTGAATCTCAAAAGAGAATAGACCTGGAGATGAAAATTCTAAGGGAAGTCGCTGAGAAGCAGAATGCAATGAGTAGTCGAAATGGATTGATGTACAGGAGGTACCCCATTGATGAAATTGAGAAGGCAACAGAATATTTTGCCGAGTCTCGCAAAGTCGGTGAAGGGGGATATGGTCCTGTGTTTAGGTGTTATCTTGATCATACACCAGTTGCTGTGAAGGTTCTACGGTCTGATGCTGCCCAAGGAAGATCGCAATATCAGAAAGAGGTTAGAAATATAATATTAAAAGCAAATCTCTGAGAAACTATCACTATCCTTGTGATAATAGGGACGCAGTTTCAGAATTGACCCAAGAGTGGAGTGCAAACAATATCTACTACTTCACGATATATAAGAAGAGTGGAGTGTAATTCGGAAACTGCCTCCCTGTTATCACAGGGGTAAGGCTGCATACTATCCTCCCCCTCCCCCCTGGCTGATAAGTGATTGGTTTTTATCAGTGTATTCCTTGTAAGTGTAAACTGAAAAGTAGATATATCAACATATAAGCATTATAATCTTGGCTGCACTGCAATGGATGGTTCTTTTGCCCTATAGAAGCCTATCAATAATATGAGGTCGTCATGTTTATCAGAATGATTATGCATATTTATATTGAATAATAGTCCCTCAAGTTACCCTTTGTTATGAAATGTTGAAACTTTGCTCAATAAATTATTTAAAAATATGCTAACATGAACAATAAGGCATGAGTTCTAGTATTGTGTCTCCTTGTCTGAAATCTGAATGTCCCCAAATCTGATCAGTTACCCTTCGTTCTACGAGAGCAGAAGTACATTATCTATTGATGGCACAAGCTCGATATTTTTGCAGGTTGAAGTGCTCAGTTGTTTGCGCCATCCGAATTTGGTGCTACTTCTAGGAGCTTGCCCAGAATATGGCTGCCTGGTTTATGAATACATGGCTAATGGGAGCTTGGAAGATCGTCTTCTTCAGAGGGGGGATACACCTGCTCTCTCCTGGCAACTTAGGTTCCGTATTGCTGCAGAAGTTGCAACTGGATTACATTTTCTCCACCAGTCAAAACCTGAACCTTTGGTACATCGAGACCTAAAACCTGCCAACATTCTACTTGATCATAACTTCGCGAGCAAGATCAGCGATGTCGGACTGGCAAGACTTGTTCCACCATCTATAGCTGATGATGTAACACAATGTTATATGACTTCAGCAGCTGGAACCCTCTGCTACATTGATCCAGAATATCAAAAAACTGGAATGCTTGGAGTTAAATCAGACATTTATTCCCTTGGGATTGTGTTTCTTCAATTAATTACAGGAAAGCCAGCAAAGTCGTTATCCCACTACGTTGGTCAATCCATTGAAAATGGTACGTTCTCAGAGATGCTGGATCCTGCTGTACCCGACTGGCCAATTGAAGATGCCATGTCATTTGCAAAGTTAGCACTTCAATGTGCAGAGCTAAAGAGGAAAGACAGGCCAGATCTTAGCAAGGTTGTGCTTCCTGAACTTAACCGCCTAAGGGAATTAGCCAATAAGAGCCTATGCGGTTTTCCATTCGGTGTTGGTGCTACGGCTTGTCCCTCTACAAATGACAGTAATGCTTCCATGACACAGGTGATTCTGTATTTGGAACTTCGATCCTTTGAATAGTGCTCTAAAAGAAAATTGATAACTGTGATTACAAGAAAGAATTTAAAAAACAAAACAGATTTGCTGTTGTAGTCATTCACATATTTAAGTGTCGAAACCATGTTTTATCCCTTCATAGACAGTAATGTGCTTGGAATTATTAGTTTTGTTGTACCACAAGAGGCTTGAACAATGTGTTGAAACAGATACTCTTCTTCCACATGAACAAATACGTTCTTGATTTCTAGAGCGTCTATCCCACTCTATGGTTCATAACAACTTAAACATAGAGTAATATGATTACATTTCATGCAGGGTGCCCCTAGTGATGAACAAATACACAGTGAAGAACACGGCTCGAAAAGTAGTCCGGGCCCATCATTACCTACAGAAGAGGCACCAGGTATGGTTCAAGCATACAATTTCATAGTATAAAATGCAATGAGGAGATAAACATAATAGTGTTACTCATGATGCTGCACCTTTTTGTGATTTACAGAAACGGAGAACTAATTTGTCCTTGCCATCTTTCCATCTTCGCTTTTCATGGGAACCAAACACGACGTTAGGCAATAAATATTTAGATATGCATGGAGCTCAAAGTTTGCGGAGTAGTAATGTGTAGTAGCGTAAACTTAGGTGCATATACAGCATCAAATGTTGACTGAGATATTGGAGCTGTGCTTCTCTTTAGAGTTATGTCACATTCATTTTTCTCTACTGTTTATAGATTCCATACTGGTGAAGATCACAGTTCCTTCAACATCATCATTGCTTACTCCTATATTTTCAAGTTGGTATCTCTTATGAGGAATATTTTCTGTTATTTTCTATGAAATTAAGATTACTTCCCCTATCTCAGTGAAATATTTTCAAGAATCAAGAATGTAATGAGATCTTGACTGGTAAAGTCTTGAGGACAGCTAAACACCTACCCATTAATGTTGCAAAACGAAAGGTAGTAACTCAAATGTGAAAGCGTAAGGCACCCCAAGGGGTGTCTCAACAACTCAGTAGGAAGAAAGGGAAAATACTAGAAAGTGAAGCAAGGAACTGGAAGTTAAGTGTAAAATAAAATTCTTTCATTCCTAGTCTCATTGTGCACATCCTTGTCTATATATATAAATACATCACTAGAATATTCAATAGCATGTACTGAAAATAATTGTTTTCTCTCTCTAACAGAGTGAGGTAAGGTAAATGTGACTAAGTGACATGCTTCACACGCTTGAGGGTGCATATGCTGCTGCTCATGCTTTGCTCTCATGACAGAAACCATATAACATTGATCATTTAGAATTACAATCTTCTTCCTTCCATGAAATTCAAATTATCTCTAACATGAAAAAGGCAATAAGATGAAGCTACAATACAACAAACATTCAGACTGATGCACTGCTCCTGAAAGAACCGAGAGCCTTGACAGCTCCTGCTCGCAGAATGAATTGGTGGTAGAAGGCCGCGATTGCTGCCCCTACGAATGGTCCGACCCAGAAAATCCACTGCAAAGAGTCAAAAACCGAAATTAAAACCTAAATCATAGGTTGATAATCAAGATTAAGATAAACATTATAGCAAAAAAGCCCAAGTATTATGTGAAATATGTAAAGTGATAATACTGACATGGTCATCCCATGGCTTGTCCTTGTTGTAGATCAAGGCAGCGCCAAGACTCCTAGCAGGGTTGATACCGGTGCCGGTGATGGGAATGGTGGCCAAGTGAACCATGAAAACAGCAAATCCAATTGGAAGAGGTGCCAATACCTATCAATCCATACAAAATTAACATATTAAATTACATATTGTTACACACTATCAATTCTTTACACTAGCTACGCTTCTTATCTATTGTGAAGTAGTAGATAGTGTTTGCACTTCACTCATAGATAAATTCGAAAACAGCTTCTTTGTTATGACAAGGGCACAGGTGCATTCTATCCAACCCCCCCTTACAATGTTAAAACAGGAGGTTCTTCAAAGACACTAAGGCTGAATGGGATGTTAGTGTTAAGGTACACACATTATACCAAAGTAGTACACTATCTAACTCATATTGATAAAACAATAGTTTAATGAGATACAAATAGATACTTAACAATTAGTTTATAATAAGTAGTGGCAAAAGGGCTTACAGGGACATGAGAATCTCTAGCACTCCTTTTGGGATCAGTGGCAGAGAAGACAGTGTAGACAAGAACAAAAGTTCCAATGATCTCGGCGGCTAGACCAACTCCAGTGCTATAGCCCTCGGCGAGGGAGTTGGCTCCACCACCATACCTAGTGTACAAGGATTTTTGGAAAGCCTTAACCAATCCAACTCCACAAATTGCTCCCAAACATTGAGCAACCATGTACATTATTGCCCTTATCAAAGACACTTTACGTGCCAAAAACAACCCAAATGTCACTGCTGGGTTGATATGTCCTCCTGCATTGTTCACAACAAATTTCATTACAACCCCATCAACTTCAACTAATTAATAAACAACCAATATAGTTATGTACTCTCAAACCAGCTAATACTTGAATAGTTGAAGAAAAACGGATTTGGATCGTATGTTACAAATACTTATGCGACACTCTATAGTCTGTATTACATTTTGTTAATATCCCTATCATGACATATGTATTGTTCTTGTAACATAACTTGTAACAATATTGGCCATTATATTGTAACATATACTCCATAATAGCCATCGATGTGTCCTCCTACGTTGTTTACAAGAAATTTAATTTCAACCCCCATAAACATCCACTAATTAATACTACAACCACCATAATTATGCACACTCAAGTGAATAGTTGAATAAAAACTAATGTGGATCCTATATTAGATTTTATTAATTGCTTATAACGTAAATATAACTCCCACCATCCATCCCTAATTGATAATTGATAGGAACATTTTTCATTTTTAGAAATCCCTTAATTAGTTCCATTTAGTTCAAAAATATGAAGGGAAACCTGAATTGTGAAAAGAATTTGAATTTTACTAAATATTTGTATGTGCCAAATCAAATGGCTCTATTTTTTGGGATGGCGGGAGTAATAATAATATTAGCCATTGTAAATTATACTCCGTAACATAAATTATAACATACAATCTTTTCTTAGAAACCTAGTGAGTATTTAGTTTTCAAGACTACCAAACTGAATGTAAAGGAAGAGAAATAAGTAAAGAACTAACCAGATATTCCAGCAGTGCAGTAGACAAGTACAAAGATCATGCCTCCAAAAGCCCAAGCAATACCAAGAATGCCAACACCACCACACTGGTCAAGGTTGATGTCAGGATCAGTTTGGTGCTTGTAGCCAATAACAGTTAGGACAGTTATGTAGAGAAATAGCAAAGTAGCTATGAACTCAGCAATGAGAGCTCTGTAGAATGACCACTTTGTTAACTCTTTAGGGTCAATAAAGGGAGCTGGTGGGGGGTCATGGTAGTCCTTAGCTGAGAAGGACCCTTGTTCTGCCACTATGCCTCCTGCTTCCTTCACCATTTTCAAGAAAATGAACAAATGAAGTACAAAAGTAGAGTTGCAGAGAAAAAGGGTGGAAATCAAGAATTGTTCAGGGGGGAGAGGTAAGCATGCAATTGAAGGTTGAGTTGAGTGAGTGAGATGGATTTGTGTGGCAGAGGAGGGGTATATATAGGGGATGAATTAGGTAATGGAGTAATATTGGAGAAGGTTTATTCGTTTCCATAATTAGTAACTACAGAAGTATAGTTTAATAATGGAGACTTTATAAAATTTAATGCGTAAGAGTTGAGAGGTTATAAAATCGGAATAAACTCACTAAGAGATTTAGTAGATATAGATAAACCACATCTTGAGGATGATGAATGAGTTAAAAAAGTATCTTTCATGCGTTAGATTTTTAATTGTCTTCCCTGCTTGATTTATATAAATTAAGAAAATAAAAAAATAGTCAAAAAATATATTAAAAATGTAATATGAGAATTAATTAAAACTATATTATTAATTGATTGATAATTTAATAAGAAAAAGTAGTAAAAATATATTAAAAAATGTAAAATTATAATAATTTTATCTTTAAAAATACAAATAATTTGAAATAAAATTGATCTATAAAAATAATTAAATAGGAATTGAGGAAGTAATACTTTATAAAAAAAAAACTAGAAGAAAGGTGACACAAGTTTGTCAAAATAGCGGTCAGTTTGTGATCTTTCCTGAAAATATGATGCACTTTAATCAGTTGCAATCTAGATAACAATCATCTGCAATCATGTATATCAAAGAAATTTTTAGTGTTTTTGAAGTGTTACTTATTAATACTATGTTCCAAAATAAATGTTAATTTGGGAAACTACTTATCTAGTCACCTAATATAAAATTTAGTGATTTTTTATTCGCCCGAATTTTTAATTGTCGTTTTAATAAAATAAATTTATTTTTTTAGTTGTCTTTAGTATAATAAACAGTATTTTTACGTTTTAATTTCTTTTTAATATGTTTTAAACTTTAAAGTGCTGTCAGCCGTGATATTATTTTAATTGATTGTCATTCTATATTTTCAATGTAATTTTTAACAATTTTTTCTTTTTCTTAATGAAAGGAGTGTTAAATTTTGTAGAAAAGTTTCTCATTCCACTAGGGTTAAAATGATGAGCAATTATTTCGATAATTAAGTTTGGTTTAGCCGTCCAATGCCACACCACCACAAATGAAATAGCGACCAGAATTGAAAGCTACATTTTGAGTAATGCAACGGATCCATTATTATTTCGCTTTCACCGACCCATGAAAATCGTACTCCTTTTTATTCACAATTTTCTTCCTTTCTTTAACAGCTAGTAATAAGTGATGAATAGTTACTCCCATGAATCTCATTAAGGACCGTTACATATTTGCTACCCACAAACTTCATACCAACACAATTAATATTTTTTCTTCACTTTTTTAATGGAGCAGTGGAGAACAATCTAGAGTTATCTTTATTTTTCTCACTAATTATATTATGCTAGTAATATAATTTAATACAGTAATATTTTTACATGATAATAAGTATTTTTTGTTGTATTAAAGAGGATGTTTGGCTAAGCATTTTGGTCAAAATTAAGCATAAGTTGATTTTATGAAATGAAAGTGTTTAGATTAGCGAGTTCAATGTGTAACTTATAAGTTGAAATAAAAAAAGTAGCAAGTCTATTTTTCCAAGCTTTTTGCTCAACTTATAAGTTGGTTTGGCAAAAAGATTTTCTATCAAATTATAAGTTATATTAGTCAAACAAGTCAAAATAATTTTCACAGCCTACTAATAAGTTGCATTGTCATTTATAAGTTAGTCACATATAAGTTTAAAAAAAAAAAGCTTAGCCAAACATCCTCAAAATACATGATCATCTAGAAAAAATTTATTTTTTTCATAATAGTCGATTGTTTACAATTTTAATATACATTTTTACAATTCTAATGTAGCTTTTTACATTTCTAATGTAGTTTTTTACAATCTCAATATAGTTTTTCACAATCTCTTAATAAATCACTTTTTATCTAAACAATTATTTATTTTGAAACGGAGAGAGTAGATGATACTATTGAATAAAGGCATATCTTCGCCGAATCGAAAACAATTAACGTTTAACTTTTTTGAAATTGATCTTTGACCATCAATTATTAATTATTCATTATTTTAAAAAATATAAAATTTATATAATTGGATTCGTCTTTTAAAATATTTTCATAATATTAATTTTTTAATTTTTTTAATAATATAATTAAAGAGTAATTAAACATTAAAGATTTATCTCCATATGTGAGAAATTCAATTGTTTTAGATTGGAGATTGTACAATATATTTACCTCGATTTTCCCATTCCACCTAAAATGGTTTAGGAGATTGTAGAATCAAGTAGATCATAATGAAATGCTAAAACCAAGAATTTGGCACTAGATAACACAAAAAAGGGAAAATGAAAATGTAAGAATGCATATATAGACGGAGTAATAAGCAATTGTGAAACGATATTGATCAAGTATAGTATATGAATTATGATGTACGGACACCGGACACATGTCTTTCGGTGGAGTATTTTTAGGGTAATTAAATATGATTACAATCTTAGTTATAGTATCCGTTGAGATTAAATTTCCAATAATTACGGTATTTGTATAGGTTATTTTTTTATTGTTCTAAACATGTTCTTGACCATGCATTTCCGAGATGCAATTGAATTATTTAGTTCAATTTCAATTATTCACTCCCTTGAAATCTGCATGCAGAGCAGGGAAAGATTTACAAAGAACAAAATCTTGAAGATTTTAGATTATAAGGCGATAATATAACAACGTATATTTCTTTATCTTTTTAGTTTGAGAAAATCGATGAAGAAAATATACACTTGGTTGATTTTCAGCCTCTTACTTTCTCTGGCCTCATCATCTTGATGCTATAACAAGAATTTGGCCTACACTTTGTGGCTGAGATGTTACTGTTTTACTCTAGCAGATTTGATTCTGTTCATGGAATTTGTTTGTAATTTGGACAATTGATTTGGGACTTGTGATGTGGGTCCCCCGAGTCATCCCAACTCATGCACCCTATTGGGTAGGAAAGCCACGTTGATAGACTCGCCACTTAGAGTAGCTTTAATTTCAATTAATTAAATTCATTACGGAGTAACTTATAGTAAAACATTATCAATCATCACCTATAGTTGAGTTCTGCAATCATGTCATTCTTTATATTTGGAAAGTGCCGACATTGACTATATTTAACTGAGTGAATGCTTAGTTATATTTTTTGTTAAATCAACTGCTCCTCAAAACACGTGTTTGACATGTATTTAAAAGCATCTTTGAATCGTCGTCGAAAGTGTCTCCTTTAAAAATACAAAGGTCTTCATAATGCTCGGAATGGCATTGGGCATGTGGCATTAAAATTGCAAGTGTTTAATGTCACATGCCTTAACTACGTCTGCTTGAGAGTCGTGATTAACGAAAATATAGCGAATGCCGATTGGATTAACATTTAAAATATAAGTGATGAAATGGAGCACTTCAACGTAAGTGATGAAATGGTTCGCGTATTAAATAAATAATGATTAAATGTCTTTTCTTATAATTTATAATGCAAACCATAATTTCAAATTTAAAAAGTACACACCATAATAGTATCAAATATGCAATTGAAGAGCCTTACTGGCATAATCTAATAATACAAACACTAACATATTAAATTTTAAAGAATTCATCAATTAAATTCAAACTTTGATGGTCGCAATATGAAAATTTTATTTTAAGTGAGATTTAATCTCTTGGACTCCTGGTATCTTAATTCGATGTTATTGTGATTCAATCTTTCAAAAACTATTAATTCGTATATGAGGATGATGAATGGATGCACATTTTTTGGGAACTCAAAGCATGCAATTGAAGAAAACAATGGGAAATAATTGGATGTTGACGTTGATGGAGAAAATGGCACCGTCCAGGGCGTTCAGAATTAAGATGGTCAAGTTTTGAGGCCAACGAACCAATTGAATCACGTCACGTCTCAATACAGTCAGTGCAAGCTTGCGACTTATCAACCTCTCATCATTGCTAGCATTTACTATTATTAGATTGTTGTGTCGTCTTTGAGCGTAAACAATGATAAAAATTAGAATCTAAGTATTAATAGTCTGCGTCTCTTTATAAGTGCGGTCAATTTTATAATAAATAGACACTTCGTTATAATCGGAGGATTCTGATTCTGATCGATGAAATAAGTCTATACGATGTAGAACAACTTAGTCTACCAATTTTGATCTGATACAATATTTCAGCATGGCCTCTATTTCACAGAGATGATATCTACTAAAGGTATAATCTGAAACTTGGATTGATCTGATGAATTTCCACAGATCTTGTCCCAAGGCTACAGATCTATTTTTACATGTGTTGGTAGTGTTTAGATTGATTAGGAGGAAGGGTAGGTAAGGGGAGTATTTATAAGCGAAACGTCAATTGCGCTTGTCCAAAGCGACCTGCAGGCGGCCTATTTCCGGCGTTCGAGGGCCGTTCCCCTCTTAAACTTCTAGTAGCCCGGTTGCGGCGCGCCTCGTTGGCGGCGCTGCGGCGGCGTCACATTGCGTGAGTCACTTTTTGACCGTCTACGCCCGGCTTGAATCTCCCCTGGTCTCGGACAACCGTAACCTCGAAAATAGGCGCACCTCATTGCTCCAAGTACCATCGTACCCGAATGTACCAAGTGCACGAAATGTACCAAGTGTACACAGCGTTGTCAACCGGCGCTGAGATAAACCGATGCCAGCATATCTCCACCTCGCCATCGGGCAAATATGCAGAATGCGTAGAGATGTACAGATATGCTCAATGTACGGAATGTACTAAAATGCGTCAATAGTACTTAGATGTCTCGGATGACACTTTCGGAAAGAGCTGAAGCAATCTTAGCTGCCTCACTCCGTATTGCCCTCCACGTTTTGGTATTCACCGTTGTTGAACCTTGCTCTGCGGAAACACTTTTCATCATTTGTCGATGTAACAAACCTAACCGCATCGATACCATATGAAGACCAAAATGACAAGCTAGTGAATCTGCAAAGCGTATACACGCCCATCGCTTGGCGAAGGCGTCCGTCATCAGCACTCCCTCAAATGTTGCTCCAAGCAACCGTGGCCCATGAGGGGTGAGCTCTAGTGCAACCAACAACAGTGTCAGAAACTCATCCCTCGTAGTCGTACCCCCATATTAAGGTACCTCGTAGTCGGTCATTTGTCTTAGAGCAAAATATTTCTGTTAATATCACCAAATCCTTGTTATGGATGGTAGATCTGACAACCCAGGAGATAAAAAGAATGTTTCTCATTTATGTAGACTCAAATTCTCATATCACATAGGTAAAAGAGGCTAACAATATCAGCGTCATAAATTATCGATTTTAATATCATATTATGCAAATTAAGTAATATTAAGATGATACAGGTGGTTAAAGAGATGCCTTCGCCGTTTTAGCGAAGCGAGCGTTCTTGACCGCTATTTAAAATGAAATCATGCTTGGCGTCAAAGCATTATTCCGGCCGTTCACGCTCCCCAGCTTCGTGCTGACTGACGACCTCGCTAACGACCCTGCGTGCTTATTCTGGATTTATTCTCATCCGTCGGCACTACGTAGATAAATGATTAATTAACGAAATATTACAAATCGGGAGGCGACCGTTAGTGTGAATTCTTGTGCCACCCATCAATCTTGTTTCCCTCATGGAATATAACTCGCATGATTTATACATACGCTAGTATTTCTACATAGTACTAATTGGAAGAAATAAAAAGTATTGATTTCGACATTTGAACTAGATTCGAAAAATAGTGACTATCAATTCCAATACTTTGTTGTTCTTAAGAAATTTAAAGATGCATATCGAATCCTATATAAAAGGCAAATTCGAAATAAGAAAAACGAATTTGTCCACAAATTATTCAACATAGCAATCATTTATACCGATGGAATATTAATTTGAGAGAAGGCTAGCTAGCTTTATCATAAAGTAAAGCATGCAACATTTTGAGACACATTTTTCCAATTCTCAAAGTATGGATATGCTTTGAGAATTGGACCACATCAGCAATTGTAATAGACCATGGGGGAGTAACACATGAAAAATAAATAAATAAAAGTTGCTATCATAATACTTATTGCAAGTGCTTTGAGAGTCTAGAATTGATTATAGTTGTGTCTTCTTACACATGCAATTCCTTCTGTAGCATTAATACTTCAGGAGAACCATTAAAATTATGGAGAATATTTCAGTAATATTTCAGTAATATATCTAAGATGAGTCCTTGCAACATTGTAAGGCTACTCAAGAGGCCACACATCAAGGGAGGACAGAGAGGAGGCTATACAGCAAGGAAAAGTAGTCGATGATGAGACTACGTTGCAGAACCAAGTAATGGAAACTCTCTGAGCGTTGAATCCAGCCCGTCGTTGTCCAGAAAGAGATCAACAGTGGCCATGAAGCCATGGTAAATGTTTACAAGGGTTGGTTATGGATATGCTGAAAACGATAACCTTCCATCGATTGTATGTAGGAGCAAGAAAACATAGGGAAGAACGGATTCATGCCAATACCCTCTTCTCTTTAGCATGATTCTCTGGATATAGATGCATAAGGGATTCATGGCAAGATCAGAGCAGGATGGCTCCACAGATTACAAGCATACACACTTGAGCTATTGTGTCGCAGGTCAGATACTATCATCTCAACAAGCATTTACATTTGGGCCATTGGGGAGGAGGGGGAGATATTTTCCTAAAAAGGAAAAAGGGAATAACAAACATAACCACCAAAAAGGTGAGGGGAAAGAAACAACAATTTTTTCCTCAACAAATTTCTTGTGTGTTTTCTTTCTCATTTACAAACACAACCAGATACTACTACTTGACTCGTGGAATTCGCACACCAGCGCTAAATATCTGAAAAAATCCTCCATTTACATATACGGACAATGGTAGGAAAACCAAATCCTCGCGTGCCCCCAAAATGGCATCCATCTAAATGTCCTCGCATGGCATTGAAACAGCATTAGAGCAACCAAATGGCTCCAATCATAGGTCGGCTCAAAATAATCTTAAGCTGGTATTCTTCATCTCACAACTGCTTTACAGTTCCCCCCTTCTTGATCTTGGTGTTGTAGAGCCTGAGCGAGATCTCTGGGCATGCAGTTCTGGATCATACTTCTGAGAAGCAAGATATGTCAAGGCTGTAACAACATCTGCAATCAGCGGACGCGTGGTTGGCTGCTCGTGAACACACATAGCAGCAATCGCAAGTGCTTGATACAACCCCCTGCTAGGATATTGGCGTTGCAGTGTTGGATCTGCCATTTGTGAGAACCTTCTACGATCAGTGAATAATGGGCGTGCCTGCAACAATGGAATACAATTTGAGCTTAATATTTTCCTAAACTGAAACATGAACAGAAGTTCAACATGATTGCAAACTGAGAAGAAAATTCTAATGGCTTCTAAACCTTCTTATTTGAAACTAACATGTTTAAGAGTTTAACACTAGAAAGCAAGTTTGGATATGTAGTGTGGTGTATATAACCAATTTAAGAACTTAAACTCTGATAGCTAAAGTTTGGAATAATTGTCTATGTTAAATGACAGGAGAAGTGCTTAGAGTGAAAAAGGGCAGAGGACCTTCAATGATTTCACAGGTCTTGATGTAATATCTAATGCATTGGTGCAAATTTAATGCTGGGATGTGTATTCAGAGGTAGTCAGATGGTTGCTGAAATCAACCTGAACCAATTTAGTGATTATCTTTCACAGTACAGCAAGTTACATTCACAGCTTAGGTGAAGTGGACCACTATCTCCAAATGGTACACCTAAAAGACATGTGATGCCCTCATTCGAATTGACGATTAAATAAGTTTGCCGCTGACTTAACAGTATCGGTTAATTAGTAAAGTTGAGTAGAAACGAGTGGCAAATTCTGCATTTTAAAAGGTCAAATTGAGAATCAAGATTTTCTTACCCATGCAACCAGATTTTGCTCTCCTGCGCCTCTTGAATTGTCAATTGCTTTTCTGCCCGTAATAATTTCCAGAAGAACCACCCCAAAACTATATACATCAGATTTGACGGTAAGCTGTCCAGTCATTGCGTATTCTGGTGCGCAGTATCCATATGTTCCCATCACTCTAGTGGATACGTGAGTATTATCTCCAACAGGTCCTAGCTTGGCTAATCCAAAGTCTGACAGTTTTGGATGGAATCCTTCATCAAGTAAAATGTTGGAGCATTTTAAATCCCTGTATATAACAGGTGGGCTTGCTTTATCATGCAGATACTCCAAGCCCTTTGCGGCACCAGCAGCTATTTTCATTCTCGTGTTCCAGTCCAGTCTTCTTTTATCAGGTGCAGGGTCTGGATCATATCAAAGATGCATTAGTTACCCTTATTCAAAGTACCTTCTATGAAAGAGTGTTTTCACACTAAAAATACGTACAAGCGAACTTTTTACATCAACAGATGAGTAGCAAGTGACTAAAAGTTAAAACATAGAAAATATTGGCAATTGTCCCCTGATAACTTCAACTTCATATTTAGGACATGTGGTAAACGATCACTTTAGGTTAGTAAAGGATAACAGTTTAAGAATTGTAGCAAACAATACTTTAAATACAACATATAAATAACAATCAATCAATTGACCAGAACAGCATCATCATTCATACCGTGGAGATGGTCTTCCAATGAACCTAGAGGCATGTATTCATAAACAAGAAGTCTTTGATCCCCATCAGCACAGTATCCAGTCAAGTTAACCAAATTCGGATGATGAAGTAAGCTTAGCATCAATACTTCTACTAGAAATTCTCTGTTCCCCTGTAAACCGTTGCGATCGAGTTGTTTGATTGCCACAATCTGCACTCAATGAGACAGAAAATTTACTCTGAACACTAATTCCAAGATGAATACATTAAAACCTGTTGTGAGAACAAATTTAACAGAAACAGTAAAAATTAATGAAAACTACAGGAAAATGTAGCACATCAAAAGAAAACTCTATATAGATCCCAAATTAGAATGTCTTTCATGAAAACATCTTCGAGTCATATCTTTCACTGAAACTGTGGTCTTGAAAAGGACAGGTGTTGTCACTTGTCCACTGTCAAATGGTTAAAACTGAAAATAATAGTCCTCCCTGGAGTCTCTAGATTTTAAATAACGAAAAACTACAACCACTTGCTTATATGAATTCTAATTGTTCTTCTCAAGCACGGCATTGGAACTTTTTTCATTTCATAAGGGCATACAAATTAAAGTTTGCGAGGTGATATGGTTTTGCAATAGGGTACTTCGGTAAGAAGAAGGTTTAACTGGTTTTATAAAAGAAATAATAACTTTAGGTTCATGAACATGGAGAATTAAGTAGCTGTATGACCTGATTTGTACTTTCCAATCTCCCTTTGTAAACTCTTCCAAAGCCTCCTTCTCCCAGTAGACATTCTGGCCTAAAATTCTTAGTTGCAGCTGCCAATTCCCGAAATGTGAATGTATGGGCAGCAATATGACCAGATCCTTGATCATTGGAAGAATTTGTTTTCAATTTTTCTGCTCAGGGATCAGAAATTAGATCAGATAAGTTCATTGATAAATACTTACAGAACGAGAGAGAGAAAATGAATACAAAAGGGGCAGGATCTCGGAATCCAGTCATAGAGGAGTTGCAACAACATGAAACATAAAACACCATAACACAAAAAAATGCTTGAACTTTTGCTCCCGAGAAGACAGTTCAGACATAAAAAAACATAGTTCACATTCAGACAAAAAACAAACAAGTCTTAATGCTGCTTTGACCATGAGAACCTATTACTGTCTACGAAATTCTAGTTTGATTTGAAAACTTATTGGTAGTCGGTTGAAACTTGAAAGAATAGCAATATGAAAAAATAAAACCAGATTTGGTGATATAAAAGAAGAGATTAGTAACCTGTTCGAGTCTAAACAAATGTAAAGACAACTAAATCTTTCCCTACCCAGTGCATAGCAAGAGCTTTCTATCATCATAATGCTCTTTCACTAGAAACATGTTAAAAAACGTTTTCAAAAATTTCAATCACTTATCCAATTACCCTTACAATAGAAGTTATTTTATGTTCTCTAGCTCTTGGATAAAATGGAATAAATCAAAATGGCTCATTACACTTCTTATCTATTGTGAAGTAGTAGATGCACTACACACTTGGGTCAACTTGGTCCTTGGAAACAGCCTCTCTGTTATCACAGGGTTAAGCTTACAAACTATCCGACCCCCTCCCCCCCACACCTACCCCGCTTAGGCAGGAGTCTCACAAAGGCGTTGGGGCATGTTCAACAAAGATGATCTCTAATTAAAATTCCACAATTATGCCAATTACAATCGCAATTGGAACTTGTGCACTTAAGCCACCATCAGCAAAGTTGACCACTAAGCTCTACAAATTGCAGGGTGAGATAATCTGATATCAATTATTTACAAAACTTCACTTGAAATATTTTTACAAACTCCTCTAAATACAGCAGCTAAATCACATTTTCCTACATCCTATAACCTAGCATCAAAGTGAAGCTAAACAAATAAATGCAATATGATAAAAATGTTCCAAACCCTTTAACTTCAAATGAATCAGAAAACCCCTAAACCAACAATTTCCATCAAATTTCAGCCAGATCATAAACTTCACCAAAATTACCTAAAGACTTCTTCCTATTCAAAATCCACTTCAATTGCAATTCTTAATAAGCAAGCCACTATCTCAATAAACCAATTCATACACAAAATACCAAGAATACCATGAAATATATAAGTAATAATTGAACACTGGAAAAGGGTAAAAATTGAATCTTTGACCAAAAAATACCCCTCTAATATTTTTTCCCAAATTTCAATTCCAATTCTTAATATTCATGCTACTATCAAAATTCCAAGCATACCATTATATAAATTAGGAACAATTAAACACTGGAAAAGGGTAAAAATCAAATCTTTGACAAAAAAATCACACCTTTAACAATTTTCAAATCATGATACTAATAATTTATTTTGCATAATCAATACTTACCATTAAAGGATGTGATGTGATCATCACTCTTCTTGCTTTTCTGCTTCTTGGCTTTCTTCTTTGATTTTCCATAGCAAAGAATCCACTTCATTGCCTTTTTTTTGTATATAAAAATAACACTTTTTCTCTAAATAATAATAATAATAATAATAATAAGAAGAAGAAGAAGAAAAAGACAAAGTGAAAAGGCAAAGACCAAACACGATTTCAGACAGCAGAGAGAGAAACAAACCTCAAATGTAGGAGACAGCTAGAGGGGGAGAGAGTATACACTAAGTTTGGGTTCGGATCATTTATTACATTATTATATTATTATTATACGGAGTATTGTGTTTAATATTTTATGTTACGTTTTATTAATTCAAGTATTTTATTTTGTATTTTTAAATTAATTTTTAAAAATAAAAATATAAGGTTATAATATTAATGAGTTGTAATATAAAATATTACATTTTTTTTCCAATTTAAAATGATTGATCTTTTCGCATGAGATAAAATTTTGATCATCAATTAATAACTAATCATTATTATAATAAATAAATATAAAACTTATATAGTTAGATTCGTTTTAAAAAATAGGTTCATAATATTATTTTATTATAATTATTAAAGATATAATTTAAGAATAATTGATGTTCAAATTTTTATCTCGAAATACGAAAACGTCAATCGTTTTGGATGATATGGAATAAAATTGGAGTTTAATATACGAATTATTCCTGTTTTTACCTCAAAGCTTATGTAGTCGTGTGTGACTGTGTGAGTGTTGTTTCTTGTTTTTGGCAAATGATCCCTTAATTTTACTCATTAATCAAATGTGCACTTGTAAGAAGTCAAAGGTTTTTTGTGGTGAAAAAGTAATTACTGGATTAGTTGGAATCTTATCACTTATTACACTTTTGGATTATTATCTTTTACAATCCAGGGCAATTAGAGCTAGAAAAAAACTTTAATGATTTAAATTCATCTTTGATAATTTAGAAATCTTGTAATTGTACTAGTAAATGAGTAAGATTTTCAATTGTCTTGCAAAGTTTAAGCATATTCTATTCAATATTGATAATTGATATTAACACTCAAAATGATATAGTTTCAATATTAGTTATTGGTTGATAAGACCATATTAATATTGGATATATGAGTAGCAATCAGACATATATTTCAAACCTCCGAGTTAAATTGAAATGATGGTACTAACATAAATCAATACAGTACTGCAATCTTTCCCAAATGATTCTTAGTTCTCACAGAGTGATTGGTTCTGTTCAATTAATCTACTCATAATCCTCAGCCACATAGCATTTACTGCTAATCTTCACCTATACATACCAAGTAATTACCAACTAGCTGTGTTAGCTATCTGCATCCTCGGCTTTCGTCGTTTGTTTCTTATCATCTTCTTGTCGAACAAACTGTCCACGCACACGTGGTCGTTGCTCTGCTAGTCTCTGCCTGCTTTGGTATCTGACCTGTAATATAGCACAATCACAGATGGAAGCTTATAATTTTGTTGGTTTTTCAGTAACACATGTAAAAAATAACTGGTAACTAAGTACCTCTGGCTGAGATAATACTTAAGTAACTTTTCATCCAGTTAATGTCAGTGAATGCAACCGGTACAAATCTGCCAGACCTCGCTAGTTGCATAACTTAAGGGGACAGAAGATGGTCTAGCCAAACTAAAATGAACATTGTATAATAGGTGTTAGTGTGTTACCTTCTTGTCATAACATCTTTCTTTCCTTTTCTGGCGAAATTTGTTCAAAGCAGCTTCTCGATGTGCTATCTGGCTCTGGTTTAGCCCACTCCCACTACCAATGCCACTGCTAGATGCTGGGCATTTTGCAGCTTCACCATCTGTTGTTGCATTTGTGTAGTCGTTCATTGTCATGTTGCTGCTTCCATTTGGCTCACTGCTCAAGTTTTGACCACTCCCGTTATTGCTTCCTGACGCACTCCCATAATTGGCAGCATTGCCTTCAATAGTTAAAGATGCTATATGAGATTGTGCACAATGTGAAGATTAAACAATTATGTTAAAGTGAAACAAACCATCATGGTCAAGCTGCTGTTGCTGCTTTGAGTTGTGGACATGATGGTGGTGGTGGTGATAGTGATGATGATGGTGCTGAACTTGGATCTGGTTCTTTCCTGGGGCAGATACAGGCTGAAGGGATGAATTATCATCATGCTGTACTGACTGAAACGAAGATCCATGATCAATGTTTATCTTAGATTTGACCGTTGATCCATCTCCAATTGCACCTGGTTTGGTGGATACATTATTTGTAGTGGAACCCATGTCGTTATTGCTACTGGCATTAGAGTGTCTGTTTGGGGTACCACTTGAAGTAGACATGAAGTTCTGCATGGACTCTGCTTTTGCAGCTCCTGAGTTGTCATCTACAGGTGAGCAGCTCCCCACATTCCCAGTTGGAGCCTGATTTGCAACTTTTGAGTTGTTATACCTTCATAGTGATGATAAATGTGTCAATCAGCTCATCCGTTGTTCTCAAGACATATAAACATAAATTTTGACATGTTTTTCAATTACACCTTGAGAAGGCCGACGGGCCTGACCGTTTCAAGAAATTACTCCCTTGCACACTAGCACCGGTATCACTCCCATCTTTGAGTTGTTTCAAACCAAGTTGGAGGAAAAGACCTTCGTTAGCATCATAGGCAACAATACCTTCTTTGTTGTTGACCTGAGATGAGTGGCTTGGACTGTCACTGCAACTCAGTTTCAGTTGACGAGTCAAACTGGTAGTGTCATCATCAGCAGCATCCCTTTTCATTTCAGGTGAATCATCATTGAGATCTACATTACCTTTCTCCAGTTTCTTTACATCATTGAATTCCAAGTCAAAATCCTCCTTATTCCGTGTGCCTGCTAGAGTATCCACACATTTATGGCTCAGACCTCGAAGCTGCAAATCCAAATTTCGAGAAGCTTCAGGCTTCAAATCTGTATGAATGGCAAAACATTAAAATAAAAATAATTAACAAGATTCTATAGAAGGGGAATGGCTGACAAGAAATGGGCATTATGAGAGCCAAAGAGCAGCCGCCCATACCAAGTTTGTCATCCACCTTTTTGCGCTCTCCTGTGGCAGTTCCCAGCCCCTGATTATCGTGTGGAGCATCTAGCCTTGAATGGATAACCAGGGCACAAGTGCTGTCATGGGGATGTGCTCGTTGATCCCATGCTGACATGAGACGAGGGCTTCCAAGTTCTTCCACCCTTTTAGGCCAAGAACTCTGCCATGCAGGAAATTACAGAATGAACAATCAAGATCACTCTTTATGGTGTAACAAATCTATATCTATATCTATATCTATATACCTTCTAAAAATGTGAATCAAATAAAGAGTTTCTTCCATTTTTTGTTAAAACTAAAATACCCCTGCAAATGAAGTTACATAATTTCAAGGCATGCAATGATGATGAATTAAATATAATTAATAAGGTATCATGAGAGTTATTTGAATTTTATCATTTCTTCAATTTTTATGTAAATGATTAAATAGAATTAAGAAGCTATCATGGAAGTTACGTGAATTTTAATATTTCTTCAATTTTTATATATAAAAAATAAATAAATTAAGAAGGTATCGCAGTAGAATTAAGAATGTATCATCGGAGTTACGAATTTGATCATTTCTTCAATTTTTATGTAAATGATTAAATAGAATTAAGAAAGGTTCCTCAATTTTTATGTAAGAACTAAACAGAATTAAGAATGTATCATGGGAGTAAAATGAATTTTTATGTAAATGATTAAATATAATTAAGAAGGTATCATTACATGAATTTTATCATTTCTTCAATTTTGTGTAAATGATTAAATCGAATTAAGAAATTATCATGGGAGTTACATTACTTTTATCATTATTTAATTTTTATGTAAATTAAAGATTGAAGAACATATGAATATAGGACATCTGAGCATGTAAATATTTTGCTACATGTAAAGATACTAAAATATTTAATAAAATAATACATAAAATATTATATTTTACTACGATAAAAATTACATAAAATCCGTACGTATAATTAACAAGGTATCATCGAAATCGTATATGAATTTTATAATTTCTTTAATTTTTATGTAAACTAAATATTAGAAACACATATGAATATAGAGCATTCGAGTATGCAAAATAAAGAATATTTGTAACTTTTAATTGTATATATACATTAGAACAAAAATATATGACTAAACATATTTTTATAATATATCACAATCCATACAAGTTGATTTGAATCGATGCGGTGAAAATATAATATATATATATATATATTATATATATATTTACTTCATTGTAATTACCACTCATTAAAATGCTTAAAAGTTACATGACTACCAAGCTATTATAACATTACAAAAAATTAATGATAATTAAATAATTAAAATTAATAATTATATTTATGTATTTACATCATTGTTATTATAACTCATTAAAATGCTTGGAAGTTACATTAGTCTCATTATTTCACCATTTGAGAGTTACATATTATTTGTTCCTATAAATAACAAATTATTTTATATTAGGTATTACACAATTTAATTAATCACTGTGTATTTAGGATAATGATATCAACTTATATTCGTTTTCTTAGGATGTTTACATATTGTTGGGCTATTTATGAAAGCTTATAATATTGTTATGTTGAGTAAGAAACATCCCAAAAAAGCTTTTAATGATATTTCTTCTAATTTAACTCTTGGTATATTTTCAACCATTAATAATTTTTAGGTAATTTCTCAAATACCATGTCTATTTTTTGGATCGGTTCCTTTATTTTTTGGATTAGTTCTTGATCAAATTATATTATCAACCAGTTATCGTTCTATTAGACATTTTAGAGTAAACAAAAATATTGATTATAGTTTGATGTTTATATTTGATTAATTTGTTATACTAATAAGATTTAACATTTATGTTGTTGTACGTGATTGTTATATGTAAATATTTTCGTTCAAGATTGTTCACTTGTAAAATACATGGCATGCGCGTTGTGCCTGCAGAATTCACATAAATTTTCAGGATTGAATCCCAAAAGCTAGTCACCAACAGTATAACATACCTGAATACCACTTCCATTGTCACTTCCGTCTCTAGCATTCAGTTCAAAACTTCCATTAACATCTTCATCAGTGCGGTCGGTATCATTTTCTGATGCTTTGTTACCGGTTGGCTTTATGGACTTCTGAGTACGTATACCACTCTCGCTCCCACTTCCGCTAGACTAAGAAAAAGGATATTGCAAATTAGGTACAGGGTAATGCTTTTCTGTTCTACAATAAAGTAACTATTGTCACTTACACTCTGGCATCTCCTCCAAACATGCTGCCAGAGGTTCTTAAGCTCATTCTTTCGTATAGGCTTTACTAAGAAGTCAACTGCACCCTTCGATAGACTTTTGAAGACTATCCCCATAGAATCATCAGATGACATCACTGCAAATGAATTTCACCATCTTTAGATAGTTAACAATGAAAAATTTAATATCTACATGTTTTAAAGGACCCACACTCACTTATCACGGGAATATTCTTGCAAGTTTTGTGGTTCATGACCTTCAATAAAAGAGCGATGCCTGACAAGTATGGCATGTCCATCTCGGCTAGTATAAGATCAATGTGGTTCGTTAGATCTTCCAAGATACTCCATGCTTCTAAGCCATTTGCTACAGCTGTAACTGCCATAATTTATCCGCAAGTTAAACTGAAACTATTCAACAATATAAATAAGCACGTTCTTCAGAAGAATGTATAAAAACAAAAACAAAAACAAAAAAGAATAAACCATAGATTTATTGGAAACATTAAATTTACAATATCTTGGATTAATTATGTGTTTTTCCCTCATTACAGATTATGCAGATAAGAAGCGTAGGTAGTGTAACGAGCCATTTTGATTTAAGTCATTATATCCAAGAGCCAGAGAATATAAATTTTGTTACCCTACATGATGTGGAAACAAATTGTACCAGAGATTAATCAATATAAATAACAATAATTAATTAGAGAAACGCAAACCCTCATAGCTGCAATTTCGAAGTAATGCACTAACGACATGACGAGTTGAATCATCATTTTCTACGAGCAGAATCTTGAGTGATTTGAGTGGAAGAAGCCGCTCCCAGCGTACAACCGAACTTTGAGACCCTTGTGGCTGTTGCTGCAGAGTAGTCTGAACTGGCATGACATCAATTAGTTCTGTATGCCCATTAATTCCATTTTTTGCACATTCTTGGTTGCGCTCGCCTTCTCCTTCAGTTGGACTTTCATTCATGTTCAATAGAACTCCCGTCATCAACCAGATTCAAACAGACCAATGATAAATAATGCACCACAATTTGGTTGGCAATAAAATCTCTAGTCTAGAGAATAATTTGCACATACCAGTCTTCAAATCTCCTCCCTCGATGCAATCTACATCAAATAATTATGAATTTTTGTATGAACAATCCAATCTACATCAAATAATTATGAGTTTTTGTATGAACAAGAAATAAAGTGCCTCATCCATTATCATATTGGTACCAGCAATGGAAATTCATCTTAAATGTTTGCAAGCCTTCCACTCTAAGTAGCTCCCCCACCCCCCTAATAACCTGGCCCAAAGTGGATTATGTGATTAAATTTGATATGATTTGATTAGTACTATTCATACTACCAAGATGCATCTTCTTTTTAAAAGTCCAACTCATAAGAACTCCAGTATTAAAGCGTACCGGAAAGATTGTGGTAGTTTATAAGTTCAGTGCATCAAATCTATTAACGTATCTAATCAAATTAGCTTCATATAAATCTCCCTTCGTATAGCTTCATATAAATCTCTAAATGTATCAATATAAACCATTGCTTAGACTAACAGTACTTAATTAATGACGTATGCAAATTTATTAACTCCCTTCGTATCATTTACAAACAGCAAACGCTATTAAATTACATGAACATAGTAAAAACTATAAAACATATTACAAAATTAACTAATAACAATCAATAACAGAAACAAATATTACCTTCTTAAGACAATGAAATACAACAGATCTTTCACTAGTCAATCAAAACTTCCTATGAACCAAAATAGTTGTCCAGTTTCTATAATAAATAATAAACTAAAAATATAGTAATTCAATTCGATATATTTTTTCTAGTGTATAGTTTGTTTAAAATAAAAAGTGGTGTTACTACTGGTTGAGAAACAAACAACAAGGTTAAAGCAGTAGATATGTCGTCTGAACTTAGAGATATTATTATTATATTATACTCCTTCCGTTACTAAGATTATCGAGTTTGATTTTTATGGATTGAATTTTTTCTGGTAGATATTTTTATTTGTATTTTTATAATATTTATGAAAATATATTAATAAAAATATATTTTAAGTGCTTTTTATTGATATATTTTCGTGAATATTATGCAATATGAATAAAAATATTTGTGATCGAAATTAAAATTGAAGTGAAAATCTTTACCAACTGTGGGAGTATATTCGATGTTTGGTTTTAATGACGTGGATAATGTGGAGGCTGAGATTTTGCCACGTAGGATTGAGATCTATGGAATTGAAGTGGATCTAAATCTGCGGTCTGAATCGTTTAGGGTGGATCTACTAGATCCGTACCTTGGACACGTGGCGAGTTCAACATGATTGAAAATATTTGGAATCTAAGCAAACGAATCTTAACAACTTTAACCGATTTGATTTACAGTAACTTTTTTTTGGGTAAAATCGAATCAAGATAAGTTCGAGTTCAGTTCGAAAAAATTTGAAATTATGGTTTTAATCGATTCGATTCAATTCGAACCTGAAAATGAGGTTCGAATGAAAAATAAAACTTTGAGGTTCAAGTTTAATTCGATATTTTATCATCGAATGCTCGAGTTTGGTTAGAGTTCAAGTGTGACCCAATACGGTTTTAAGTGTAAACTCCAGTGGTCCGATACAGTTTCGAACCGAACCGAGCCTAATAAAGAGGTTTGAGTTCGAATCAAACTTTTTTGGTTCTTTTACATACCTTGTCAAACACATTTAGTAATTTATTTTCCAAAAAAAACATGAGTTTATCATGGTAGTTCATATACGAATATTAAGCAGATTTGGATGAATCGAGCAGAGAATAAATTTAAAACTAATTAAAGGGGTATAACCCTGCTCGAGGATAAATGTTTTTTAAATTAAAAATTAAGGAGGGGTAACATCCCAAGGAAGGTTGTTTGAGAGCTTATTTGGTTACTTGCGTTAACTTACTTTTATCTAAGCTCGTTTAAATTTAAAGGAGATTAGTGGATTAACCTGCATAATTTTTTCCTTCATCCTTCAGCAGAATATCTGCATTACACTCTTGGTGTGTCTTACAACTTAAGCAGTACATCCAATAAGAAAAAGGGTATTGGGGTGGGAGGTTTGGTGTATTTGTTAGATGCTCGCTGGTAAGGGTACAGGTCAAAGGTTCAAATCTCGATCATTAGATTTTTAATTAAAAAAACGGTATAGAAACATCTTCTTTTTTTTTTTTTTTACTATTTTTTGTCTATTTTTTTATTTATTTGTCATATCAAGCGATTCTAGTCATTGATTCAGCCAATCTGAATGCGTAAACTCGAGGAAAGGAGCGCATTCGTAATTCAACAATACAAATCATAAGCACCGAGAAAGAGGCAGAAGTAGCATGAAGAGAACTGAACTAGTGAAACTTCCTTCTAACCACTCGCCTTGCTAGCAAGAGAAGGCTAGAAACCTTGGGACCTCGGTAGAATGTCAGCATCTTTACATTTGGGGCAAGTTGTCTTGGCCGGTATAGAAACATCTTATATCTTAGAACATGGGAGCTTATTTATAACAATGCCAGCCATCCATTTACAACTAATATCATTCAACATCAAGTAAATTTATTGGGAAAAAATTGCTAGTAAACAACACCTTGTAAAATACACAAATGATACGTAAACACTAAAACAGCAAGAGATGTAGCGAAAAGCCTAATTCAAGAAAGCCGTCGCAGATCCCTTAAAGCTTATTTTGCTTTCCTCTTGCTTAGAAGATGGGTTGCATCAAGTGCGCCAATCTTAGCAGCAACAATGAAGTCATTTTCTGTTAGGCCACCTGCAATGTACAGCAGCAACAGGAGTGGTTTTAGAGAAGCATTTCCACACAGCAGACAACTTAGAGACAGAAGAGTAAGAAAACCGCGTAAGAGTGAGGACCATCAATCTAGAATTGCATCCATCTAACGATCAATTATTATTACTACTACTAATACGGAGTATTAGTTTCATAATGGAACAGTCTTTACCTTGAGCATGTGTCAACACTTCAATCTGCACCTTGTTCCAATCAAGAAGATGAAGATCGGGATGGTGACCTGGATGCCAGATCATTTGTTCATTTAGAATACAATTCAACCTCGAGTAAGTAGTAAGAAAGCTCTACCCATGAACTGGAGAAAGCATTACCTTCTGCTTCAGCAACCTCAGCCACAAGTTGAAAGAATTCCAACCCTTTAAGGAAATTCTTAACTTTCCAAGTTCGTTGAAGTTTTAGGACTCCACCTTCATTCACCAAATTCCATTCTGGGACCTATCACAATAAGGTTTAATGAGTATACCACATCAACTAGAAATTAGGGGAAAATTTTATTACATTTGAAGTTAACCAAATCAATTTCTCATTGTTGACTTAACCGATAAGAAAGTTACCCAACGAGTAAAGAACATTATACTCAACATCATGATTCACAAACCTTTGGCATCATCTCATTTGCTTCTTCTTCAGTCATGGGCCTCAGCTCTTTTGAAGTGCAAGGTATACATGTCTTGGCAGCAAGATCTAGGATGGTCAGAAACATTTGAATGTCATAAGAAAATCCGATATATGAAGCAAAATGTATGCTATAACTAGCCGTGTTATTGCAATCGAACTCGATAGTGGTTCTTAAAAAGTTCATCGGAGAGGATGGATTTCGTATGATATTTATATCAGCTAGTTAATGAAGATTAAAGTTGTAGAAGTCCAGAATAGAGCAAATGTCATATTCTGCTCTTTTGTTCAACCACTATCAGATCTATCACATTGAGATGGTTTTAACATCATTCATCAGCCAAAGGTAATAGAAGTTGAGAGGAAAAAAAATAACATGTGAAGATTTGAGCAATGCATATAAGATAGATGTCTCAACAGAAGATCAAGTATTAGAAACTCTGGCACACCTTCAGCAGCAGTAGAAAATTTTCTAATGTGTTCAGGTGTCTGTTTATTTGTTGGTATTGGCACACAACTTCCAATTATCCGACTGACACAAGTGGTTGAGCTGTATGCGGATGCAAAGTTTCTCCATTCTCCATGATGTGCTACATCACCATTGAACCTTTTGGATAGAAACAGAATGACAATGGAAAAGAGCATGATGTTATTACTGGTCGAAAGGGATACCAAATAAGAGCATGATGTTATTACTGGTCGAAAGGGATACCAAATATACATTGAACTCATCCTACTTCAAGAGGGAGAACTTCCCACTTATCCAGAATTCTAAGAGAAAAGAGTTTATCAAAATTATTTAACTGAAAAAATCGAGAGTACCAGTTCCTTATAAATAATGACACTCGCTCAAGACCAATGTCTTGCAAAGAGGACAACTGTTAATAGTTTATATATATTCATAATTCAGCATCAACATGCCCCAATGCCTCTGAAGAGGCTCCCGCCTGAGTGGGCTAGGTGAGGTCGGATAATACGCAGTCTTACCCCTATGATAACATAGAGCCTGTTTCCGAATTGACCCAAGAGCAAAAGAAAAATTTAATTGGTATTCTAAGATTGGGAATATGCTGTTAGGCTTGCCATTTATTTTTTTACAACAGAGAATCTGATCAAATTTCGTTTATGAAACAACTATTGACTTTATAAATACTTGAACCATCACATTTCTTTTCAGGATGGTTACTACTCAAGCATAACTTAAACTTATTCCAATCATCCAAGAAAACCAAAACCATGATCAATCAAATATAGAGAAACATGTATGAAATGAGTAAGAATGCCCAACTTAATTCATAAGCTAAAAAATCAAAGTTAAACGTCAATACAATAAAAAAACATATATAAGTATATCTGAGGATATTGAAATACCTTCCACGAAAGATGGTTTTTGAGATAGAAGATCCAAGAGCACCCTGTCAGAAAATCAATCATAGGTGTCATCTTTAGCACCCTATATATATTACAGACTAAGAAAAGCTTACATCCCAAAAAGAATCATAATGGTGAAAATTAACGAGTTTTATAGTATTAATTACAAATACTAGCATTCGATATATTTATAACCAAATATTATATAACATAAAAAACAAAAAACGTTAGAGTGGACTATCAAAAATTTAAAATGAACGATCATTATTGATGTAGTAAGCGTATACCTGTGATTTAGAGAGGCATCTAAGTGTATGCAACATCTTATATTTGTGCTATTCTTGATTCAAGAAGCCGAAGATATATGTATAGGAGTTAAGGTCCCTTGTTTGTTTGTTTTCTGGTTAGGTGAGGTCAAAGCATGCCAATAATGAGTCTACTTAGTACACCTTATCAAATTATATACTATGATGGATAATTGTATAGTCTGATTCAAAGATGAACAACTTAGGTTGAGAATAATTTATGCTAATTTTAAAACTTGATACTTCATAGGAACAATTGCTTGTATAGCATATGATATGATGGTTAAGCATACCATTAGGGCTATTAACGAATCGGTGATAGTTCGTTAATCGCTCGTTTAAAAACGGCTTGTTTATTCGTTCGGTTTGTTATTCGAATCGGTTACAATTCGTTAGCCTGACTCGTAATTAGTTTGTACTCGCCTTTTAATCACTCGTTAAAATCGGTTGTAATGTTCTTCTTACTATAAATTGTTTACCAAACATGTCTTAATCTAAAAGTAACTAAATATTAGGTAGCAAACATGTCCTAATCTAATAGTGGAAGCGAATAATGAATCGATTGGAACGATTTGCGAGTAATGATTCGATTACGAACCTGTTTTATACAATTGTATTTCGAACCTATTACGAATTCAACGGCCAATTCGGTTGATTAACAAATGGAACCGATTTGGTCCAAAACCGACTCATTAAAGCATGTGCATCAGCCTCCTTAAAGTTTTCTCTAAAATGCACTACAAATCATCATTTTTCCTATTTTAGGGGTTGACTTTTTATGTGTATATTTTAACAGCTTCCCTATTATTTACCCAAAACATAAAAATTAAGCATTCCAATATTTTTAATAATGAAAAAGAAAAGATAAATAATATAAAGAGCAGTATAAATTTTGGATGTGTACAAATTTTTTAAGAGGTTCAAATTATTTTAGGGAAACTAAAAAAACATCATTTGATTAATTTTTATCAAATTTTTAATTTTGTCAACCCCTATTATAGGAGAGCTGATGCACATATTCTTTAACATTCCTACCATACTCAATAATATTTGATGTTTTGTACTAGCTCAATCCCAAAAAGTTGTCTAGTTTTGTTTTGAATTTTAATGATGGTCATATTCATATTTCACAAATCACAATGACTACGGAGAAATAAGATGTATATTATTGAAAAGAAAATAAAAACACTACATTTATAATTTAAAACTTGAAACTGAAAGAGTTGATGTTATTTTTACTGTAATGTTGAGGAAGCTTGAAAAAAGTTTCGTAGTACACAAACAAATATTCACATACATTGCAACCTAAGAAAGAAGAGCCAGGAAAAGCAAGAATTCACTGATGTTTGAAATTAGAAGTGAGGAGTTCCTACATTACATTAACTTATGAGAACTGTTGTAAAGTACAACTTCGAGGCAATCACAGCAGCCAGAACGAGCTTTTCCGAACGCCGACTCAACCGAGGGTAAAGCTCGAAAGTCTGCTTGAATTTAAGCAACACGACGACCTAAGAAGTAGGACGAGATTAGTAGCCGTTTTGCCAGAGTTGTTGGGACTGATTTGCTTGGCCTTGAGCGCCGCCAAGTGAACCCTCGCGAGGATTCTGCTGCTGATGCTCCATCGATATCCCTGCCTGAGCATGATAAAAATCGGGATATCCAAGATTACCATAATTCTGGGACGGCTGCTGACCTTGCCTTAGGCCTACTGCTTGCTGGTTTTGCCCCTGCATACCATAATATGTGTTTGCTGGGACAGCCGACATGGTTCTTGAACCAGGTCCTTGAAGCCACATGGCTGAGTTCTCATTCTGAAGTAAATAAAATAGCCAAAACGGTTAGAACAACAAATCGGAAGATTCAGGATTAAATAAGGATAAAGTTAGATATATGACATGGTGTTCAAATTGTAGTAGCATAATTGTGATACCTGCTGAAGAGACATCAAGTGATTATTATCCTTGTACTGAGAACTCAACACATCACCATAACCAATGGTTGTGCCAGAAGGGGCAGCAGCAGCTTGTTGATTCATAGGGAAGTTCCCAGGCAAAGCAGTTGTACTCCCAAATGCACCATAACCAGAAGCAACTGAAGCAGATTGAGGCAAGCTACTGACTGGCGCACTCATTTTATGAGGAAGTAGTGCAGCTAGAGATTGATGGTTGTAATTGTTGCTAGCAAAAGCTTGTTGATAAGCTGAAGGCAAATATGTATAGCTTGGAGGAATGAATGGATAGCCAATCATATTTGAGAAAGGACCCAGAGGAAGAGTATGCTGGGCATACGGATGCATAGCAAGGTGCTGAGGGATGCCGGGTCCTGGAGCAACATTGTTTCCCGATAGGCTCTGCTGAGTAGGTTGTTCTGACGAGTATCCAGCATTCTTTAATGCCTGCATTCACAAGCCCGCATTAGCAAGTAACCTCACAAAATATTCTGCATTAAGTTCCAATAACTACTAATACCAACTTAAAATAATTATATTTTTATCACGTAACAAATCAAGTTAGGATTCTTATAAATACAATTTGTCAACCCAAACTTCTTATATATTCAGCAAGTCCAAGGGTGTTGAATATTATGGCAAGGGAGAGTACTAGGATCTTCAGCGATTCAAGTGATGATTAAAAACATTCAGTCAAATGCACGATGGAATACTCCTGATATATATACTAGTAAAAGAATATTACCGCTTCAGGCTTACTCCACCATAGACATTACACTAACCAATCAAAAGAGAAAGAGCAAGGAACTATTGCAGTAAAAGATACAGCTTTCCGGATAGCCAACACAGGCATACCTCTGGCATAGACATAGCTGAACCACCGAGGGAAGATGCACTGTTGGCATATTTGGATGGCATAGACTGATTCATAGGGAATGGTGAATATGGAAGATCAATCTCCCGACCAGAGTTCATGTTTGCTGCCAACAAGGTGCTTGGCAATGAGTTCGTATAAGCCTGCTGTCAAAAGAACATATTCAAGTAAGAAGGGTAATATGATAAATAAAGTAGAAGTAAATACATCCAAAAAACAAAAAACAGGAGTACAAATGAAAAAGGATGCATAAGCAATTCTCTTGCAGCGTGAAGGTGATTTTTTTATCAGTTCCAACATTCCTAAGAATGTTCATATTAAAATAAGTTGGTAACTGAAGAACAATTAGAATATCAGGCATATTGTTAGGGTACACGGCAACATATAATTTACCATGACATTTGAAAATGCAGCATTGTTTTGCATCTGTGGTCCCGAATGAGTTTGGCTGGATGTGGCATTTGGTTGCTGGGTATTTTCATATGTGAAACTCTGTGAAGAGGTGGGATAGGCATATCGGTTTTCACGCTCAACATCAGGATTTTCAGGTTTAAGTGGTTCCTGTTGAGAAGCTGAAGGTGAATCATAGTTTACAGAACTCGCACCAGCTCTCTGATATAAATTACCATCTGCAACATCTAGGTAAGATTCATCTCCATAGTATTCAGAATTTCTGCAAAGGTAAAAAATGAGAACCGTTAAAAATCTAAATTTCTGATTACTTAGATATGGCGACATAACCTAGAACTCCTCAGAAAGTAACACATCAAAGCAGAAAGGCTCCTGGGGCAATAGGTAAATGGTGCACAGTGGTGGTGCAGCTTCTTAACAAACAACTTATGCCATGATAAATTTTGAAGAAAAATCATGAGTTTGTTGACAGAAAGATGAGATAGTCAATACACAGGGCCATATAGCCCATAAAGTGGGTTAAAATCTCAAGTCCTCGCTAGGTTTGAGCTTTGAGTAAATCTAAATGCCAAGAAAGGTTAAACATTGAATGTTTAAATAAATGTTACACACCTAGCCTCTGATTGACCAACCACTGTAGCATCTGCTTCCGAGGCTGCCTCACCTATGTTGGTTTTGACTGGAATAGATGCCGGAGGAACAGAATAGTTGGAACCAATTTTGAAGCTCCCAAAGCTCAAGTGTGAGCAATCTGCAGTCTGAACCTGTAAATGTTCTGGAATAACAACAGAGGGGCCATTGTCTTCTGGTAGAGAACCTCTGTCATCTTGAATATTGAACTGCTGCAATTCTGTAGTCACTGATGAGACAGAGACACCAGGTTCTTGAACTGCCAGGGAATAAAAGAGTGATATGTTAATAAAAAATACACTGGTTGAATTTTGCCTAAAAATGTGTTCCAAGACACAAATAAACATACATGCTTGAATTTTATTGTTTCAAACAACCACCTATAATACATTGATAATGGTGATGCAATTTCTTTTATTATAACCCTTCTATTAGGGAAAATGAGACATGGACCACCATCATGCTTTTCTCTTAGAGAGATGTAACAAATTTATCACTTACAACTGAAAGAGAATATAATTTAGTTGAATTCCTTTAATGTACCATACAACAACTAGATCAAATAATATCTGGTAGACACGGTATTATATAGGCGGGGGTGATTCATTCTTTAGTAGTCAATCATAGAGGAATATTGTTGCATTCAAACGATTTCTTCACTCAGGATTTGGACTTTCAATAACAGTGTGAAAACTAGTGAACAATAAATTCGTAGAATCTGGTTATTAGAAGTTAAACTGGAAAACCATTCCCCCCAAAGTGTATTCATCATTTAACACCAAACACAATCACAACAATAAGAAAGGGACCACTACCCCAAGATAAATATCGGCCATGTTTAGAAAATGACATAAAAGAAAGCAGAACTAACCTTCATGATAATCTATGTTATGTGGTTGGTAGGAGCCCCCATTCTGATACATATCATTGTCATGGGGAGATGTCCCGTCCACATGCTCCTCTTGAATCTTGCCATCGGATACAGATGCAGACCCAACATGATTAGCAACAACATTTTCGACGGCATCATGATCATCATCCCTGTCATGTCTACTAATAGTATCATACTTGAAACCAGGAGAATCGTCATGAAGTTTGGAGTCAGATGGAGCTTCCAAGATAGTGGACATGTCAGGGGCTGGTGTTGGCTCCATTACAGGCCACTCATCTTCAACAGAAACAGGCCAAGATGTGGAAATCACAGGAGGAGGATTCACATCTGCCGATGTGTTTGAAGTTCGCCGAACATGGTGATGTGATGCATTTGGTGCACCTGATGACTTGTTTTGTGGCTTACCCATCTTCACAATGTCGGCCATTGACATTTGACCAGGACCTGCACCCCAGGCAGGTTGATAACCGGAAGATGGTAGTGGCACTGGTAATATTCCATCACTGGTGTTTACTGCTGATGGTTTATTTGCGGCCAAGGCACCATCACTAAAATATATACACTTCAATTAGGGAACATAAATGGAGAGAAGACCCACCAAAAAACACATTGCGCTTATGCAAGCTAAAACAGGTATATAACCATTCAACCAACTGAGACATGTTAGTCTAGAGTGATGAACTAACTATCATGCATAATATTACTGGGAGTGACAAAAACTGTTTCATGTTTGATTGCAATCATCTAAGGAAACCAACCTTACTCTTGGTGGTCCCCCATATGTGTTTACAGTGGCTCCAGGCGCTGATGACGATGAGATTGGATGGGAAGTTAAGCCATTGACCTTCTTGTATGCTGGTTGTGTTTGGGAACCAGCATTATCTGAAGAACTAAACTGAGGTAAGTACTGCATATATCTTCTCAAGTATCAATTAATATAACTATGCAGTTCAATAGGCACATATCTGAAGAACTAAACTGAGTTGAACCACCATGCCCATAACGGCCCATGCCACTCCTACCACCACGACTAGAAGTAAAAACAGAGCCGCGAGTTCTACCTTCAGTTGTATCCTTGCTCTGGAATGAAAAAATAACACAATTCATTGTAACAGCAGGATATATTATATTTCACAGCAGTTGTACTTAATTGTTTGATAGGGGTCGTGACATTTTGAATGGGGTCAGATTTTAGTTTATATGTAACAGATACATTTTAATAGGTGACTGACACAGTTAAAAAAGAATAAGAGAAAGATTTCAAACTATCAGGCAATAGATAAATATTAAACCTATTTAGATGCAAATTTACCTCTTTCTTCTTTTCTCGTTTGCTCTTCACCTCACGGAAAGTATCTGAAACATACAGAATCCATCAAAAAAATATAAAGATGATAGATCAAAGAAAAAGAACAGAAATACTAATACATTGAAGAGCTATTTTAAAAGAAAGTGGAAATCCTTCGAAACACCAAAATGATGAAACAGTATCCTAGGTTTAATATATAACACAAGACATATGAAGCACTTTGGTACCGAACATCAATCCAATACAAACAATACTCTTAATGCCTTTTAATAGTATATCAATATAGCAGCAACTACCTTAAGAGATCAGCCTATTGACAGCTTCATTAGGATCCATATTAGAGTATCAATTCAGCTCAATATATCAATGATACGCATAAACCAAAAACACGACAAAATCCAACCTTTAATGTGTAAATTAATGCTTGGGCAGAAGAAGCTATTGACATCTTCATTAGGATCCATATTAGAGGAGCAATTCAGCTCAATATATCAATAATACCCATAAAATAAAATAAAAAATACCCACAAACCAAAACCAAAAATCACAAACAAAAACACCAAAAAAATCCAATCTTTAATAGTATAGCAATAAGACCTTCAGAGATAAACATATTGACAGCTTCAATATAGTAAACAAAAAATACCCACAAACCAAAAACACCCTAAAAACCCAATCTTTAATAGTATATCAATAGATACCTTGAGATAGAAGCCTATTAACAACTTCATTAGGATCCATATTAGAGTATCAATTCAGCTCAATAAAATTCTTTTTTTAATTCAGCTCAAATATCAATAATACCCACAAACTAAAAACAAAAAATACAAACAAAAACACCAAAAAAATCCAATCTTTAACAGTATTAAATTAATAAAGCAGACCTTGAGAAACAAGCCTATTACAGTATCAATTCAGCTCGACATATAAAAAAAACAATAAATACCCACAAACAAAAAACAAAAACACCAAAAAAATCCAATCTTTAATAATATTAAATTAATAAAGCAGACCTTGAGAAAGAAGCCTATTAACAGCTTCATTAGGGTCCATATTACAGTCTTTAAGAGTAGCATAGATCTCAGCTTCAGGACAATTAACAATCTCCTTCAAACTCATTACCATCTTCCTTGAACCACTTGGAATCTCCTTTAACCCTAATCCACCTCCATTATTATTATTCTTCTCGTTACCCCCCACCATTACTGCAATTATCTTCAATTCAAGATTATTATTATATATATTTTAATTAATTAATTATAATTACTATAGTTATTATTATATGTGATAAAGATCGAATCTTTATTGAAGAAATACGCAGTAGACACAGAGTGATGAGAAGAATTCGCAAACCCTAAACGATAAACAAAGAGGAAGATTGTTGCTACTTAATATATATATATATATATATATTTAAACCCTTGTTAGTTGTAATAAAACTTTATTGGTATTTTATACATGATAATCGAGGTAGATTGATATTAATTTTAGTATCAGTATTTATCTTCTTTTTTAAATTTATTGGTATTTTATATGAGGATAATGGAAGTAGATTGATGCAAATTTTTAAATTTAGATGTTATTTTATATTTTGTTGTATATTTATTAGGTATGATGGATATATATTGATTTCAATTTTTACCGATTGTAAGTAATGTAGGTAGATGGTATTTTAGGTAAGACTTGTGTTTTTTTTAAGTCATATCATATATGAAAATATTACTTTGTAATACGGAGTATAATTTTTCTTGATAGTCTCTCATAGGTTAATTAATACTTTTTTATGTTGTTTTTATTCATCTTGATAAAAATATATTAGATGTATGTGTGTGAAGTGAGAAAAGGATTATGTATTTATAATACAGTAATTTTTTGAGTATATGATAACCTTATCCATCCATGTAGATTAATTATAGTAAATTAGAAGTTTGTGGTGGAATAAAGATAAATTAACGTATTGTATAAGTTTAATTATTTTACGTCTTGTTGATGTTTGACAAAGTCTATCAATTGTACATATAAGTATCGTGGAGAAAAATTAACTTAAAACTAGATTCTTTTATTTATTATTATCTATTTTAGGTACATAATCATAATATAGAAAATCAAAATATTAACCACAATATGAGCATACTATAAATTGAGTTCAAGCATGATACTGTTTTTCTTCAATATAAAAATTAAAGTTGGTTGTTTGCCTACTATACACCAACCAAATAATTATTCATATTAAAAATTACTCTTTCTATTTTTCAAATGCATGCAATTGATTTTTTGGCATGCTAGTATTTACTCCATTTATGATAATATCGAACATGCCTTAATTAGTTAGATATTTTGTTTATGATAACATAATTACATTTAAATTCGAATCTAATTAAGATGCTTGCATATTCATATCTAAAAAACTAAATATACTTATTTGCCTTCAAATAATATTTTATTATTAATTTTATACTTTTAAAAATTTAACTATTGATGCATTTGACCATTTTACCCAAATCAAACCAGATCATAGACCAATCGTATATAATGTAATGTGTGTTTCTATATCCATTCGATACTTGATGCAAATTTCGATACAATTATCCGTTTGATACTATCAAACTACACATGAATAGAAAGCATTGGTCGATAATTGAAACGAACGGATGATTACTTAGATTAGATAAAACGTAAGTCTGTTCGAGTGATTCGGTATCCCGCTAGAGTTATTCGATGGTCCGTTATACCGATCTTGATTTTCCTACCCAAAGGGGAAGTAGTTTGCTCTCTAGTCTTGTGGGCATGGAGGGATTAGATAAAAACTTACATCCTAATCCCGCACGAGTTATGCGATGATCCGCTATACTGATCATGATTTTCCTATCAAAGGGAAAATAAGTTTTTCTCTGGTCGATTGTGGGCATGGAGAGATTGGAACTCCCGACACCCTAGTTCTCAGCCACGTATTAATCATCTTGAACGTGAAATATCTTTATTTCTATATTTTCAAAATACACGATTATGTGACTTTTTAAAATTAATTATACATTTCCTAAGTTACTCAATCCGTTCGAACACGACTCGATAACAACATAAAAGCATGATCTACATAAAATATGTGGAAGAGTTGAACAAGGAGGTGACAGTTGAAGATGAGGCTCCTCCACCTCCACCTCTCATTGCCACCACTCCCTCCACCACACCACCCCTCTGTCCCAAAACAAAAGTCCACTTTCATCCCAACAACTCAAACAAACAAAGACTTACTCACAACTGCTTTTCAAGCCACCATTTCAGTTGTATTATCTGCTGGACTTTTTTTCTCCACCCCTTCATTTGTTGCTGCCGAGTCAGCAACACCATCTTCTACAGTAGAGTTGAATAGTTGCAAAGAAGATGATGAGTTGGTAGAGTTTTTAGATAAAGAAGAAAATCAGGTGCCAAATAAATTCATAAATGAAAAATGACATTGTAATTATATGTTATATAGTATATTGTTTACATAAAAAAAAAATACCATTTTACTTATATTATATGTTATATAGTATAATTCGAACACGCACTAAAAAATTCAGAAATGAAAAATGACATCGTAATTATATGTTATATAGTATATTGTTTACATAAAAAGGACCATTTTATGTATATTATATGTTATATAGTATAATTCGAACATCCACTCTGACAGGTGGTGAGTAATGAAGGGATCGTGGAGGAGGCTTGGCAAATTGTGAAGGATAGTTTTATTGATTCTTCTCCTCAGCAAAGATGGTCTCCTCAATCTTGGCTTGTAATTATCTCATTGCACTCTTTATGAACTTTTATGTCCATTTTGCCTTGTCATAGTGTATTATGTCGGAGACTATATCGAAGTACCTTGAGTTCGTAGACTAAAAGCCAAGTATGAGCCACCAACACGGGACTGATTGGAGACGTGGGATTCATATAGTACATGCCACTTAGTAGGATAAAACTTGGTTTGGTTTTGCCTGTCATAATGTACTATTTGGGAAAAAGATTCAAGCTTTAGTACTCCATGTATTCATCCATTGCAAAACGTTTCACTTTTTAAAAGTTAAACTCTAAGGTTTTGTATATGTTGCATAATATCAACTATCAAGTGAAAACGTATCGAAAGATGGTATTTTGAACCTACTTTAGAATTAATGTTATTATTTTGATTGAAGTAATAGTTGTGGGTGTCAAACTAGACATTAATTTTGAAATTGAGGGAGTATATTTTTTAATGAGGAAAGTGGATTAAATAAGGGGCAATTGGTGCTAGAGATATAAATTGTTGATAAATTTTATGAAGATCAAATCAGCAGATAATTGGTGTATTGCTCGTGAAGTTTAATTAGTATCGGGTATTGAGTTTTCAGCTGAAGTTGTTGGTGTATACGTGAGAGTACAACATAGATTTGAACATTTGTATGCTGTTAAATATTGATGGAGAACAAAGAATGTAATTTAATATTGTTGAGTTAAAATGTATTTTTTAATTTCGAGAACTATCGCGTGAGCCTCTCTGTATGGTCTCATGAAACTTCTGTATTTTCATTATACTACAAACTGTTTGGGAAGTCATTGTATAAGGGTTGTGGAAGTTCTCGATAATCACGGGTATCATTTTGTTGGCAATCTTCTTACCTGACTTGCATCCACTAAGTTGCTTGAGTATTACGATGACTAGTCTTTATTTCTTTCAGGAAAAGAAAGAATATATATTGAGCGGACCGATTCCGACAAGATCAAAAGCTCATGATATTATTCGGAAGATGTTAGCTACCTTGAATGACCCTTATACACGCTTTCTATCTCCCCCAGAGGTATTTATTATGTGCTACCCTCTTCAACAATGAAAATTACAGTTAGAAGATGCGAGAACTGTGTTTTGCATAGTAAATTAGTAACAGACCAAGTGACTAGCTGAAAAACTTATGTTTTAGTGCCTTACTTGGCTAAGTGATCATGTTTTGACAGAAAAGTCAACATAGTTTTTGCGGTGATGCAATTTGAGTTTCTATATGATGAATGTTTTCCATTGAAAGTTTTTAACATATTTTACACTTTTATTTAATATAAAACCAATAACAAGAAAAACTGTTATGTCTTGCCTTAGTCTTTTATGTAATTGATTTCTAGTCCTTATATCATTGCTATTTCACTCACATACTTTCCAGTATTCTTGTTCCATGGTTATGTTACTTCCATTACACCTCAAAGTTCTCCAAGATGGCAAGATATGATATGACTGGAATCGGGATAAACCTCAGAGAAATTCCCAATGCCGATGGAGCAGTGAAGCTTAAGGTTTTAGGCCTCATTCTGGATGGCCCTGCCCACTCTGCAGGTCTGAGACAAGTACGTAGCTTGCATTTTATTTCACTCATCCAACTTTTTCATAATAATATACATCATAGTTCTTGTATATAACATCATACAACAAGAAGTTTACTGCGACGACATAACTCTAGTTTAAAGCCAAGAACGATTTTGGATCAGAATCGGGTACAATTTTTTTGCAGTATCATGCAGTGGCAGTTTTGTTGTGTTTGTTCCGATCCTGCAATTATGTGGTGATGATATAATGATATACTGCCACAAACCTCTAGGCTATGGCCTGCTTTTGACATATTGTCAAATTGGCATAGTATAAATGTCGTAAATGGATCAGCACCCTTTTAAAGGGATATTCTTGGCTTTCTCGATGCCAATGTAGCTCCATTTACATGATATATCGAGTCTAAATACATTAAAGATTTTCCTGTGGTCATCATGATGACGGAGAAGTCTGACACAATAGTATGTTAAATAATAGCACACTTGTCATTATATTCTACGATGAACCTTGAATTTCGATTTCCTCTTGCTTATATAGTTATATACTAACTAACCCAGCCAAACCAGGAAATTTTTTTGGTTGAATATTTACTAACGATATCCGTTATTTATGCTTCTCATTTATCTAAGACAAAATTGAAGAACTTCCGATATGTTGATTCATTATGAACTCTTTTGTATTAAAGTTCAAAATTGTGATTTTCGTTTCTTCTTATTTTGCCACCAAAGCTTATTATCTTTAGTTCCTTCTGAAATGCTTGAACTTTCATAGTTACTCTGTTTTCTTAGGGAGATGAAATCTTGGCTGTTAACGGGACCGATGTCAGAGGAAAATCAGCCTTTGAAGTCTCATCACTGATTCAAGGGCCCAGCGAAACATTTGTGAACATCAAGGTCTTGAAATTTGAAAACATCGTTGAAGTTGTTTAACCGACCTTAGTGCCATGGTGATAATGACTTGTATTTGTGATTAGATAAAGCATGGAAATTGTGGACCTGAACAGTCCATTAACGTCCAGAGACAATCTGTTGCAAAGACCCCTGTATTTTACCGATTGGAACAGGTCGAAAATACTTCGATATCTGTTGGTTATGTGCGACTTAAAGAGTTCAATGCTCTGGCAAGAAAAGATCTTGTTACAGGTACAGATTCTTCAGTCTCTCCAACAAGAATGCTCTAAAAGAAGCTTACCCACACACCCAAGATTTCCGAAGACCGTTCCATCTACTTTGCAGTTTCTAATTGTTTATGATTCACCGCCTATCTCAGATAGATTTTCTCAGTCTTCTTTCTTCTAAGAGAGATCGTAAACAGTACTCATTTTTCACATTTCCTTCAATGTTTCCAAGAGATAAATGAGATTGTAAGTTAGCTTCCTTGCAGCAATGGAGCGCCTTCAAGACATGCGGGCGTCATATTATATTCTTGATCTAAGAGATAATCGCGGTGGTCTTGTGCAGGTTTGTTGGCTAAACTTAAATTATACATATTTGTTTAATGTAGTACGGTATTAAATTATTTATGCCTTTGGATAGTTGGTAGAGCGCAAATTTATCCTAGACAAAGTTGGTAGAGTCTTAAACATATCTATGCATTTGGTTTGTTAATCGGACAATTTTATAGTATTATCAAGTGGGAGTCGCATACATGCGTAGGTGCTCTTTAAAATTACCTTGCACAAGCTAGATTGTTGGATTGTAGTTTTCATGAAGTTATTTTCCGGCTGATACATATCTGCTAGAGTTTTCAGATTATCTGTTTTTTATGTTTGTATTCAGTATTGTTAATCTTGTGCAGGCTGGTATTGAAGTCGCTAAACTCTTTCTCGATAGGGGAGATAAGGTATGTAATTAACCTTCTAACGACTTGTGATTTTTGGGCTATCTCTCAAACAAATATGTTGACTATATTTTATTCCCTTTTCACCAGTATCGCTTTTTCTGGTATTCTTAAAATTCTCTATTCACATGTTTGTTCTGAATTTTACCTAGATAGGGAAACAGACATAATATGTTAACTAATATCAGCTTCATCATACAATATTTATGCAACATTCTCAAAACATCCATGGATACACTTGGTTTTTATCTTTTCATTGGTGGTTTATGGCAGGTGACATACACTGTTGGGAGGGACCCTCTGTCTGAGAATAGTATTGTTGCAGAAGCGTCTCCTCTTGTTACAGCTCCTCTTATTGTAAGAGCAGATTTTTATGTTTTAATATAATCAGCTCTATGCCATGACCACATGTCTTGCGAAATGGACAAAAAAATGCACCAAGTAAAAAAATTTCAGTATTACAATGACTCTTGGGCTTTAGATACTAAGGTGTGGATGCTGGAAAAGTGAACTAGTAATTCACATTATCAGAGATGGTTAAATTTCTTTTTCATTAGAATCCTGTATTGGATTGTATAAATGTGTTTGTCTTTGGGTTTAATACTACTATTATTTCTGAGTGAAAGCTAATATGCATGTCATGCAGGTCTTGGTGAATAAAAATACAGCTAGTGCAAGTGAAATAGTGAGCTTCTAAGATTAACGCATTTTAGCCTGCCTAATATAATTGCTACCATTGTAACATGTATTATTTGTTTCAGGTGGCTACTGCTCTTCATGATAATTGTAAAGCTGTTCTTGTGGGTGACCGGACATATGGAAAGGTAGGGTCATTTAGTAGTGGGATTCGCATTTTCTTGTACGACTTGCACTACTTCAGTGTTAATTTATGCTCTCAACTTATTGTAATCTCTTCTACTCGCCCCCTCGCCCCTCGAATTGTGCTGGGCCTGCTTTTACGTTTCCTCACATGGCAACAAGAATGCTAGTTAACAATTACTTAGTTTCTTATGTGTACATCAAGGAAAAGTTCCTGTCTACCTTACATTTTTTCTTTTTTGGAAGTCCTCGATCAATTTTCAATATTTTCTATTCCTTTTTAACACAGGGTTTGATTCAGTCTGTATTCGAGCTGCATGATGGATCCGGTATAGTTGTCACTATAGGGAAGTATGTCACGCCAAAACACTTTGACATAAATGGTAATGGCGTTGAACCTGATTTTCGGAGTTTCCCAGGTGACTAGTTGAGAACTGTTTACATTCCTGTAATATAATTTGGTAAGCTGAAACTGGAGTTTTCTGAAATGCAGCTTGGGATGAAGTTAGCAAACATCTCTCGAATTGCCATAATAAGTCTGCAGAAGGATAAAGCACATGCTAGCTGTTGCTTTTGATGCGATGAGCAGAAAGCGTTTCACAACCACTAAGATGGTTATATGTATAGATCATCTCCTCTATCTCGGCTTGCTTGAAATTCCAATCCGAGTATCGATCAAATCTTACGAGCTAATACCAGATCATTGTCGACAACCAGTGGCGGATCTCATATTGTTCATGGTTGTTCAATTGAACCACCATAAGTTTCTGTAGTAGAGTTGGTAAGAAAGGATAAGTCCAGCTAAATAGCTAGACTTCGAATCCATGCAGCGTAATATTTTGAGCAACAGTTCTATTAGCTCCATTTGTTTTATGTGGTGTCTTTTTTAACTCCTCATCGTAGGAGGCTAGGAGCTATTAACATAATTATTAGCCTCTGCTCTAAGCCATAAGTTTTATATGGAGTACTATATAGGCAAATTAATTTTACACTTTAAATTTTGATGATGATAATCCACTCTTTTGTTATTTTTTTTAATCAATTTTTATATTAAAAAATGGAGCAATAGTGGAGTGCAAAACATTGACAACTTTTTGTAATATAAAATTCACCCCCAATCAATTCATTTTTTATGCAATAATCCATCCTTATAACATTGAGTTTTTATTATTAGACACTACACGTATCTTTTAGTATATTAAAACAAGAAATTGCTAAATAAATATTCTAAGCTTTCTTGAATACTTTTATTTATTGTATTAGAGGTATGGGAGTCACTTATGTTTATTTTGTCCAGGAATTTTGAAAATATATACCTTTCGTCGTTAAGAAATAGGAAGATTAGCGTAGAAAGCATGGAAGTATATAAATGTCAATTTTTTTAATAAATCGTTAAAGAGTCTTATATATTCAATAAATGTTTGAATAAGTAGATCCGCCCGATGTCGACAGCAGGTTACTGGCCATTCTGCCGGAGTCTGCCTTCTCCAGCGATTATTAAGCAGAAAAGCAAATTACTCCTTTTGTAGTTAGAAAGATTTCTGAACAATGAACATGAAGACATCATCGACATGTACTTAGTAACGTTTAGAAGGATTAATGTGGAAGCGGAATCAGAATTAGATTGAAGAAATAAAAGTAGGAGAAATTCTAAAAAAAAAAATTCACTTCAGCTCGCTGCCTAAAGATTGCTTTGCCACAACACCTGTACAGCTAATACTTTCTCAACTGCTCTCCACTTCTAAATAAGCCAGTGCAATATTATTGTCATGCCGATAATGGTTCGAGTTGATACAGCAGGTTCGTATTAGAGAATTTAGCTTCGAACAGTCATGTGACTATGTGAGGAGAGGGACTATAGGTGGGCCCATCGAAACAGTACAAAAATCTATGAAATGACTATTTTACCTAAATGAAACTTCCTGGATCACTACACTTACAAATAAAGGGACTAAAATAGTAATTTCACCCCTTTTTTGAAGGTACTATTTGAGTGTGAATTTATGTGCCTAAATAGGTTATTAAAAACTCGTCAGTAAATCAAAACGTACGCAGGCAAGACTTCTCTAGATTATCGAGTTATTTGGGTACATAATTTCTTCCTTAATATTTCCAATTATCTTAATATTCCTCTAATTTAGCTGCTAAAACATTGTATTTTTTTGTATAATAAAATATTGATAAGCATATTTGATTTTTTGCAACAATTTATTTTATATGCAGGTTTTTATTAGAGCAATAAATATGGATAAGGAAACAAAGCCCACAACTGAAGATGTAAAAATGGATCTGTTTGAGGATGATGATGAATTTGAAGAGTTCCATATTGATCAAGGTAACATATTTATTTTTTATTTCAGTTTTATGTATATATTGTAAGCACTGGCGGAGCTTAGGATTTTATATAAGGGTTGGATTCTTGTCTGGCTATTCACAAAGAAATATAAGAATTTAGGGAGCAACATAATTTTAAAGAAATAACTATAGTTTTGAAAAATGCTTAACTAAATTATTTTTAGAAAACTTAGGTAATAATCATCGAAGGACTCATTACCATTACTATTCTTATCTATCCGTGAAGTAGTAGATAGTCTTAGCAGTTCATGTATAGAGGCCCCGAGAGGGCTAAGGTGCCTACTATCTGAACCGCAATCACCTTAGGCGGAGCCTCTTTAGAAGCGTTAGGCATGTTGAATGTGCATTGGGGCATGTTGAATGTGAACGAGTATATTTTGACTCAAAGAAAAGAACCATATCTTATCAGCTGCATAGGCATTTATTGCGATAAATAAATAAATAGTAAATAATCTAATTTGTTCCACTTAGGTGCATAGTATATATTCTTGTTAGTCTCAGGGACATTGGATGAATTATGCTGTTTTACTTAAAGATGTGAGTGAGCTTGTATTTAATAAGAGAATCTATGTCGACTTGTTTTAGTTGTCTATGTTTTTCTCCGCTGCTAGAATAAGCTCTACTTCGACATTTTGCTCTGATCTTTTGTGGTTTGTTAAAGGACAAAGTAAAATGGTAATTTCTTGGTGATGGTAGTATATTGTATAGAAGTCACCCGTGTCAATTTTCTGGTGTTTTTGTACGTCTTTGGGCAAGTATCGGTTGAATTTGTTGTATTCTCGTTATTGCAACAATTGAGTTCAAAGAGTATGAATATGACATTCCAGTTTTGAGAGATAAGAGCTCGAGAAATGGACTTTACAAACAAGAGCTATTCCTGGTCTGGCTTTAGTATAATCGATCCTGTTTGCCCTTCTCCTACTTCATTTTCTACATTCAGATAATGGTAATTGAACGTTCATGATTACTCCCTTCGTTCCTTATACGTGCTTCTTTATTTTAAACTCTACATGCCAACCATTTCCAATTCACACAGTTGATAAGTGATGTTTTGGAATAAGTTCGTTTCTCCATTATCTTATACTTCGTTTGCATGGCTGTTTGGTTCCCTGTATTCGTTTTGGCAGAATGGGATGAAAAGGAGGTGAAAGAGATAACACAGCAGTGGGAGGATGACTGGGATGACGATGATGTCAACGATGATTTCTCCAAGCAACTACGCAAGGAATTGGAGGCCAGCCCTCAGAAGGAAAGTAACTAGAATCACTATCATTTGCTATGGAGACCGAGGGATAAGAGTCCTCGATGGCTGGGTTCATCGACTCTAGCTATGTCGAGACATGTTAGTATTTGAGTATTGCAATGAATTATAAGAGGTTGTGTATGGTAACTGTAATTGAGCTTTCGTCTGAGTTTCTTAATTGCAGCACTTTATATCTTTGTAAAAAGTGTGAAAGTGTCACACTAATGAAGGTTTATGCATTTTATATATTTGTGTTTCCATAAAACATGGGCATTTTTTGTCTTTCCAGAAACTGTCAAACACAATAAGCTAACACCAAAGATGCAATTATAAGGGCTTGTGTGCTATGCATCATATATGAATCTGATGTGTTATCTAATTGATATAAGATGAAAGTATCATCAACCTTAATTAACATAAACCATATCAATCAAGTTTGATATGACAATTTTATAATACATTGAGTTAATTATATATCAAAATCACTTTCAAATAATTGTAGGAACAAAACTTAAGATTATTTCAACTCTAATTCAACAATCCAAACAATCATTCGGTAGCAGTAGTAAACATCTGTTATATTTTATGTGATACAAATCTATCCTATATATAAAAAGTAAAAACTAAGGGTTATAATTGTTTGGTAAAGCCTAAAACCTCAACCAAGCTATCCACGTGTCCCAATTATGTGAGACACTATAATCATACAACTTCTCAAAACTGCCTATGTATCTCCTATTCTCAAGTCTATTTGGAAAAAAAAACGTCTCCCAAATGCTCTCATGCTTGGTTTCTCAATGCCATTTTAATTGTTAAAGCAGTTTGTAAAACGTTTTAACAAATCTCTATAATAGCCATCTATTTGATGGGATAATTTGTCTTCATCTCCATCTGTAAGCATGAGAAGGAGTTGTAATTTGAGCGGTTGTTATACTTCTTTGATTCCAAAGAGAAACGAAAAGGGGGTGGCTTGGGTGGACCAACTAAGAACGATTATTTTCTTACCCTCTAACACCATAATGTATTAAATTAACTCCCATGATGCAAATTAGAAAGAGAAATAACAAATCATTTATCATGCATGTAGAAAACAACATTGATTATCATATACGTAGTATTATTTATTACTATTTTTCAGCATTCTAGAAGTTGATTCATGTATATGATATATTCCTCTGATTATCAATTTGTTATGCCCATAGTACTATTACACTTATTGATTGTTGATTGATTGTTGACGATGAGCAGAAAAAAAAGTTTCCAAACGCATCCCCAACTCTAAAATAGGGTGAGAGTTAATAAAAATGTAGCGTTTCTAGTTTCCCTATTCTTAAGTGGTCCACTTCAAACTTTTTGAAACTCATTCCATGAATGTGTAAAAGTTGGGACTCCATACTTCACTTTACCATCTTCTACATCTATGGTACAAGAGTAAAAAGTGGTATGACCCACTCAATTTCGCATCTCCTATATCATTTATTAATGACTTGGGAATATAATAGGGAATTTGGTTTTGTTGAAAAATTAAATAGTAATAATTAAATTTAATAAAGTGGTATGAAGAGTTGATTTTAAAGAAATTCTATGAGGAATCTGGTGTGAATGCTCTAAAGGACTTCAAGACCATTCTCGATGAAGATGCAATTAAGCCCTTCGATTATCAACATGTGTGTGAGTACATTTAGTTTAATGTTTTGATAAAATCTAATGTGTTATTCTTCGGGTCAATGATCACCAACTAAACAAAAAGACTAATTTGATAAATATGTATGTATTATATTAATAGTGTGATTGAAAATTACAACGATCAAATGTTATGTAAAATACACATTGTCACAAAAATCATGAAGTCTTCTACTTGCCCTCGGACAAAGAAAGATGAACGATGTTCGGGTCTCACACTTTAAGTTAGCTCATTGTGGGCCCAGATGCTGGGCCTCATCTCGAGGCACGTAAGCTTTTGACATCGTGCGACGACCTCACAGCGTGAACCCATTTTAACCCAAAAAGCTGACAATTGTTACATTGTCCGTCCAAATAAAACGATCCAATGACGATGAGGTTGAATGCCCAATAGACACAAAAATAAAACCCTAGCAAGCTCTGCTTATAAAAAACCTCTTTCACAATACAAACTCATAAACCCTCTTTTCATTACATGTTTATTCGATTACATCAATGTAGTTTTATTTATTTGAAGGAATATGATGAGGATTAATTGTCGCCCCAGTCTTACTTGCTTCATTATTTGTTGCAATTTGGTGATTGACCTTTTTTCACTTCTGATTCCTAAATCCGCTTTTTATTTAATTATTTCAGGAGAAATGAGGATACACATCCACCTTTTCTGCTATTTTCATGATGAATCATTACATGCACTACCATCTGATCTCCTTCTTAATCTACACTCTAAATTTTAATAATTTCTTTTTTTGTAAATTAGCGATCCCCGATGTCATCGCCATCGACAAATTATTTGTATTTAATTAATTAAATTGATTTGCAATCTGTGATGAGATTTTGCCCATTGGCTGAGTAATCAATGATTATCGCAATTAAATTATCACCATCTTTCGGCTGAGATTGCTATTTTATTATTTTTAATTGTTTTTTTAATGAATTTGCCCTTGGTATCTAATGCTCAGACTATATTTGTTGCTGGGTGTTTCGTTTTTCAGGGCATAAAATGAAAAATGAACAGATCTTGCGACACAGTTTGCTTATTTATTACAAGCTCTCTGTTACTATAAAGCTGCTCACATTTTTTGTTATAAATTATTGTTTGTTGTTACTAGTCATCTAAAATGTTAATTTTGATTGTAATTAGCCACGATCAAATGATTTTAAGTAGTAGGTTGAGTGTTAAATTAATTATTATTACTAATCTTTTTATTTGGTGAATCTATAATTGTTGAAGGAAATGAGTGTCGTGGAGCATTAGGGTTGGCCTAATAACATGGATATTACTTGTAACGTGGTTCAGTGTTCGAGTCTTTTGAATTACCACTTCAATTATTATAAAAGAAACTAGTGGGATGTGACGGGCAACAAGACAATGGTCTAACTACCGAATCCAATTTTTATAAGCTTATTGGGGATTGTTCTAAGAACCTTACCTTATGATAGCTTCTACAATAGCGATCTAAAATTGTAACAACCTTTTAAAAAGCTTAAAGCTAGTTAGAATCCACTATAAAAATGGTGAAGAAAGATCTCAATTCACAACGGAACACTAGACTTCCAACCAAGCATGAAGATAGATAAAACATAATAAAAAAGGAAGAGAGATATCTAAATAAAAATCAATTCTTCAACATAGCCTAACTCACTTTACTTTAAAACGAAATGCCTTGGCATGTCACAAAAATATATTTCCCACAGGCATATGTCGAAATTGTAATATCACATTTCTCTTATTGTATGGATTTCACATTGAGTACCTGCTCCACACACACAAAACAAAAATCAGTATGATATGAAGCATGGAAGTCCATTGCAGAAAAAATTTAAATAATCGAATTGCCTAGCCAGAATTGTATCATAAAACAAATTAATCAAAAAAATCATAAATTATTAATTTAAGACACTATTCTCGAGTTCGGATCACAAAAATATTATATTAGAGTATTTTATTAAATAATCGAGATTAATTTTTAAGCTTCTACAAGAATGATATTGTTGAAAAAAGAAATAAAAAAATGAAAATGAACAAAAACAATAATTATTAATTTAGCATTCATATCTTGAGTCAATATCTTCGAGACGTTTATTAAATAATTTAAGATTAATTTATCGTAGCTCAAAAACAAAAACAAAAAAGTGTCAACAAAGTAGCATGGACCGCGAGATGAACAGTATAACCTATGGACCGCTCGCGGCAATCGACATCCAGTTTTTCGAGTCGGAACGCAATTATTATCTTAAAGAGTTTATCAACAATCGTCATTTCAATATAGCTAATAGTTGCAAAAAAAAAAGGAATCAAACAAGCAATAAAATTATTAATTTAGCACCCTATGCTCGAGCCTAACTACTAAAAATATTATATATTGGCAGCTTTATTAAATAATCAAGATTAATCGATCCTCGAATGACAGACAATATTAATAAAGATCGGGTTCACTTTTGGTTTTTTATTCATTTTCAACTTTGATCTTTAAATATATTTATTTGTGTTGTATAATATCTTATAAAAATATATCAATGGAAAGAGTTTGAATGTAATTTTATCGATATAATTTTCTATCAAAGATTATACAATACAAAAAAAAATATCTACACAAAAGCTACATTTAACAAAAAGCTCGCAAGCGACAATCTGCGGTCATGAGTATTATTTTAAGGCTATTAAATAATCAAGATTAATTTATCGGCGCTGAAGCCGTGACTGCTAGTAGCTTTATTAAATAATCAATAATGTGGTGAAGAAACAAGATTGGGGAAAATGCATAACTAAAATGGTGACCAGGAACTAATGCTAATTGTCTTGAATGAAGAAACCCCCAAGCTTTCAAAACCATACTCTCTACAAATGTAGATGACACGAAATACTAGAGACTGCAAAATTCAGAAGACAAATTATATATCCTAATAACATAATCGTTGAAGATTTACTATGTGTACAACAAGGCGATTTGCGGAATGGTTTCTGAAGAGAACTGTCAAATTAGTCCTTGGTAGTCTAGTTTAAGCTTTTTATCAATCAAATTAGTCCTGTGTCATCTTTTAGACCTCAAGCTCCTAATGTTTTTTTCTCAAACCGACATTTCCAGAGAGAGTTGCGGACATGAACCTAAACTGAATTCAACCTCCTCTACGTAGATAAAGGTATAAACATGACTACATTGTGAAGACAAGAGTAATCTTAAATGTCCTTAAAAGCTCACTGTATTGAACTGAAGAAGGATCTAAATCGTCAACAGGAAAACATTAGATTGACGAACCTCAAGCATTACATATCTTAGACTTCATTACAGTAAACAAGAGACAGTCTCGATTGCAAGGTTTCCGAAACCAAAAAGCAAGTGAATTACCTATCTACACCTGTAAATGCCTCAAAGAGTCCGCAGCAACTCTTCCAAGAAGTTGCTTTTTCTGGTCGAACAACAAAGGTGACACTGGCCTGCATGTAAGTAATGGACAAAAAGAAAAAATTGAGCCACATCTTGACGAGGGTTCACTTCGCAAACAAAATTAAAAAGAATAAAAACAAGTTTTAACACCTGGATATCTACAGTTCCAAGAACTTTGGATCCTTTCACATCTTTAGCATCATCCTTAGCGTCAACTCTTGTGGCATTATATAAAAGCACCATTTTTTCTTCGTTTTTGTCCACTGCACCTTCTGAAGTTGCTGCCTCATCAACAATGTAATTCTTCTTGTCCTCTGTTTCAAGCTCTTTTGAAACTTCAGGTAAACAGGCATTTTCTTCATCCTTATGATTCGCTGGTGCCAGCTCTTTTCTGACTTCATCTAGTCTAGCACTTTCTTTGGTCACTAGAGTCGTATGAGTAGCTTCAACGGGTCCTTCAGATGCCGAAATAACAGCTTCAACCAAATCAATTACTGGGGCATTTTCCGATATCGTTATTTTTTCCTCAACTTCTCCAGAACCATCAGAATCGCTATTGGTGCCACTGCTAGGAGAGTCTCCATTCTTCTGATTAAATCCATTGCCCGGCCCCGAGTTCCCTTCATCTTGAACACCACCATCGTCCTGACCTGCTCCCTTTTCCATTTGAGCATTGCCATTTTTCATATCAGTAGATTTCTCAACTCCATTGTCGACGTCAGTAGTGTTGTGGCCACCATCACTTTCATGATGCTTCAAATCCTCATCCCCTATAATAATTTGGTCCATTTCCAAGGGTTAAGCCAGAATTCAATCGAACTAGTGAATTGCATACGCCTCTATGAGCCAAGCTAAATACTAATCACCACAGACTTATCATAGCTCTAATTTATTAATTGCACCACTTTCCCTTGTCAACATAAGTACTACTTTATCATTCAAAAAAATTAGTACTCCAACTAACAAAATTTCAACCTTTACAACAAAATTGAGCAATCAATGTAAGCAACTAGCATTAATACATAAAAGATCCAAGACTACATCTACATAACATTACAGAGCAATAATAAACTGAATCGATAAAAGTGACATAATTTTAGATAAATGGCAAGCAAGAAGATGATAAATCAAGCAAACAAGAAGGCAGGCATACAAAGGTATATTAGGAGACAGATCAAGTAGAAAATATGTACAATAATTGAAATGGAGCAAGAATTTGTAGGGATTTGATTCAAACAGAAAAAAAACACATTTTTCCAAATACCATTAAGGAGTAACAAATAGAACAAATCAAAACATACAGACATTCATATACATAACATAAGTACCATGAGCAAATGAAGTAGTAGAACTAAGGTTAGCAGAAGAAGGGGTTGTTGGTTTAAGTTTTTTCTGGTTTTTCTTGGCTGCTTTTCTCTTCCTGGCACCTGAAGGCATGATCTTGTCTTAAATTAGAGTCAGCAAATGAGCAAAATCAATCAAATTGTTGGTGGGGTTGTCTGCAAATCAAGAAAGAAACTGTCAGAATCTCTCTCTAGACTAGAGGCATTGTACTTTTTAGTGTACTTTATTTTGGAGGGATTAAATTTCGATTTTCAAAATGATAATAGGATCTGCTGTAATAATACAATGAGGAACTGGTGGATTCTGACAATGACAGCGGGATCTACTATAGATTCAACTTTCAAGTGTCCGGCTCCACTTTATGAGAGAACCGACAATAAGTAAACGCCATCATCCTACTTTTTCTACGTCAGACGTGTCTCGAATCACGCAAATGATGTAGACCAGACACTACTTAGTAATAAGCTTCCTCGTCCCATCACCACATACCGCGACAAGGATCGTTTCACACTTTAATCCCTCTACTGCCAGACATGAATTCGGCAGAATCGTTAAGATAAGCTTAAGCCACACTTTAAGACCTTCTTCTAGTGCAAGTTTCGTTGGAGTAATTAGTAGGCTAAATTTCATCTCACGCCCGAATCCATCAACTTATTTCAAATAAATTTCAACCTCAGATTTTTATACTCAAATTTTGAATACATAATCAATTTTAATGCGATAATTATGTCAAACAAATTTTATTAAACTCGTCCACCTATTTTAATGAACCTAATTATACATCATTTCTAACCCAAACTTGACTTTCAAAACAACTTCATCATCTTTCCAACCCATCCTACCACATCTCCAATCCCAAGCAATCCCCACCACCCCCAATTAAAGACGTCGAACAAGAATCGAATTTACATCAAATATTTCACAAGCAAGAGATGGTATTGCCTTACTAGAGTTTATATCTACATGTTGTTAGCTTGAAAAAAGGAATTAAAACTTGATCAACTAACTAGCGAATAGTAACTAAAAATAGTCCTCTTCATATATTTAAGGCTTAATTTTTTATTTATAAGACTCCAATTTTCACAAACTTTTCAAACAAACATCTAAACTGCTTAACCTTCAACAGTGCATTCGCGATGATTTTTTAGCACTCAGATGATCTAACCGTCACTACCTATTCACTCCCCAAATTTATATCCTACTTACTTATTTTACTACTTTTTTTCTCCCTCATTTTTAGTCTTTTTCAATTGTATTAAAAATAAAAATAAATAAATATTTTCGTCATATACAAATATAAATTTAAAAGACATTTCATTCAATATTCATATTTAATATATTATTTTATTTTAAAAATTAATTTTATCCTAAATTTCTATTGACATATTTAAATATTTAATTTTCAATTTTCTAAAATACAGAAAGTGTTTTACCAAAGATCATACATAAAAAGTCGGGAACAAAAAATAAAAAAGTTGATGATTGAGATTGAATTCTAAAATTATGTAAAAATCGATGTGGATAACGAACTACATAATAATAGAATCTAATAAATCGGACTCACATTTTAATGAAAAATGCAGCCTCTAGTCCACAGTGCACTAGCATATTGTAGAACATACTATTCACAATGCTTAGTAAGTTACTTAATTAACATCATTGATGCTCTCTGTTATCTTCAATTCTCATCGTGTGCCAACATTGAGGGTATTGTTATTTATTACTAAGCCTCAATAATACGGAGTAATATATAGAGAAACATATTTCTTTCACACAACTATTTTTCGATTTTTTCCTACAAGATGTTTTCTTGTGTAGAATGAGCTACAATTAGATTGAAATAAAAATCAAAGAATAATAGTACATGCAATGTCATGACTCCAAAAAACCAGTCATCCTAAGAATTGAATTCCTTACTTCACTCAAATCCCTTCCTTTCAAAGTCCTCCCCTTCCCAAAACAAACCGAAAACCCCACCATTTCCATGGCCAATCTCTGCCGGATAATCAAATGCGGCGGCACAAACTCACCGTCGCCACCACCATAATCATATTCCAACCATTTCTTCCCATCAGGGATTTTTACAGGAATGGACAAAGCCATAGTAGTATTCTTTTTCAACTTCTTTCTTTTAGCACCTCTAGTACTAATACCATTATTATCATTCTTGAATCCCCTGGAATAATTCAAATCCAATGGAATTTCTTTAGCTTCAACATGGTCTTGCAGGAACATTACTTCACATTCCTGAAATTCTTCCTCAGCCATGAAATGATTGAAAGGGGACTTTGTTTTTGGTTTCTTGAAATGGAAAAGTTGTAAAGAAAAGGACAATGAGGAGAGGATTATATAGGGAACATAAAATGGAAATGAATGATTAAATAAATGAAAAAACATGGAGAATCTGAAACGTAGTGAGTACACTATAGAAATATGATGGTGTCAATGCAAAATGAGCGTTGAGTGCGCTTCTAGTTTTTCTCTAATTCTTTTTTTGGAAGCAATAGAAGCTTACATGCCTATAGGATAAGATTAATACTCCTTACCTCATCCATAACAATCATAATCACATTCGAATTTTACGATCTCCAAAACATCTACTTAAAACGTAGTTTATCTCAATTCTACAATCAGAAAATTATAAAAAAGTTTCGATATTTCAAAATATATATTAAAACGAATCTAACAAAGATCACACACGACTATATTATTTATTATCTAAGAATTTAGACCACTAAAAGCTTTTCAAAGCTAATTCCAAAAAATTAAAATACGACTACGATTTAAACTATAGTTGTTAATATTGGATTTATACATTAAAACAAGGGAACGGCTTGGTTACTTGATGTCCAAGGGTCTTTTAGTTTACTTCCATTGAAGTAATATTCCATTACAAAATTGTCAAATACTTGCATATTCTATATATTAATAAAACGAGTATACTCCTATTACATTGTACTTCGTTATCAATTAGTGACATGCTATGTCTAATAAAAACTTATATAACGAATGGTGAATGGACGACTGACCTTTTCTTGGGGCATATCAAGTTCAATTATGTAACACCATGGTGAAACTATATATACTCGGTACGTAATATGCATTTGATGAGTACTATTAATTGCACTTCATTTTTTTCTACTATCATAAGTCATAACAGTATCAAATAATACCAATCATTATGATGGAAGGAGAAATATGTATTGCAGTCAAAAGGAGAAGAAGTTACAGTGCAGACTTATTTAACATGGAGGTCATTTCTAAGATCAAGATTGCTTTCACTCTTTCAGCAACTTTCTCTGCATATGATCAGTACATCTATGGAAAATAAGGGAAGCTTCAGTCATTCCTGGTTCCATCAACGACTATCTTATAACCACCAATGCATTTCTGAGAGCAAGGTATCTCTTCACGTAATCTGGGGGAAGTGACCTAATGATCTTGAAAACTTCAGTATTAGCATATCGCAATTTGGTCCTTGGATCAAAGTAGGGAGCCTGCATCATACACAGATAAATACTCATTAGCTTGAACATCTGCCGTGAGAACAATATCAACGTTGTCATCAACCAAACGCCACTTAAAATTTCAGATATCCTAAGCATATTTGAGATGGGGAACAGATTACTTCTCAGATAACAGTACACTGTCAAGTTCTGAAACTCGGAGATTTATTGAACAGTTAATACTTGACTTACATTATAAAAGCCTATAATAGAGATAATAATCTGGTATACATAATTACTACATCAAGATAATTGCATGGACTTCTAGCATGACAGATTATTCATTTCTTACGAGAAGCTTACGAAGGAATAAGTCAGATAACGGTTGGTCATGTAAGGTGCATACCTCAAATCCAGTTATATCACAAATTCTTTTGCAAGGATGCATCGATGGAGGTGACTCAATGTTAACATCTGAAGGAAAAAGCTTAATACATAAGTAGCTGTGTAAATCAAACCCATCATGCGAATGAGAGATGTCAGTCGGCATAGCTAAAACAGAAACGATACTTAGAGGTACCAGGGATTTATGAACCATTGTACAACTTCTTATGATAGGTGTTCTAATCAGAAATACAAGACCTCAAACCAAACATATCCTCATTCCTCACTCAGAGTATGCTTACTGAAAATAGTCCTAGATACAAATTTAGTCCACCACTCTGAAACGGAATTCCCCATAATCGCTAGCGAGTTTTTCATGCTAACGGCCTTCCCACGCAAACACGCTTCAAAGATCCAAGTAATCCAACAGGCACTCCATGTAATCAAGAGTAAGAAAAGGAAGGATGAGGAAAATAAGGAAATATCCTGTCCTAGAAAACAAAACCTTCATCATTCCCCTTTATAGGCTTACAAATAAACCTGCAGCCAAACACGGTTTCTCCCTTCCTCTTTGAGACATGCAAATGAATTCCTACCAGGCTCGCCCTCCTTTCCAACCCCCTGTTAAAGCCTTAAGTCCCCCGGCTTCCAACAAAATCATATCTTGAGCATTATTCCAATTCCACAACTACCAAAAGTCCCCTTTAAAGCCCTTAATTTTACGATTATCAACGATTAGTATCAAGTTAAAGTTCCTATTTTTTTTTCTTGTTTATTACACACCACTATTAAATGTGTTATAAGGACAAGTAACATCAAAATTATTACAGCAAAAGCTCAAAAACCTTCATTAACACACAAATTAGAAGCATAATCCATCAAAAACACACAACAAAATACACCAAAAAATAAAACAAACAATACAAATTAACAATAACATAATAAGTCAACCAAAAAACAAAGACCATAAAATTATACAAACAATACAAATCAACAATAACTTAATAAACAAAATAAATCCTGAAAAGGGTATTTGTAAACTCACAATTGGGTTCATCAGGGGGGTAATTTTGGTAATTTTCAGCTTGAATAATTTGCTTAATATGCTTCCATCTGACTTTAGATTGGCCTTTAGGGTATTTAACATAGCTTTGAATTTTCTTGAAGCTGAAGTGTGAAGGCAACACTAGCTCCGCCTCCACCACTTCCCTCTCCATGGATTCTCTGGCGAGGTCAACGGACGGTGGTGTTTACTAGTGATCGGAGTCAACGTTTCTGGGAAGTTCGAGTCAGAGTTCTTTTTCAGATTTTGTTTCAAGTCGAGTTCGAATACTATTTTATTCTCGTGGAGTCCGATCGAATCTATATTGGAAAAAGTTTGGATCGAGTTCGAGTTCGAGTACACGAGTTTTTTTTTCAAGTTTTGTTTGGAGTTGAGTGGAAACCTAAAAGTTCGACGAAGTCGGCCTAATTAGCACTTAAAATGTTTGTTTTTCGGATCAAGTACTCTTACTGCTTGATAATGCTCAAGGCTTAAAAAATTAATTTTTTATATTTAATTTTAATTTTTAAAACCCTCGAATCGACAGATTTGTTGGATACCGTTGTAACTTCTCACTAAGTGTTCCAACTGCCTGTTTGGCTGCTCAAAATTGTGAATCAATCCATTTCTATCGATTCTCTTAAAGGCCGGTTCGATTTGCCTAACTTACCTGCTCTCATCGGTTCCTAAGCTCGTTGAATTTCTATTACACATTTTGAGCATATCGTCTTTAAACTCAAAATTAAAGTTCTTAAACTATATTTAACCTTGTAATTTCAAATTTAACTCCTTTTTAATATTAATTATACAATCTGGGGATAATACATTCAATACACACAATACCACTATTTTTACATATCTTTTGAGATGGTTTATATTGTTAGTTTTAGAAATATTTATATATATTTTATTTTCATTATACTCCAATAATGAACAAAGCTTAACTGAATTTCTTCTTAAAATATACACGTAAATACTACAAGATCTTCAAAGCGATAATAAATAAAATTGAAAATCTACACAAAATTTAGAAATCGGGTTCGATTCGGGTTCGGTTATTTCCAAAGGCCGAACCTAAATTAGTTCGGGTTCTCTCACGCCGAATCCCAACGGTTCGATTCCGATCGGGTTCCAAAAATTTCATATTTTCTATTTCTGCTCTCTATTGATTAGATTATTTAAGACTCTACAGTTCTAACTAAAGTGTATCACTACTTAAGGCCTCTTTTACACACATAAAAGATGATACTTGGTGGTTCCCCATTTGAGAGCTTATATATTGTAAAACAATAAGTTTATATACATAAATAAAAGCAGTGTAGGGGGAAATACGCGTCATAAGGGCCTACTTCATGATTTGAGAGTGTGGGATCCACACGCTTGCCTACGCGAGTGGGCCTTTTTTTTTGCTTTTTTTGTGCACGTGTTTGTTTTTACTTTTTTTTAATTACATTTATCGATTATTTAATAATAAACTCTCTAAGATAATATTTTCGATGCCGTTTATAGATACTAATATATTGTTAATAATTCGTGATTTTTTCGTTTATTTTACATTTTTTTCGTTCTATTTTTTTATTATTATTTACAATCACCAACTACAATAGAAACTCGATTATTTAATAAAATCTCTAAGATAATATTTTTGACATCCTTGTTGTGATTAAAAGGCTAATAAATTAATAATTCGTGGTTTTCCGTTCTTTTTTCATTTTGTACGCACGGTCATGTCGTCCCGACTGAATAAGGCCAAATTAATAATTCGCTGCCTTTTTCATATTTTTTTCTTTTTAATTTTTTTTACAATTATCATCCATTTAGAAAGCTTGATTATTTAATAAACTCGTTTAAGATAATATTTTACGGCCCGACTACGACAGGTGTGCTAATAAATTAATAATTCGTGTTTCTATTCTTTTTTCATTTTACGCACGTATTGGGCACCTTGCTTTTTTCGCTTGTTTTTTTATTTTTTTACAATTATCTAATTAATAGTGAATCCCCGATAAATTAATACTTGATTATTTAAAAAACTCTCTAAGGGTGCTAAGTGTATAATTTGTATTTTTTTCAATTCATTTTTCAGTTTTTTTTTCAATTACCAACTACAATTGAAATTCCATAAATTAATACTCAATTATTTAATAATTCTGCATAAGATTTTTATTTCCGACCTCGACTTTAAGGGATGAGCGCTAAATTAATAATTCTCTAAAATTATAAGAGAATACATTGAGCACTTTATAATTCTATATAAAATGGAAATTAATAATTCCTTATATACTATATATTACACACGAATGACGGCGGGCGCTTAAAAATAACTCAATTGTTTTTGTTGTTGAAAACAATTTCATTGGTATCGCTCTAATTTTCCTTATCATCGCAGTTAACTTCTGTTGTCGCTTAATCTCTAAGATAATATTTAATTTTGGTTGTCCTCACTATCGAAACCAAAGATTTTTGATTTCTATAATTATGCCATTTCGCAACAATCGTTATAACAATTCATTTTACTAGTTTTGAAGTAAACGCGATTACCTAAACTCGTGTTGCTCAAATAAGAATTGTTTATTACTGTATTTTAACTCGCGATAATATCGCAAGCATGCTTTATCATTGATTCACGCATAACCGATATAATAATTATAACGGTCAATTATATTATTATATTGGCTAATATTATCGTAGCCAAGGCCACACACATACAACGCCAGACATGTTGTTCAAATAGTAATTGTTTTTATTTTTAATCTTTTATATATATATATATATATATATATATATATATATATATATATATATAAAGTTTAGCCAGGCCCACACGTGGTCGTTATCAGTTTTGGCCACGATACTCTTTTTTCTTCAATTATTGTTTTTTCCTTTAAAAAAAAAATTAAACTCGTTATAAATTAATACTAAATTATTTAATAAACTCTAAGACAATAATCTTAGCTCTGTCTGACTGAAATAAATCAGAGAAGTTTCTAGGTAGAATTAATATTCGATTCTTTAATAAACTCTCTAAAATAATATATTTTTCTAGCTTCCCGACTGGGATAGTGTTTGGTTTTTTGTTTTTTATTTACAATTATCATCTACAATATTTTCTACTTGGCCTCGACTGGTATTGCGCTAAAGAAGAATTCGTATTTTTTTTTCGCTCCTCTTTAATCTTTTTTTTTGGCAATTTTCAACTATCGTTGCAGTTCTGACAAATTAATATCGATTCTTTAATAAACTTTCTAAGATAATATTTTTCATTCCTTCCCACTGGGAATATGGTGATAAATTAATAATTCTAAAATTTATAAGATAATACATTGATAATTCGCCAAGTTTTTAAAGAACCCGACTTTTTATTGAACCATTTTTTGCTGCACAGCCATAAGGACATTAATTACTTCTTAATAATCGCTATTTTACAAATCTTTATATCTGTATTTAAAAGATTAAATTTCAAGCTCATAACTATTACCCTTGGCCCATATTTAATAATTAATATTTCATTCCACCAATCGGTAATTTTACGAAGATATATATAATACTTCATCCGTCTCAATTTAATTGACTACCCAAAGAAAAAAATCGGGTTTTTCATTATAAGTTGATCAAGTTTATTTTATCAACGCAACTACATTTCAAGCCGTGATATCTCATAATATTATTTTTATCGGCTGATATCATTTATCTTTCAAAATCAGACAATCAACGATTTTATTAATAAAATATTTTTTTCTAAACCATCGAAATGGAGGAGTATGAGTTCAATCTTAACCTTACATCATTTTGTAGTTATGTTCATTTAAAAAAACAATAATATATATGTCGCTAAATCATCGATTCCCAAAGACTATGATCACCTTTGTCTGACAAACAAACTTATCTTCCTTAACCCTATATATAAATATATATATATAATTATCCATATTTATATGAATTAATCAAAATTATTTAAATGGAAGCACATATATATATATAATTATATATAGTCCTATATATTAACTATCTTAATGGAAGAATATATATAAATTATATATTTATATATAGTCCTATCTTTTAATTAATCAAATTTATTTTAATGGAAGAATCAACATCTAGTAATCAAAACGATGTCTTAGAGCACTTTAGTGATTCATCAGATGACTTTCTTGATTGCTCCGACTCCATCTCCGCCACCTCTGCGGCGGCGACGCCGCCGGAGAAGGGTCTCCGCCGCCGTAGATCAATTCCTCATGGGGGAAATAGAGGGTCAGGAGTTTCAGTGTTGGGGAATTATAGGAAATTCAAAGAGAGGAAGCTCGAGTTTTCGAGGGGTTTGATGGGGAATGAGAAGGGGATTGAGAATGATTTGGTGGGTTTGGGCTCGATTGAGGTAAAGGGTAGTGGATTTAGGGGATTTAAAGAGGGGGGCAATGAAGAAAAAGAGGATTTTTTGGTGGTTAGTAATGAAAATGAGAATCTAATTGATGGTGATTTGGAGTGTTTGGGCTCGATTAAGGCGAAAAGTAGTGGCTTTAGGGGATTTAAGGAGGGGGGTAATGAAGAAAAAGGGAATTTTTTGATGATTGCTAATGAAAATGGGAAGGAAATTGATGGTGATTTGGAGGGTTTGAGCGGAATTGAGGCGAAAAGTAGTGGCTTTAAGGGATTTAACAATGGGGGGAATGAAGAAAAAGAGGAGCTTTCGGTGGTAACGAATGAAAATGGTGAAGAGAGTAGGGATTCAGTAGGAATTGAGTTGAATGATTTGGAGGATGATGATCTATTAGAGGGAAATGATTCGAATAATAGAGGAACTGAGGATTTGAATAATAGTGTTTTGTTGTTTTTTGTTAATTTGTTGATTAGATCTATTACATTTCAGATAAGTTTGCTGATTTATGTTGTTATGTCTCCCTTATGGTTAGTTTATAAATCGTATATGTTTCTGATTGATCCGTTCGGGATAATGAGGCGTGGAAGAAGTTATGTTGTTGGTAAGGTAATAAGAATGTTGAGTGATTTCAGTAGCAGTCTGTCGCCCTTTATATATCAGTGGTTGAAGGAGCACGATTCAGTGTGGAAGTTGGGGATGAAATTCGGGTGGGGGATTTTATGGTCGGCCTATGTTGGTATAATCTTGGTAGGGTTGTTGCTCCTGGCGTTTGTCATGGGTGGATTGGTTGTCAAGGGTGTTGTGAAGGAGCCACTTAGGATTAAGGAGAACCTGAATTTTGATTACACAGAGAAAAGTCCAGTCACTTATGTGCCATTAGCACCCCAACCCACAGGGGATCATTTGGTGGAGTATAAGGAGAATGTGCAAGATCTTGGAAATATGGGTGGACGCAGAATACCTCCTAATCGTAAGTTGCAGGTAACTGTTTCATTGAAGCTGCCAGAGTCTGACTATAATAGGAATCTCGGAATCTTTCAGGTATGAAGATATGGTTAGATCACTAGATGGTTGTACATTTTTGTGTTAGATGCTGGTATCAGTTCTTATAACAAGTTTGAGATTATTAGTGTAGTTTTTATTATTATGCCTGTGATAGAATGATTTAGAATGGCTTCAGCAACGACCTTGGATAGTTTGTATTTGGTGATCTTGTAATTGATGATTAATTTTGTATGACGCTGTTCTTATCTCTAATTTGTCCTCTTTTCTAGATATAGTCCTCCAATATGTTTGATCTTTTTGCATGTAAGAAGTTATGGTCATTTTCCGGAAAGGATCCCCTACCTCCTTTTGATGCCTCCCTTTATGCCTCCTTGCTATAAAATTTATACATCATGCATATGGTGGTTACATAATAACTACCCATAATCTTTTCAATGCATGATGTACAACATTTTAAAGCAGTAGACATATAAGGATGCATGTTAAGGAGGTAGAGGATCCTTTCCGGTCATTTTCTTAGTTTTGTGGTCAGTACCAGTTCTTCCACTCAACTGTTGAAGTTCAATGGAAGGCCCAAAAACCTTATACCCCTCCCTTTGATCAATATTTGAAGAAGGAAGACAATGAGTTGTTGAAAGAGTTCATAGTATCTTTACATGCCCATTCCCTCATCCACTGTAGTTGTCCGAGTCATGCTAATCTTTCTTCTTTCTTGTGAAGGTAAGGGTGGATTTACTAACTGCTGATGGTAAGACCCTTGCAAGCTCAAGGCGGCCATGCATGTTGCGGTTTAAAAGTGATATCATCCGCCATGCATCGACATTCCTAAATGTCGCACCTCTGCTAACAGGCTATTCATCAGAGTCTCAAACTATCAACGTTAATTTTAGAGGCTTCACTGAAGGTAGTAGACCAACTGCATGTTTAAGAGTAATTATCGAACAGCGTGCTGAGTTTCACCCTGGTGGTGGTATCCCTGAAATCTATGCTGCATCTTTAGCTCTGGAGTCTGAACTCCCGCTGCTGAAAAGAATTATGTGGTTCTGGAGAAAAACATTATTTGTATGGATTAGCATGACGTTGTTCACTGTGGAGTTGTTTTTCGCCCTTCTGTGTTGCAAACCCCTCGTTATCCCGAGAGTAAAGCTGAGAGAAAATTCTGCTAGGCATAATGCTCCAGGCGTCAATCCTCGGGTTCAAAGGTAGTTAAATTACTGTGTTCACCTGAAGAGTTTCATACAGAGTACCATTTGAAGCCTTGTGTGTTTTGAGTTTGTTTTGTAATTAACCAGTAACAGGTTTGTCATATGATTTCCCCTGTTATGGACTTGTATGACATAACTTAGAATGTGCTTCCATTTTAGTCAAATTATCAAAATTCAAAACTGTACGATCTTTTAGGAATGAAGTCCAAATAGAGAATATTGCAAGGCATATGAACTGCCATCATTTGTTGGATGAAACATTTGCCAAACAAAACAGCAACAGTAGGGACAAGTATAATAAAATCACGACTCAAACTGTAATCTCAAGTTTAACTAAAATTTCATGTGTTTCTTGGTGAACTAGACAATCAGTTGAAGTGGTACCATTTCTCACATTTTTAAAAATAATTTATCTTTATTTTTTTGTTCTATTTCATAATTGAAAAAAAAGATACATGTGTCGTAATATTAATATAATAGTAACCTAATTCATAACACAAAAGTCTAATAACAATTCAAAACTTATAAATATAAAATGACATTTTTTACAATTAAAATAGAAAATGTCAAGTAAAATGTAACAAAACAATATACGACCCAAAGCCCATTTCCCAATAGCATTAGATCTCCAATTACATTTCCCGTGATATTGTATTTAGAATATGACATATACTATATATTTCCAAAAATAAAAAATAAAACACGTGCTAATATTTTAATGAACTATAACCATATCATCATAAAAATAAAAAACTTAACAAATAACCATCGGACACAACTCAATTCGTAAAGAACAAGAGTGCTAAGTACTAGACAAAAGTATCCACCCGCTAAGGTGCTAAGCTCTCTGTCCGGTTCCGGCCCAATTTTTGTCCAATACTCAAGACTCAGACAGCCATACGGTACGGCACCCATAATAACACAAATCAAGTAATCACGATTACGTAAATCAATTTATATTCGTTTCATTTATCATAAACTCATTTTCATCTTCTATACTCTTGGTTTAATCAACTCAACTCAAGCTATTATATTTCAAGGTTCCCTATCTCTTCTGATTTTATCAAATTTGTATTTTTTTCAGTTTTTTATAGGTTTTTTGTTTTTTTTTTGTTTTTTTGCAATTTAGTGGGACATAATTTTTAGTTTACTTGAAAAGTAGTTGACTTTATGAGAAAAAAGATGAAATTAGAGAACCCCTTTTAATAATTTGTCTATATGATATTGAAAAATGGAATTTGAGTTGATTTTACTGTAATTTATTTGTGTTAAGAATTTATTTGTAGTTTATTATGAATTTTGTTTGATTAACACTTGAAACTGAGAGGGTTGGTATTTGATTTGGGAAATTTGTAAAGTAGTTGACTTTATTGGGAAAAATATGAAATTAGAGAACCCCTTTTAGTAACTTCCCTTAAAGCTATTGAAAAATGGGATTTGAGTTGATTTTACTTTAGTTTGATTACTTAATTGTAATGAATTGGTGTGAAGATAAGTAAATGCTATGAAAAAATGTCATCTTTGTAAGTGTTCAAAAAATGCGATCTTGGAGAGGAGGAGGGGGGGTGGTGTTGGAAGATGAATTGGATTTGGCGAAAGACGGTTGAATTAGATAGAACTCCTTCCGATTTAAAAGTATATATCGATTTGTATTCTTTGGTCGAACTTTATTATCAAAAAGCTAAGATGAGTAATATTTTGAAGTGAAGGGATAGGAAATTAGAAGTTTTGTGTTTGTTGTTTGCTGTAATTGGATGCATTGTTACTTTTGCAATGGTCTGTTCTGATGATAGGATTTTGGAACAGTTAAAAAGGAACCGAACTTGATGCTGAATGTGAAATTTCGACTGATGAATCAGTTCTGTAAACATTAGAAGAGGTGTCGGACCACCACATAATTGACATCAGCGAGCTTATTGGCACAGCTTAAGAAACTCTTGTTAGGATGGCACTTGATAGGACAAGGGAAGATCATGGTATTCAGGGACAGCAGGATGAGCTGATGATATTTGATTCTGATTTGCTTTGTCCAGTTAGTGGAATCACTGAAAAAGAACAATGTATGAGAGCTCAAGTTGTTAAATATGAGAACTATGTCTCCGAAGTTCTTAATGATGTTAACGAGGATTCTGATCAGAAAGCGGCTAAAGCTGGTATGCATGATCATATCTTATCAGAAAAGGAAGAAGTGGGAAATGTTGAGAAGTTTGTATCTCAATCCTCTCTATCTACAGGAGAGGAGAATGAGAAGAAGCATGATATCTTACATCCCCAAGACTTGATCAATGGTTCAGACACTAAGTTATCTCAAGGTGTAGGACAGAAGAATGAGCAGCAGGGATACTTAAGTCAGGAAGGTAACCAAGAGAGGATCTTTGCGGACCAGATTTTAACTAGAGTGAAGAACGCTGTGAATCAGAATGCTACAACAAAAACAGATGAAATTTCTCTGGATGAAGATTTAAGTAATAATCATGAAAAAGAAGGGAAGTACTTCTATTACGGTTCACCACTTAATGAAGAAACCGGGATCTGGATACCTGTTTCAGTACCTCCGATGTCAGAAAGTGAGCATCAAGAATGGACCAAGGGATTCTGCTCTAATGGCGGTTATCTTCCTCCAGGGGAAACTGGTTGGGGGCAGTGCCTGGGGGAAGAAAATGAATTGACCATGTGGGACGTAGTTGTTGAAATGTTACTTACTGCCAAAGGGAGAGTAAACGCCTTAGCTTCTGGTGAAATACCTGATATCTCATGGATGTCTGGCAACTTGGTGGAGCAAGCATGGAAAGAGATGGCTCAAACCCTCAAGGAGTCCAATTTCAGTACTGTTCAAGAAATTGTACAAACGGAGCCACCGAAGTGGTTGCCTGATAGCTCAGCATCTGCATGTATGTTATGCAGTGTGAAGTTTCATCCTATCATGTGCACAAGGCATCACTGCCGTTTTTGTGGAGGAATTTTCTGTAACGACTGCACTAGAGGACGGAGCTTATTACCAGAGAAATTTCGATCGGCTGACCCTCAACGAGTATGTGATGTGTGTTGTGTACGTCTTGAGTCAATCCAGCCATACTTGATGGATCAAGTAAGCCATGCTGCCCAGTTGCCTACTCATGATTTAACAGATCTGAGCACTTTGAGATCCTGGGTAAATTTTCCTTGGGGACAGTCTATGGAATATGAGATCTATAAAGCTACAAACACTATTCAGAGCTATAGCAAGGTATGGCTCTAATATCTCTACGTTATAACCAATAGAGATTAACTTTTAGCATCGCTTCAATTATCCTCTCCTAGAAATTTGCATGAGTGTCCTAACTCATCTCTACGAGTTATGTAATGGAAAGATGAACTATATGCTCACTAGGCCACCAAGCAAAGTGCCTGAATCATAAATTATGTAATATGATCAGGAGATGTATTATGTTTTATCAAATATTATGTTTTATCAAATATTTTGTGTTTGAGATTCTCTTGTATTTCGTCGATTATACGAAAGGGGTGTAGATTTATCTAGAAGGATGATATGTCCATATTTAGTTATTTAACTCTGTAGTTTTAACAGGTTGGTTTGTTAAAACCTGAAAAAAGAATTCCCGAAGCTATTCTGCGAGATGCTAAAGGTCTGGCAATACTCACTATTGTTAAAGTCGGCATGATGGTAACCTACAACATTGGAACGGGACTGGTGATTTCTCGCAGGGACGATGGCTTTTGGTCTCCTCCTTCTGCTATATCTTCTTTTGGAGTTGGGTGGGGCGCCCAGGTGAATAATTTTATATTTCTGGTTCAATGTCTGCCCCTTAATTTCCTTGAAAGACATAAGCATATCACATATGTCTTAGTCCAGTGAAAATAATGACTTTCATGATAATACATTGGTGAGAAAATTTTGCATGTGATAGTGAGACTGTAACACGGGACATTTTTTTTGAAAATTCAACAAACTAGAAGTGCATATCGGTGCTAATACGTGATGTACAGTGGGTTCTTATTAGACAGACATTCTTGCAGAAAGCAATCCAATATCTCTCATGAGCAATAATTTATTTTTGTACTAAATTTCAAGTATCTTTTTAACCTTTTGCTGTACAGGTTGGGGGAGAGTTGGCTGATTTTATAATTGTGTTAAGGACCGATGATGCCGTCAGGACCTTTACTGACGATGCTCAACTTTCTATTGGAGCTGGATTAAGTGCAGCAGTTGGAATTGTAGGCCGCACTGCTGAAGCCAGCCTAAGAGCTTGTTCTCGTGGTTATGCTGCATGCTACACATATAGTTGCTGTAAAGGTTAATGCTGCATCTCATAACATAAATCTCACATATAGCTAGAATTCGAAACTTGATTTTTCGTTTCTGCTAATACTCTTTGAAGTTTTATTGGATAGCATGGTATATGTAGATAATAAGCAAGATATGGGAACTAGCCGCAACCTTGCAATACACTATTAATTTTGAGATATATGGAATATGGATTATAAATATATAGGAGTACAATTTAAGCCCTTGAAATTTGACGTAGAAGATTGTGTCAGGTTTAATAGTTGCACTTTGCTATGAGCTACAGTTTTTGCCATTAGTATCAGTTAGTATGAGCTACAATTCATAAAAACTGTGTGAGATATGAGAAAGTGTTGCTTTGCTGTGAACTGTAGTTTTCGCTGTTAGTGTCAATTTCTCAAAGTCTAATAATATAGTCGATCGTTATGCAGGTGCATTTATTGGATGCTCCCTCGAAGGGAGTATCGTTACAACACGTTCAAAGGAGAACTCTCGATTCTATGGTAGTCAATCAATAACTGCATCTGATATTCTTCTTGGTTCTTTACCTAGACCTCCTGCAGCGTCGATGCTCTACCGTGCTCTAGGAAGTATGTATGATAAGCTTTAGAAGCAACTTCTGAGGCTATGCACAAACAACATTTTCATCTGCCTCCAAACTCAATATGTGACTTGAAGAATTGTATGGTCAAAGCATATGGCTAACTAACCTGCAGAAGATTTATAGTTTGGTGCCTTGTGATTGCATTATTATTGTTATTCTTTGCAGATTCGTGATGTACATATCTATACCATGATAGTTTGTGATGGAAAAAATTATGTAAATATATCAACAAAGCGTGTATTTCTTTAAAGATGTACATAGAATTTGGAATAAAGTCCCCCTGTGATCCATTATCTGGAAATTATATGCTGCCCAAACAGAAAACACACTAAAATAGCATACTAGATTTCTATTCTCTACAAAAATCAAAAAATGTTTTCATGTTAAAATAAAATGCATCTGCAACAGAAGAAATAGGAATAAAAAGGACTATCACAATCTGTTCCTTGTACTCTTCACAAAATTAGTTTCTCACTTCCGCTTATTAGGGGTCTATCATGTGTATATTCGACGAGTAGCGGCTGTGTAAAAAAATACTCCGTATGAATTACGATCATGCGAATATTAATCATCTGTCATTACTCAAGACTAATATACTCTATATGTTATTCATGCTCTACCTAATGCCCTAAAATCTTGTAATGGTGTTCTTTGCAGCCAGACAGGTTTGAGATTATCTTGGAGATCTACTGGAGATGCACCTCCCACAGGTGATAAATTTTAACAACATTATTGATTTTGTCGATCGACTCTTCAATCTCCAAGGCTGCATGTATATAATGAATGTTATGAACATAAATTTAAGAAAAATAACAAAGTAGATAGATCATACAGACAGATAGTACACCGTTCTTAAGCGCTTTCATCAGACAAAATACAGTTCCTTGTTGCTAAAATTGGATTGATCGCTTACTATGACAAGAATAACATGCCTCATTGCCTCTAATCGCCTACTATCATATGGTTTTTTAATAGTTTTTTTCAACTTTTGTCATTTATACTAATGCAAAACTACTAATTTACAATCTAGATGAACTTACCTTCGGCCTGATGGTCTTGGTGGTTTTCCAGCAAATCAAGCTTCTTGATCTTGGTTCTAATCTCCTGTCACGTTAAGCATTAATAAGAAACTATACCATAATGGTAAAACCTTGGAAACAATCAAATGTTCCAGGAAAATACTTAGATGTGAATGTCTTGTACTCTTGTAGAAACATAGAACATTAGTTGTATGCAGTAGTCTTTAGATAGTTTGACATCATGCAAAGAAAGAATGACTTGAACATCAGGGATAGAGATGCCTACAAATTCTCTTGTTCGAGCTTTTCTACAATAGAGACAGCCTTGCGTTTTGACCATCCACTCGGCTGAGTACATCCCTCAGCCTGTTGAATAACATGTGCAAGGGATACCTTGCTTTTTACTAGGCTCATACTCCGGTTACTTCCTCCAGAATCCGTTCCTCTTACTAAAGCACTTCCTCTATCCTGCGTATTTAATTGCAAATGGGCTTCAATAGCCTCTTCTCCATTCTTTGCTTTTGGAGATGCTTCTAATTCCACAATCTCACTCCCACCAATCCCATAGCTATTTACGAGAGGCCTTCCACTTGCATTATCATAGGTCCCTGATGGAAGCGCACCAACTCTTTGGATACTGAACTCTGCATCAAGCTGAGATGTCCCGTTCTGAGAACCTGACAAAATAGGTGGTTCTTCTCTTACCTCATTCTTTGATTCACATTGCATTTCGATGGTCACAGGGGAGCCCATAACGGATTCAAAAGCTTGCAAAATGTGAGAGCTAATTTTTTCTGCAGTGGATTTAATCACATTTGAACTGAATGCTAACTGCACAGTGAGAGCTGCAAAAAAATTAAACAATGAGTTCAAAATTAATCATCTAATCAGCAGGCACGCTACAGGCATATTCATCATTAGCATCTCCACTCTACAATTTCACTACATTGTACTCAAGTAGATAAGAATTAAAGACCATTGGCATTAAGCACAATATAAACTCTACTTAAGTTTATTCTCTATTCTTATTATTCATGACAAAGAACAAAATTAGATATTATCGGAAACTATATAAATGATAAATCGTCTGCAAATGCATTGCACATTGAAGTACCTGCACCACCAATGACAGATATCAGCTTTCCTTCTCGATTCAAGAACTCTCTTATGCTATTTATTGGAATATGTTCAAGCACATCCGACCAAATTTTATCAACTTCTCCATAGTATAGCCTCTGTAACTGGCTACCACTTAATCTATTCCTCTCATTGGAAGGGTTGTAAGCCTGCTGAGGTCCGTCTATACTAATACCGTGTCTGTTAACATTATAGAATGATCTTCCATCTTGAGATTCTATTTTATCTTTTCCTGGAAATCCTTTCTCTCTATTTGGTTTGTCTGAGTATTCAGCACTGCTCTTCCTAGGCTTCTGTCTAGAACCAGCATTACTCAGTTCTATTGGAGTATGATCGGTAGTATCTGAAGAAGAAGTAGGAAGCATGAATAGCTGATCAGGAGCAAGTTGCAATAGTGCGGCAGTTAGCCAGGTCATTCTGTCACTTGAAGTTCTCAGCTGCTTTTCAGCTTCAGATAATGTTTTCAGAGCAAGGCGCAATTTTTCCATATCATCTCTAGACACTGTAATCAATATTTTCATTTAGTGAGTGCAAAAAAGTTGTAAATAAGAGTAACAAAAAAGAACAGAGTAGACAGTTAGAACTGAGAACGGTTAAAAAACTAACATGCATGTTTCCGGAAAAAATTTCTTCTGTGAGACTGTTTTTTAAATTTGTAGCCACCAGCAAGAATATCAGTAATCACTGTGGCAAGCTGAGACATCAAAGCTAATGGTTCTACGCCAGATTCTGTTATCTCCCTCAGATTCTTCACTGTATTAACTGTGTCAGCAGATAATGCCAAATCAAGTAGATCAACCAGCTTCTCATCTGACACAAGACCTACCTGAAGTTCCAGATAAGGATGTAAGAGCATGTAAGGAAATAGCTATTAAATTCTGAATAAAAAAAAATAACTCTTACCATTTCCTGAACTAAACTAACCGATATCTTCTGTCCAAGCAAACTCAACTGTTCGAGTGTCATTTCAGCATCTCGTAAAGATCCATCTGATTTAGATGCAATAAGCTTCAGTGCATCCTTGTCTATATCTAGATCTTCATGGGTAGAAATCCATTGCAAAGAATAGATTATATCTGCGTCTTTTAGCTTGGGGAAAAAGAATTTCTGGCATCTGGATAAAACAAAATGAGGCAAGATATCGAGACTCGAACAAACCAGAACAAAAACTAGATGTCTGGGAGCTCGATCTATAACCTTCAGAATTGCGCACCAACTGTCAGAGGTCAATGAATCACAATCATCAAATATAAAGGTTCTATAATGTGATGGATGCTGAGAAACAATCATATTGTCAAGACGACTCATGATGCTTTCAAAGTTGAAGTTACTCAGTGGGCCAACCTCTTGTATATTCAGACTCTTCCCCATATCATGTGCAACACAAGATTTGCAAACTCCACATGGTTTAGGATGCTGCAAGGACCGGCAATTTAAAGCTTTTGCAAATATCCGAGCAGTGGAGGTTTTACCTGTACCATGAGGCCCATAGAACACATACATCAACCCAACCTTTCTTTTCGCTGCCGAATTAGACAGAGCTTGTACTACCAAATGTTGTCCTACAAGATCTCTGAATGTCCTTGGCATGTATTTTTCAGTGAGACTTTGATGCCTGCCTCGGTCATTTAATCTATGTTTGTGCCGCTCACCAGACCTTGCTTCTGATGCCAGGTCTGATTCAATTTCATGTTTCAGAAGATTGTCAGCGTAGATGCCAAACTCGCCCGAGTAATCATGAACCCAAGCAGCATTTTCTGTCCTTCCTTGAGACACAGAAGGCTCAAGCAACAAAGGCAAAGCCTCAGCGACAGATTCACTAGAGGATTCTGAACCATAAAAGGTTACAGGTACACCAGACACAACTTTCCCTCTAGGGGGCAAGCCATCTTTTCTTAATTTTGAATCGGACAAACCACATGACAAGGTCCTCCCTGCCCTATCAAGAAATGATTTCCCCCTATGGTGAATTCTGGACCAGTTAAGAGGTATGCCACAACCATTTATTGGTCCACTTGAAACATTCTGCTTGAGATAATTATCTTCACCATCCATATAACAACATATCAGGTTTCCTGCCCCTTGAGCAAATGAATTAGAGGCGACTGATACTTCATTTAGAGCACCAACATCTCTGGATGTGGAAGCTCGAGTCTTCCTCACAGCTCGAATTTTGCTTCTTCTTCCCCTAGCCAGATAATTATGCTGGCCATGAGCAGCTGGTGCAACTTCCTCATCAAGTCTATATTTATGAAAATTCTCATCGCTTCCTTGTACATTTTCACGAGAGGAAGCTGTAGGATCACTTCCAACTCTTAATAATTCCTCCAATTGTTGAGAGAGTGTCATCTCCCGTCTCCGTTGATTGCTATTATCTCTACCCTGCGAATCCCTAGAAAACTTTTCCTGAACTAAACCATCTTCAATTCCTTGAAGCTCATTATCCCCGGCAACAGTAGTAGCCAAGTGCCTGCTATCTGACAGTTCACTAATAGCAGCTGCCTTATAATTATGTCTGGTTACATCACCAAGAGGTACAGTTGGTGAACTGCCCAACATCCCCCTTATATCCATTATACTATCTACACCTATTGACCTTCTCCTAATCTCAATTCCTGAATCCCTTTCCCCTCTTCTACGAAGAGCTCGAATAATAGAAGGAGACTGCCATGCAGATGGACTCATCGAAGGATCCCTCAACGACCTTGATCTCTGAAGCGCTGCTAGGTCCCTCATGAGGGACCGGTCAGCCAGGTCAGGGCTTAGTTTATGCATTTGGTTTTTCAAATGAATACAATTCGTTAAATGTATATGACCACGCAAGTGATCGTTAACAGTTGAATTCGCATCCTTAAGCACCCGGTCTCCAACTGCCCTGGTCATAATTAGACCATCAACCAACCAAGCAACCCATAATCCCTATATTCAACATTCTGTAAGTTTAGAACTTAACCAATTGTTCACATTTATACTACCATCACCACTACAACAATATAGATCATACCCACCAGTGAAAATCCCGATAATGAGCCTTAAATATAGGTCTAATCCCAAATGTTTGCCATAAAAAACGCTTCTTTATTCAATAACTAAAAACCAATATGAAATCTTTAGTCCAAACTATTCAGTTGCAACACATCAAACTAACACAAATAATTAACCAAATCTCATTACAATTAAGTAGCAAAAAACAAGAATCTATCAAAACTACATATAGTAATCCTCCAGCATTGCTATGTTCCAACCCCACATGCAAAAAGTTCAATCTTTTAGACCATTTTGAAGCAAGACAACAAAAGAAACTTAACTTTTTGCTGAACTAAGCTAAATAAATAATGCAAAAGTATAGCTTTCAAGAACAATACATTAACCTGAATAAGAGGCAAAAAACATGTGATTCTTCTTGTTTTTTTCTCCCTTTCACTATCTCAGATCTCTACATTTTGTTTCCATATTTCATAAGAGTCCTCATGGATTAAATGAATTGAATAGGCGTACAACAATGGTTAATGTGACGGTTTCAAACTATAATAAAATTTATGGCACATAAACATATGTAACAATTTGGACATGTAGCAATTTCATTACATGTTTGTGCTTTTGGTCAACATAGAAGTACAATAAGCTTACTGAGCTATGAAGAGTCAATTATTTTGCTATGGAGGACTATATATTTTATAGGAGTGGCGTGTAGAGAAAATGAGATACACATGCCCAGGAGTACAATATAGTAGGATTGAGAAAATTATGGAAAAAAAAGATCATAGAAAATCATGGAAATAAATACTTAAAAAAATTATAGTAGTTATTTTTGAAATTTTATACCCCTATATAAAAATTATGGTACTTTATTGTAAAATCAAAAGATTAAGATATATAAAATGCTATCAGACATTGGTTAAAAAGATATTATACATTTAACAAATGATATTATTTATTCATGAAGATAATGAATACCTTATATTCAGAAACATAAATTCATACAAAAGTATCCTATCTTGTCGTTAACATAGAGGATAATATATTATTAAGAAAACATCTATATTATTTCATTAGTCTCCAAATTGAAAAACAACATCAGCACTAGGTAGGGGGACTGCAGCCTGGCATGTCATATAGTTGCACGTAATGGTCTTAAGATGGAATTAGCTTATTATAATTGATTATACAAAACTACCAGTTATGGTTATGGGAGATCAATTGTACCCCATTAATTTCATAAACATTCTAATCTATAAATAATATTTGTTATTTGGGCAGCATTTCTTTGTTACTTTCTTTTACCCCTTTCAAATCAAAATGTTCACTGAAAGTGTTCTTGGTTCCAAGGATTTGTTTACTGATTTCTGTATGAGTTGATTTGCTAATAGTTCAATCTCTTTATGAAATGGACACTTTGGATAGACTGAAAACTGTAAGGTGTTACATAATTTTGTATAGTTCTAATTACAATTCCTTAACCATATAAGGATATCAATAAGACTCAAAATATCAGATACAGCATCCGAATTTATTCAAACTTAACCAAAGCGATTCCCCTAATCCCTTAAATTGAAGTCTAGCACATTGATTTCCAATCACGGTTCATAAGATTAATGGGACGTGACATAATACGTTATCTTGAAAAATGAAAGCATTCAAGTTGAAATCATCAACCTGACACTCCTTTTTTAAAATCAACTCCTACAATGCTCGTGCTAATATAAATATATAATACAGTAGTATTAGTCCTAAAGTACTTCATCATACATCTTTAAATAATTGACAGATTGCATGAAAAGCAGAATGATATATATATATGCATATATAAATAATAAATAATGCAGGCATGCTTTAGTTGAGCTTTCAAGTTCTTTGGAGTAGGTAGCATCACATGTGAGGAAAGTTTATAACAATAAAAACGAATCACGACCATTTTTTTGAACAATAAACAATTAATGCTGATTTTACAATTATATTCAAGATTATAAAAGACAACAACCACACGTTCTATGTATACGAACCCTTTTGGAGTTTCATGAACTATATTATAGGCACTCAAGCTTGGCGTAAAATTAATATGCTAAACGCCCAGCTTGATGAGAGGTATATAATTGTGTCACCGAAGCTGAAAACTATCATTGCATATTTGTACGTAGATTGATTATAGGTGCAGATCAAACTTCAAGAATAATGCAAAGTCATCGATTGATAGTTAGATCACTTTGATCTCTAATTTGTGAAATATAACTATTTTCATGATTAAAGGTAGCCATTTTAATGTTGTTGCGTTAATTAATAATGTGCTATGTTAAGATACTCATTGTGTTTAAATTACGTGTCATAATAATCATCAGGACATGTATGAAATTATGATATAGAGACATATGTCAATTTGTTGAAAAAAGTTAAAACAATAAATCTAGTATATTTAAGATATGAAATATCTGATTCGTATGACATAAATCAATAATAAAAGAAATGAAACATATAATATGTTCTAGTAAATCTATGTAACAATTGTATCAATAAAATCTATGAGTGGAGCGGATCCTTTTCCCTGAAATTTCATTTTCTTCCAGCAACATTATTCTATCTCTATCAAGATGAAACAATTGTCCACAAATCTCGATATGAAACAAGAAAGATTCAAAAACATGAGCTATAGACGGTGGAAGTGGACCATGATGCTGCCAGTAGCCATCACATATATTCGCAATAACATGGATTCCCATTCAGATTCAACATCTTCTCATGGACCAATTACACCTCACTGACAATTGACAATATTACTATGCTCTAATAGTAATAAAGGAATCTCAATCATGCCAACAATCTAGAGAAGATGTGACATATTCCTTCAGATTAACATAAATGCCAGCTTGTGGAGATGTATTTGGACAATGTATCGATCTACAATTACTGGTCAGTCTTTTATCAACCATAAGCTAGTGTTTGCGATCATCTAATCCCTGATTTAATCAACAAGAGGATGAAAGCCACATGAATTATTTCACCCGAAGATAAGTTGTTCCTTTCACTATTTCGACTCGCGGAAACAATGATTATATGATTACACTGATCTGAATATAGGAGCGGTTGATTATATTATACATAGTTCAATTGGACCCACTGAATGTAGAGTTCAAAAGACTAAATGAATATTCTATTTTGTCTTTGAATACACAAGACTCAATAACTAGTTTCAACATAACTATATAAATAATTATTACTGTTGAGGACCACACTAAATTCAAAAATCAAAATATATTGATGAATTATTAATTGTAAAATATAGGTTAAATGTTTATTTAAAATATAATTTTCTATTAAATTAGATGTAAAGAACAATACATAAATAGAAAGCTTATCCGACATGCCATGTCACACTAGTCTCACACCTCTACCAACCACCGTATCATGAGTACGCCTTTTTTTTTTTTCCTTTCATTATGCATTCTTTTATATAAAATCAAATTAGATTATAGTTCATGCCATGTAAGATTTTACTAATTTAATGGGTTTTTATTTCATTTATGCATCATGGTCTTCAATAAGGAAGCCAAAGACAACCAATAAGACAAGGCATGGTGAGTAATAGATCCACTATTATGTGTTATCGACCACCTACTTTTATACTGAGTATTCAGTAGTACTGCTACTAATGTAGTTCTTCATCATTAAAGGTATCTTGAGTGGTTGTGTTCACCAATTGTCTTCTTTTAAGCTTTTTCTTTTCTATCAAAATTAAATATGAAATGAAAGCTTCTTTTAAGGCTTTAAGTCCTACAAGATATACAGAAATTTTATCATGTCTGAACTTTGTTATTCAACTCATATTCTCACTAACTTTAGTACTTCTATTATGATACAATCTTATTTCATGTTTTCTTCTATGTTTTCTTCAAAGATATTATAAGAAAATTAATTAATAAATTATATTTAAATGTTAATTTAATAATAAATTTGAGACAAATACTCAATTTAATTTCTATTACAATGTCCAAGAATGTGTAACAATATGTCAATAATATGGACTAATTTGTTAAATGAGTGAATATGGACTATTAAATTGGCCCAGAAATGTATAGACTTATCTAAATATATATTATTGTGATATGGTCTTATACCTTCAAATCAAATATTTTTCATAAATAATGATAATACTAATATTCATTTAATTTAATAGATAAAAAAAATAACAATTGAAGGAATATTTTGATACTTTCAGTACAATTATACCTCTCTGTAACTGTTATCACACTAGAAGATAAAACAAAAAGCCCTTTATGAATAAAATCTAACTACACCTTTAGAAGACTCCTAAATTTTGTTCTGTTTTGTGTCAACATGAGATTAGGTTAACAATATAAAAATCTTGATTTATGTTTTTCCCCCACCCCTAATCATACTTTACTCATCTCCAACTCCAACCTCTCAATCTATAGAGGTCAAATATATAGACTCTTTTCTATCTTATTTCACACCCCCCCTCCCTTGCTTTTCCTCCCATATTACACTTTATTTATTATGACATAGCTCCTAGCTCCTCCTCTCACTTTCACTAAACCAAACTTCTTATGCATGTTTGCTTAAATCTTCCCATTTTTTGTTAAACACAAACAAGAAAATTGTCAGAAAGTTTTCCCATATTTTGATGGATTCAGTAAAGCAGCCTAGTCCAACTACATCAAAGAGCAAATTTGCCAAAACATTTCATAAAGTAACTCATCTAAGAAAGCCTTCAAAAACCTTCTCAAGCAATGGCTTTTGCCTTCTTACAACTCAGGACAAAATCAGATGCTTTGAATCAAAGAGATTTGAGGAAGAAGCATTGGAAGATGAAGCTTTGGTTGCAAAAAACAAAGCTATATTAGAAGCCTTTGTTGCTAAATTATTTGCAACAGTTTCTTCAGTTAAAGCAGCTTATGCAGAGCTCCAAATGGCTCAGTTTCCATACAATGCTGAAGCTATTCAAGCTGCAGATCAAGCTGTTGTAGATGAACTCAAATCACTTTCTGAGCTAAAGCATAGGTTTTTGAAAAAAAGGGTTGATTATTCACCACCCCATGTGACTTTAATGCTTGCAGAGATTCAAGAACAGCAATCTTTGATGAAGACATATGAGATAACTATGAAAAAAATGCAATGGGAGATTGAGAGCAAAGAGTCTCATATAGTTGCTCTGCATAATGAGTTGAATGAAGCTAAACTAAGCAATAAATCAGTTCAAGTCAAGCTTGATGCAAGTGGCTCTTTCTCTATACTTGATAATGTGGAATTTTCTGACATTAATATCAAAGATTTCATCATGGTTTTGCAGTATGCAATGAGATCAGTTAGAAATTTTGTCAAATTATTGATAAAAAATATGGAGTCTGCCAATTGGGATATTGAAGCTGCAGCCAATTCAATTCAGCCTGATGTATGTTTTTTCAAGAAAAGTCATAGAGGTTTTGCATTTGAATCATTTATATGCAGAGAAATTTTCAGTGGATTCAATGAAGCATTATTTGGTATGCAAATTGATCATTTTGCTCTGCATCAAGAACAGAGGACTCTGTTTTTTGAGGAGTTCAAGAAATTGAAATCAGTAAATGTAACTCATTATCTCAAATACAATCCAAATTCTCATTTTGGGAAATTCATAAAATCAAAATATTTGCATATAATTCATCCAAAAATGGAGTTTTCATTTGCTGGGAATTTGAATCAAAGGAAGCTAGTGAATTCTGGTGAATATCCTGAAACAGAGTTTTTCAAGGCCTTTGCTGAAATGGGGAGAAGAGTTTTTCTTCTCAAATATTTAGCTTCATCTTTCAAACAAGAAGTCAGCATTTTTCAAGTGAAAAAGAATTGTAGATTCTCTGAATTGTACATGGAGGCCATCACTGAGGAGGTGTTCACGGCGGCAGACGGTGATCTTCGGGTGGCGTTTACGGTGGTTCCCGGATTCAAGGTAGGGACATTGGTGGTGCAAAGTCAAGTTTATTTGTCAACGGCGAAGTCTCCGGTCAAGCATTAGGCACCAATTCTGAGTTTCAAGGTACCCTTTGTATTGTGGATCGTATAATATCATATCGACATTATCAATATCAATATGTACCAATTTTTGAAGAACCTCCTGCCTAAGCATGACGGGTCGGATATTACATAAAACATATAATAATGTACATACAAACATTGAATTGGATTATTAATAGAATTTCCACCAAACTTTACAATAGCATGTGTTGGTCCATTACTCGTAAAAGTATGATGTGACAGTGACCTAACTGTGTGATCAAGTTGATTAGGCTTGAGCAATTTGTTTGGCTAATTATTTGATCAAACAATTTACAATTGTATAGGTATTATTTTATGGGTATGATTAGCAGCTGGGGTCTTTGATCTATTGATGATGGAGGTCTTGGGTAACCAAATTATGTATGCATGCAATGGTGGTGGAGGCCTACAAGGTGGTGCATGGTTGAATGTCATAATTCTAATTGCCACACATCTACCATTCATATAGTCTGGAGATAATAGTTAATGGTTCAAGTCCCCATCAATTGAACAAGGAGGAGGGAGGGGCAGGTTGGGGTGGGGGGGCGTACATTATCAATAAAGAGGCTTCATATAAACATGGCTTTGTATTGTCTAGAGTAACATGAAATGGGAGAAGAGGTGTACATCAATTTTGGAGAAAATTATACTTTTTCTTGTTGAACATCTTGGATTCTTGGTACTCTCCAATTTTGTTGACTAGTGTCTTCTATGAGCATGCAGCAGCGGCAAGTTGAATCACTATTCTAGATTTCTAGTAAATGTTTATATTATAGATGTTGAATATTGTAGTATACTCCTATAGTTATGATGATATATAATGATGGTATCTTTGCTTAAAATTCTTGCAATGTACTACTTGTAAATACTTATCCACCTGTTATGGTGAACTATAATATTATCTCATCATTTGTCAACCCCTACATGTTGGCATCGACAATGATACTCTTATGTGCAACCTCAAAACATTGCACATTCGACTTAATTATACGTGTATCAAGCAGAATCCAAGAGAATGAAATCGGATATAGGTGTGATATACACTATGTATATTTTAACAATAAATGCAGATAGTTTATCATAAAATAATTACTCTTTGATGAAAATGTAATTAGCAAATATTTTGTACATGTCACACATTGATCATAATTCATGAGATTCTATTTTAAAATAATTTTAAAATCTATCAACTATTTAATTTATTGTACACCCCTGGCACCACCATCAACCAAATATACAAAAAAAAAAAAGAAAAAAAAGAGACAAACTTATAATCCCTAAATTTTTTTATAAAATTTGTGAAATTTGATCACTAAAAAATAAATTGGACAATCTTTTAAAGATGAATGAGTATTATAAATCCAATATCATATAACATATATTAAATATTTGTTTTTCAACAATTCAATTGTCTAAAATTATAGTTTGACTCTTGTTTAAATGTAAGTTGAAGCAGTATTTGATGTAACATACACAGTGAACAGACAATTGTTAATTGAAAAGGGAATATATGACTAAGGAGTAATGCATCACATGGCATCGTGCCATAGTACAGCACAAACATGGTTTTCAATTATTAGTCATTTATATTGAGCTCAGACCATTTTTATCTCTTGCATTCAAGACTTTCTGGCAAATTCATTGCTATTCAATTATACTATATATACTAAATTCAATGGACACTTCTATGGACTTAATACAATATGAACCATGCAACCAATCTTATAAAGTTAAAAAATAATGTATTATATTCCCAGGACTCATAACATACATGATTAGTTTAGTTGTCATAATATATTATTCGTAATAACAAGATTAAAAAAACAAACATACATGTTTCATGAGTATAAAATCAGCTTAACCATGGCAAACTAATACTTTATGACTTATGTTATTACCCTTTAGAGAAGCCATTATTGATCATATTTCATACTATGAAACAGAGGTTGAATCTTCTTTTAGGAGGAGGAGCCAATGCAGTTCTTAGCTTTTGCATCATTTCATGCTCGGTCGATATCCTTCCAGGGGAATTTATGAAGGCCTTTCTTGAAATTGGAGGTGACCAAAGTCCACTTTGTGTGTAATCAAAGTTGAATTCTGAAACATCTGAGAATTTTGTGAGTAGTCTTTCGGACAACGATTTCGAAACATATTGGATTCTTAGAGGTGAGGGCCTAGAGAATGAAGATGAAGATGGTGATGAGGATGAGATTTCAGAGGGGGAAGACATTGATATTAATATGAGATTCCAAGAAAACAATAAGCATGTAGAATATAATGTTGGAATAGTATATTATATGAAAACTGAAACAAAAAAAGAGTTTGATAATCAAGACGTGTATGGATGTATGCAATCATAAGGCTAGCTTGACCTGGTTGCATCATTGAAATTTGATTAACATTTTGCATTCACAATCATAAGCTAATTAGAGTATATCATAGCTGTAAATAATTGACCATAATTGGGATGTACTAGAATGGTTATTTCTTGATTCTAAAATGAGTTGAGTACACATCATCAAACCGTATTCCGACTAGATATACTCGTGAGTAGCTTAAATCACTAATGCATTTAAAAAGCTAATACATTACAAGACGAAAGTGTTTATGCCGTGAATGAAATTTCTCACTTAATATGAAACTCTCATATTATTAAGACTCAAAACTGAATTCATGGGGACCAATATGCTAGTTTATTTATCATTAGATGCACGATGAATTACTACAGTGATGAATGACTTATGAATCTTATATCTAATAATCGTATTTTTTTATATTATTGTCAAATGAAACGAGTCCACGGATACTGACCCTGCATGGTCTATATACCAAATTAAATAAATTAAAGAATTATAATCAAATCATTCAGATTTATCTCGTGAAATTTTGAAATCGATGTATAAATAATTTTTCAATAATACGTATATAATAACTCTACATAAAAAATCTATGAATTTACACCTCACAACAGCTGTCTCATTCAGACCAAATCAAAGTGGTCAAAACAAAAACAGAAGATTTACAGTTAACAGAAGTACACAAAAAATCCAACCACCCAGTGTATATACATAGAGACACAGTAGGCATGTCTGGATACAGAACTGAAGATGACTATGATTACCTTTTCAAATTAGTTTTGATTGGTGATTCAGGTGTAGGGAAGTCCAACTTGTTATCAAGATTCACTAGAAATGAGTTTAGTCTTGAATCAAAGTCCACTATTGGTGTTGAGTTTGCTACCAGAAGCTTGACTCTTGATGCTAAAGTCATCAAAGCTCAGATTTGGGATACTGCTGGTCAAGAAAGGTAGCATTTTTAACATTCTTTATGGATTTTGGTAATTGGGTTGTTCTTGGATTTTGTAGTGTTTGCATGTTTGTTGATCTTTATTTGGGGTTGTATATTTTGATGTGTAGCAGTTTCATTAGTTGGGATGAGTAAGATTTGTACTAATGCTGATATAATATATGATTTGGTTTTAGTTTGGTTGGAGTTTTTATTGCTTAGTGAATTTTGAGTATTGGTGAATTTGGTTATTTGTGGTGTTAATGAGTGATTAATGTAGTTGATTTAGTTGAAAAGTGATCTGAAGATTATATGAGTTCTTGTGGATTTATGTTTTGATATTCAAAAGGATCTTGATCAATAGGAGTTGGAGTTACATGTTGATCTGATGATTTTGTTTAGACAGAACAGATATTGGATTGCTTCTCTAGTAATTTCCATCTTCATCTTATTGTGCTATCTATATGAATCTTTATCATTACTTGCCTGGTCTTACTAGTGTTCTTGTTCTCTAGTTGCACTTGGCTAATTGGTAATTCTGTCATAGTGGATTCAGGAGAGTACAACCATTCAAGTACTTTAGTCTCTTAGATTTGCAATTACCAAGCTTGTTCTGTGAACCAATTAAGTCTCAATTGACATTCAACTCAATTGCTCACTTTTGACCATACACAAAATGTAACTACTAAAGTGATGCAGGACAGTAGGAAGGTATTAAAAATTCACATTTTCAAAGGTTAGGTCTGAGAGCATATTTACATGAACATTATAGGTTATAACCAATTTAAAATATGACAGAATTATCCACAAATGTTAGTGGAATCAGCACTAGTAAGGAATACTAGGTTAAAAGTTTCAAGAAGTTTGATACATAGATATAAATGGACTAAAATTGATAGGAACCTATCGAATATAACTTCTAGAAAACATTTAGTTCAGGTCTGATCTTGTTTATGTATGGTATGGATAGGAAGTTTTTTACTGCTTTAGGCTTGTAATTGAATAAGATTGGATCATTTTCTGCTTGATATGATAATTAGTCAAGGACTCAAGGCATTTAAAAGCGTCAAGAAAGGAATTGGAGCACACAAGTCCAATAGAGTTAATGATATAATGGAGTCAGTTGGACCACAACTAGAATTGGAGCACACATCCAACAATCAAACTGCATACATGTTTTCCATTCCTTACTTGGCGTAACCAACCATAAATGTTTTTTTCTCGAGCTTCAAAGCTCATAAGGCCTATCTTGTCAACTTCTACGGGTAGCTCTTTATGTGAATTATGTGTTTGACTGTCTTGTTTTAGTTGTTTCTGTTGATCTACCTGCCTAACACCATTGGACTTTAGGTACCGTGCCATCACCAGTGCCTACTACCGTGGTGCTGTTGGCGCTCTGTTAGTATATGATGTCACTCGGCATTCAACTTTTGAAAGTATTGAAAGGTGGCTACGGGAGCTGAGAGACCACACTGATCCCAATATCGTCATCATGCTTGTTGGCAACAAATCAGATCTTCGACACCTTGTAGCAGTCTCTACAGAGGATGGCAAGACTTTTGCAGAGAATGAATTACTATACTTCATGGAAACTTCCGCACTTGAATCTACCAATGTTGATAATGCTTTTGCTGAGATTCTCACTCAGATCTACCGCGTAGTCAGCAGGAAGGCGATGGAAGCTGGTGACAACGATCCTGCCACTGTTCCTTCAAAGGGAGAGAAAATCGACGTCAACAAAGATGTATCTGCTATGAAAAAATATGGGTGTTGTTCAACCTAAGAGTTCCAAATTCTCTTGACATGTTAACAAGGTGTAACTAGTTTTTGTTGCTCCATCTTTTTCCATGTAAGCCCATACTAGTTTAAGAATTTCTACTGAGAAGTTTCAGCATTTTTACTTCAATTGTGAAGAAGAGAGCCTAGTTAGAACTTAGAAAGAGATTGCCAGTAGTAATTTGTATTTTATTTCATCAAGTAGGATGATTATTATACTCGATAGTATCATATTCTTTTTTACGTGAGAAATTACAATTTATTCATTGAATGAAATCCCCAAAGGAATTGGCTTCAATCCATGCTCCAGCATGCACATAACTACATATGCATAGTGGGCGAGTTTTAAGACAATAAAAAAATTACATTATACTATTCAATGTACTTATTTTACAAAATAAAAATGTTTACCTCCTTAAAATAACGACAACTCTTTAATTGAAATTAGTTTAATGTTTAACCTTCCTTCAATATTTGTTCAAGATTCACTAATACATGCATGACCATGATTTGTGTGGTAAAATTGCGGGGCAAATCTTCTTTGGCAGTAAGCAAAGTATCATAGGCAGCTACTCGCTAATTATAATTAGAGTGAATAATTCACACTAATATGTATAATTATGCAGCTCGATGGTATGGCTCCTCCCAAAGGAGATTCACCCAGTAATTCATCACACATGGTAATATATTAGTGAAAGTGATGATTGAAGAGTGATGATGAAGGACTACAATCATCATCATTCTGTATTTATACTCTTCAGAAAATTCTGTTTTCTTGAAAAAGAGTATATCTTGTGGCATTGTATGTATATGCCCTACAAATATAATCTTTTATGATTGAGGAATTAAATTCAGAGAAGGGGCAAACAGAAACATCTAGGAATCATGGCCTCTTCAAGTTTAGGAAAATCTATCCCATTAAGTTGCGTAATTATTTTATTGTTACAGTATCAATTACTTCCGGCATGTGAAAATCTAACTTCGTGCAGATAACTCAACTCCAGAAAACGCTTGGTGAGTGCTTTTGTAGCACCCTAGCATTCCTCTCCGCGACGCGCTCGACTCCTCCTAAAGAACCTAAGTATGAATCGCTTATGAAGAACCATCATATGAGTTGGTTTATTGGTAACTAACAAAGATAATCGACCGCTAAAACACATCTAATGATTTAACTTTTATATGTACCTATGGATAATGTAGGACCTTAAATCAAAGGTTTCAACCGTTTAAGTATAGGAAAATAATATATCTCTTCAAATTGTATAATTACTTAATTGTTTTGAATATGAAATTTGTTCAAAGCCAACTCAATGATTTAATTTACCTCAAATTGGGATGGGCTGAAAATAGTCTACTAGAATGTGGCATATGCCGTGGGACAATTCCTCGACCAGCTTGAATCCTTCCCAACAAATATTACTATGTCCTATATATATTTCCATATGGTCCTAAAATCTTTGGTCGCACTGCAAAAGTGGTCATTCGAAATTCAGTCAATCCAAATACCATATATACTGAATATATTTGCACTTTTGTTTGGAAAGATTTTAGATGCCCTACAACACTTGGAGACTTCATCATAATCGTAAAATTTGAACTTGTATTGATAAATGCATGCAAACCTCTATGAATAAATAAGTTAGGCCATTATTATCGCAATTTAGGCTAAATTAAGAATTTACATATTTAAGGAGTTAAAGATTTTATATTCTCAATCTGTTATTAAGTATAATGAAATAAATTAAAATTACTCATTACACTTCATATGCTTTCTATCTAATATGAAGTTCTTTTCACTTTATCTTGGGTTAATTCATAAATAATATCGTTTGTCGCCCCTGGGCATAGCTCAACTAAGTAATTAAATCGTTGTGTCATATGCATATCTTTCGACCTTTCTTCAGCTTGGCCCACCTCGGAAGAACTCAGATGTAGCTTTTATGGAAAACTATCGCAAGACAAGATCAATTGAAAGATATCCTCGCGATTTACCTTTTTACTGGTACCAAGAACATGGGTTATATGATCGGATTTCAATATTTTTATAAATAATACCGTTGTTAACATAAAGGTTAGATATATTGCATAATATTTTTTGATCCCCTTCCTCTTTTAGGCACTTAGCTTGGGACATGTTATTGCTATTATTTCTTATTATTGTATCGATGAAAAATATAAAACTATATATATCTCCTTCTATCTACAATGTGAAAAGGAAAATAAAGAATTCTAGGTTGTGTAAAAAATAAATAATGTTAGCAGCGATGGTTAATGATAAGTTGATAACATGTTACGTGGACTGGAGTTGATCATTCTTTCATGTAGTCTCGAAAGTGGACTAACCACAACATGTTCACGTTAATCTTGATAATTGCATGTGGGAGTCGTTATTATTAACTTATTATTGGTCACATGAAAGTCGGTTTAATAATAAAATTCAACAATACACCATCAGGTAGTTGACCATTCTTCTTATTAGGAACAGAATAATCCAATAGTATTCCAGATCGATTTAAGTTTGTTAATATTCCTTGGTGAACGAAGAAATGCTTTATTTTGGAAACTTAATTTCAGTTTTGAGCTTACTTAAAATCTCATGCAAAGATGCATCTACAATTGCCTTAATATTCAATCAAAATCTGTAATTATGATGCAGGTTAGTTGACTTGTCAATGACTCAATAATCTATATTTAAAAATGATTTTTTTCCTTTTTAACAAGCATTTAGTATTTATTTAAAAATCCTTATCATTACGTTGGTCTAGGTAGCAATAAAATGATACTTACTCTATTTTATAATAGATGATTGTTTAGAAAAAATTTACATTTTCATAATAGTTGATTATTGTTTACAATTTCAATGTAGTATTTTACAATTACAATGTACATTTTTACATTTCTAATGTAATTTTTTACAATACAATCACAATATAGTGTTTCACAATTCCTTCATAAAATCATTTAAACAAATATTTATTATGAAACGGAGGGAGTAAGTACGTAAATATGACAAAGTCATATGTTAGAAATTAACTAATCTATCTTCTTAAAGTGATCTAAACCTAAGTACATTTTTAAGATCTCAAAGGGGGTCTAACCTCCCCATATTGGACCAAGGCACCATTACCTCATCATATCATCCCACATTTTCATTTGAAAATATGGGCATATTATGAACTCAATCTTATAACTGGGGGAAATGAAAAACGATTAACTTAACTACCAAGGAAATGAAACAATAATGAGATACTTAACTAAGTTCAAAGCCACACTGAGGATTGATGCAAGTTGCTACTAATTATTCATCAAACCATCATTGATCAATTTGTTGATTCGGAAAAAATCATTTGGCATGTGCGCTTACGTTGTTTTTCAGCCAAATTATTGAACAACCTCATCAACTATTCAATGTCATCATTTGCTACACAAGCCAAACTCATTACTCATCAAAGTTTCATGAGGTGCCTCGTTGAATGGAATATTTTATTAGTCAATATAAAAGTATACAATTGTATGATAAATAAAGGTTTAATTAAAAATTTGTTTCCTCAATTATGAATATCTTCTTTATGTAGTTAGTCTAGCTAGCAAACTACTACTACCATCATCCTAAGAACATGTACATCAACTCTTCTAAATTTTTTTCTAAAATATATTCATAATCATTACTTTTCTTATTTTAAGGGCTGACTTTTTATATATGTAATTTAACAGATTCCCTATTATTTATCCAAAACATATAAATAATATAGGAAGCGGTACAAATTTGGAGTGTGTATAATTTTTTTTAGAAGATATATTTTAGAAAAACTGAAAAATCATCATTTTATTAATTTTTACTTTTTCATTCCCTATTATAATTTTTAGGGGAACTAATGTACATGCTCTAAATTCCTAACTATACATACCAAACAAAATACCCTTCCCGTTAAATTGCCTTGAGTTTTGCATTGAAGAATACGGAGTAATATTTAGCCAATCCAATATTAGAAAAGAAATAAAATTTCTTAAAAGTGAAGCAAACTTAGGTAATTATTTATCATGCATAAGAAAATACAATTAAAAATTAGTTGAAAAGATAACTTCTACTTGCATGCTAAAGATATCAATCGATCGCAAATCATGTAAAATATACCACATTTCGTGAATAAGTTTTTGCAAAATTTATGATAACTACCGGATACAAAAAGTTGAGAGTAGTTTTGTCAATTGAGCTTATTGTTTATGTTACATGTCTTGGTCTATGTTGAAAGAGATCCTAACTTACCCTTGCAATTTATGTAAATTTACATGTATACGATCCCATAACAATTGTTTAAAACAAATGTAATGTTTAGAGATTCATGATTTTTTATTGCATATCATTTACACAACTTGAGTTCAATTTCTTATTTTAATTTTTCCAACAAATAGAGTTACATACGTATAAACGTATACTAACATTTGTATTTAATATTGAATTCAATCAATGTCAAGTATCATTCTCGAAGTTATCTATATTAAATTGTTAAATACTAGATCCTCAAGTATCATTACATATCTTTCCTTATTCGTTTAAATCTTACTCCATATACTTCATTTCAAATTAACTTATTAACATATATTTAATGTATATACATATAATGGCAAATAAGAAAACTTAATAATAATGCCAATAAATATTTTATAATATCCTAAGGGCAATTTTGCCCAACAAAGAAAAAGGCTTATTACTATATATAATGCCTATATGCATATCTCTCTAGCATATATTGCCAAAATAATACACTAGTAGTGATCTCAAACATTCTAGCCGCCATACATGGATGCAGAAGCTGTAATCAATCTCTTTGATTCTTGCTGGTTTTGTTCAAGAAGCAACTCATCTCCCTCAATTCCAAAAAACCAACATCAAAATCATCCTCAAAATCAAGAAATTTATTCAAATCCAAATGTTTTTAGTCCTTTAACCATTAAAACAACATCAAGAAATAATGACCAATCTTTGAACTCTATCTACACTGATGTTGGTGCTTCTTTATCTCCAAATTCAGTACTATTTGAATCAAACCTTGAAACGAACTTTTCATGCAAACAAGAAATGGAAAAAATGGAAAATTTTCCATCCCAACAGAAGAAGTTCCAGAGTAGGATGAGAAGGAAAATCAAGAAAGGCAAAAGCAAGAGTTTGTCATGGACCTTGGTTTTGTGTTTTCAGAAGAAGATAGACATTCAAATTTGGTTGAGATGATCCCTGGATTGCAGAGGCTTGGAAAGGAGAAACATGACAACAAAAATGGGACCAATAATAATATTGAATCCTCTGTTATTATGAGGCCTTATCTTTCTGAAGCATGGAGTGTTCTTGATAAACAAAAGGTTGATAAGTCATTAATGAAATGGAGAATTCCAGCAATGAGTAGTGAAAATGATATCAAACTGAATTTGAAATGGTGGGCTCATACTACAACTAGTTGGATGATTTTTAATAAAGTGTGTTTTTGTTATCTCCTTGATGTTTTTAACAAAAGTTGTAACAAATAATTTTAATTTTCACCTCTGTTATTTTCTATTAAAATTTGTAAATAAATCTAGCATTTAAACACTGGAAATTCAAAACATTAGACATTATGTGGTCCTCAGTAGTATTATATTATGGGTAACAGCGTGGCTTAGTGATGTTTGATAAATATATTGTTTAACCGTATTCTCTAATATTCCCAAGTTAATGACTCTGCATTTGTAGATATAGAATCTTATAGATCAGAAAAGAGCCAAAAAATATACCATTTAAAACTACTTTAAAGTGATTTTAATATTTTGATTGAACCCAAACCTATCTTAAATTGGGTGCATTTTCTTTCACTAATTCAAAATCTAAGGTTAAGGTATGTTTTTATTATTTTTATATAATATTTAATTAACTAGTATGTATCTAGATTATTATCTCAGATGTGGCTACAATATTTTAATTATTTTATATAATGTTTAATTGACTCCAGTACACTATTTTAATATTTATTTAGGAAATATCCTTCAAGATCGTTCTTGGATGTATAATTGTTATGGTCTGATGGCGTTATGTGAATTGGTGTATATCTACAAGGTCTAGTGAGTTTTCATGAGTTTGTAAAATCACAAGCCACAAGCGAATAGAGGGGTCGATGATATTTTAGGAAAGATACGCATCTGGAGCACATGAGATTAATATATTCTACACACATAGTAGGAAACATATTCTAATGTTAGATTGGGGAAACCAATATATACTAAGATGGCTAAACCCTTACTTTATATTAAGATTTGAACTGGGTGCTCTAATTAGACTGTGCCGGGATTAGATCCAAACATCACATGACTTGACGGGGCTCTAAAACCAAATTAAGCAGTGGGATGGTTGCACTGAATTTACTAAGTTATCAACAGACAAATCACGCTTGGTTAGTCTAAAGTTGGAGTCGCAAATATCACAACAATATTTCCAAAGGTGATTTATTTATCCACAGAATGATTCAAATGATTTCATGAGACTAATTTACTGGCCAACAAAAATTCATGTTTGTGTGAATAATTGAATGTTTTTTTACAAAGAGGATGAAATGGCTAGAGACGTGTCAATCTTTGTGGAGAGTAGGTACGAGGAAGGGAGGGAGGAACAACGTATGCCGATTGCAAGAAAGGTTTTGATATACATGTCATTAGTCCCTTGACTACAACGATTGTATATGTCAAGGAAGACAACACAGGACATGACATGGCACCATCGGACCCGCATGTATGACGGGTGGATGACGCACCTGCATGGAAAGAAATATGGAAACATTTTGACGCAACATATCCGCATTTTCAGAGCCGAAATGTTCGTGACGTGGTTTGGGTGCTCCGATGGTTTTAGTCCTTTTGGCAAGTTTGGATGCCAATGTTCCTGTTAGCCAGTTATTATTTGTGTTTACAATTTACCACATGGATTGTGCATGAAGGAGCCATATATGTTTTTATCACCAAAAAAATCCATAGTGAGATATATATATTTTTCAACCCCGTTGATAAGTTGAAGGAGTTGTGGCATAATCGTCTCGGTGACACTGGCGAGTCTAGTGGAGCAAAATTTCAACATGCGGTTGCTTTGATGTGGGACGTATTAGCAATTTTCTTGCATATGTTATCTGGTTGGAGCACATATGGTAGATTAGCCTGTCCGTACAGGCGGAGCATACTAAAGTTTTTCACTGTCGATCGGAAATTCTATGGTTTGATTTTCAAGCCACCGCCCTTTCTTCTTTCGGACATCGATATAGGTTGCAAAGAAATGCACCAATGTGAGACAAACTTGTCGGATCACAACAAGAACGACTTACCGAGACGGTGTATATAATCTCTCGCATATTTGTTGTGATCCCGATGTGTTTGACAAAAGGTGCATAATGAACATAGGCGTCCGATATAATGTTGAGCATAACTGCAGAGTATATTCTGGATTTGAGTTATTGTCTAAAATAAAATCAGTAATAACATCGATCATGCATTAAGCATTACAATAATCAGAATGGATGTTCCAGGAAAAACGAAAGACAATGAACGGGCAAGTATTGACCTCGAGACTCATTATAGGACATTCGTAGGAGGAGAGAGAAGCCAAAGGCTTTGTATACACTAACCACAACGCAAATGTAAAGAGTCTTGTTGGTTAGCATGTCTCAAATTACCGATGGATACGCCCAAACATTTCTCGAGACGCGCGAATGAACTTCAAAGTGGACCGAAAAGTCACGATACATTATTGTGCGTAAATCACTATATGTAGCACTGCCATGTCCTCGCCGTATCGACGGGAAACCATAATGTAGTTGGTGTTATTTCTTCGTGACATTTCAACAACTCTTAACTGAACGTATGGCTAAGCGCCGCACGTAATATTGTTGAGATAATTTTGCAAGATGGAGACAATATTCCCACCAAAGATTCTTTGATATGATGGAGCGCCTCTACCAATATTTGCCTTACGGGCATCGAATGGAGGTCCCGTAAGTGATAGATGGATGTACCCATTTGAGTCGTGTGAGAGTATTTGAATTTTATTAATATATGTTCAATACCGGTTTATATTTAATATTTAACTAACATTCTAAATGTTTGTAGATTCTGGGGGCATTTAAGAAAACGGTAGCATAAAAAGGCACGTGTTGAATTTGTCAATATGCGAGGCGTATTTGGTCAAAGAGGTTTCAAACTTTTGTTTAATGTACTTTGAGGAAGAAATTGAAACCGACTTAAATCTTCATGGGAGGGCAATTTTACTGACTTAATGAACCGGAAGACGAATCATTGCAAAGGTTTCGTGACTCAGGCGAGGCAGGCACGCTTGAAGTGAAACACGATATATTTTATGCTCACGAACAATACACGGCCGCCATTCAGATATTCTCGTAAGTAACACGTACCAAGTATAGGAATGCCTTCAGTAAGTGTATATTTAATAATGTTCAAATAAAATGAATTTGTATATAATTATAATAGTTAACTAAATAAATAACTTATATCTAGATACCATGATTTGATGAAGAGTTGCACCTCGAGTTTACGGAGGAAATCAAATAAATCATTTACTGCAAAAATTTTAGTACATGGCTTCACAACTATATACGTAATAATATGGAGACGGTCAGACACCTCGTGACACTTGCAAGTTGGTCCAAGCACGAAATTAAATGGTACAAGGGTTGGTTGCCAATGGGTACTACTTTGACATTAGCCGTAGGATCATAACAAGAGCACTTACAATAACGGAGTTTGTGTTAAAGGTTCCTATAATGCATTTACACCATCTTGATTATTATGGGTCATAGGAAGAGATTTGAGAATGTCGGTCCGCTACATAATGCAGTGATAAAGTTGTACTCTTCAAGTGTTATTGGTTTGACACTAGCCAGTGGATGCGCATACATCTCGGTGGAATGAAAATGATTCACCAAACACAAAAGCGTGAGCCTCTAAAGATGATCCTTTATCCTAGCATCATAAGCACACAAGATACTCATTCGCTACATTAACAAATGAGCAGAGAGCATAAATAGGCGGTGTATCAAATGAAGACGACCGCTAGAAGCCGAGTTGATTGACCCATATGCAAACATTATCAAGATATCTTTCAAGAGGAACAACAACCTCCGTTAATCGTCATGTTGATCCATCGAAATGATGTCACATCGCCGCAGGGGATATTCGAATTTGTTATTGAAGCATGACCGGGGACACAACGACAAATATGCTCGTAGTATGAGTCGGACTACTCGGATAACGATGTTCACCAGAGGAAGGCTATTTTGGGAACAATATCACCGACGTGCTTAATTTGGAAGACTATTAGGATCCAAAGGTTTTGTACCAAGTTTTTCGCGAAATAATCGAAAGTTTGTATTAAGCCCTCAGATAATGTTGCAAATGTACTAGTCATTTTTTCTTTGTGTTTTTAATGTCAGGTTTGCATGTTGTGTTGTACAAAGCTGTGTGTTGTCAAATCATATTTTTTTACCGTTGTCTTAATATGGCGCTTCGTCCGCACGTTTGAAGCGCTCGTGAGTACAATTATATTTTTTCGGGGACACGTCGGTTAAGGCCGGGTTGGCGTCGGGCTTCAAATTTTCAATATTCCCGCTAAATTATAAAGTGCGGGAAATTTAAAATATTTTATTTAGTGGCGTCGGTGTCGCGTCGGTTCGCGTCAGTCCGCTTCAATTTTCAGAATTCCAACCCCCTCCTCTATATAAACACTTCTAATCACATAATCACTAAACCATAACCTTCTTTACACTTCTAATCACCAAAACACTATTCATAATTTTTTTGTTTAATTTTTCTTTTTATGTCTACTAATCTTATTATTTTGTTTAATTTTGTAGTTAAATTGAAAGAGGTAATTATTACCAATTTCATTTTTTTAATCTTTGATAATAATGTTGTTACTCATTTTGTTTATTGTTTGTCATTTTTTATATTATCATTTGTCTGTTAATCTTCTTATTTTGTTTAATTTTTTTATTTATGTTTATTGTAGGAAAAAATTGTCAAATCCAAAAAGGAATGAGGTAATTTTTATGTTGTTGTTTATTATTAATGTTTGTGTTATTATTTATGTTTATAAGTTATTGTAGGTAATAATTAAATACAAAATAAAGAGGTAATTTTTATATTACTACAAGCTTATTATTATTTGTGTTTATGTTTGGGTATTTGCTTATTAATTTTTGTATATATTGTTTGTGTTTATTGCTTAAGATTTGTGTTGATTTTGAGTATTACATCCGGGTTTCGCAATGTCAGACCACCCATGCCGTGATTATTTTTCAAAATTTATCATCATAGCCGGTAAGGCGTCAAAGTTTCAAACTATTATATCCGCATACGCCGGTCTTCAAAATATTTTATCCGTGTATCGGAGTCGACTTGGCGTCTGTGCAAATAAATAAAAAATAAAATTAAATGCAAGTATTTGGCGACATTTCAGATAGATAAATAAAAAAGAAAGTAAAATATGACATGGCTAAAGTTATTTTAAATAAATAAAAATAAAGTAAAATATGACATGGCCGGGTAATAAATAAACAACAAAAGTCGCGGCCGTTTGGGAAGCTCCGAACCTGGAACGTGGGCTAAGTGATTACAATCATAGCCTCGAGAATTAAATTAATCACAAAGTATGGCTGTGCTATCTCACATTCTACTGACGCTTAAAGCCGACACAAGCCACCTGCTTTCAGAAGAAATGTAAGACCCGAGATTACATATTGGCCTGGATGAATGGGGGTTTAACAAAGTTATTAGAAACATATCGATGATTTTCATATACTGAACAAATGAATTAATTCCAACCAAATAAAGAGAAATAAAAACGTAGGACATATAAAATTGTTTTTTAAAAACGAATATAATTTTATAAAAATTGAATACGTGTATTACACATTTCTCGAAAAATTAGGGGCAAGTGTTCTCTACGTTCACTAGTGAAAGCTGGAACACACAACTACTGTTCTTTATACTGTGTAGGCGATTGATATTTGTAACGGACAAATTGATATTTTAATGTTGCTCTCTCATCTTTTTCTAACCATTTCTAGGCTAATCACTTTCTATATGAGAACTAGACATCCAGTATCAAATAGGTTGCTTACAAATTGGGATTTTTCTATTTGTTGTAAAAGTAATTACATAAAAGGTAAAAAGACGTGTAATCCACATCACATTCTTTGTAGTGGAAAACTAGTTTTGGCTAATAGCCTCGGTTTAACACCTTAGGCAATCACATTAGTTAGGAAATATGCAGATTTCTTGAAATAAAAAGGAAATAGTGGATCTGTTTCATTGGAATGATTTTATTACTATCAATGTAATGATGCTTAATTAACGATTTAGATCTTCTAGAGATTATTCCATTGTTCTTATTCACTCAAGTTTTAAGTTTTTACCATTAAAATCTCAATCATTATCATTAATTTGCTATATGACATCTTTTATAATTGACATAACAATTTTCTTTATTGTCTAACATAATAATTAAAAAACACTTTTACTTTATGATTAAAAAGAGTTGCTCATCCCTTAGACGCCCCCATACCTATATTCGATACTTTGTGAGAAGGTCAACTCATTGTGACATAGAGTTTAGAAATACCTACAAGAAGTTCATTTAAAGTAAAACTCTATACTACATCTACCAAGAGTCAGTCGTAGTTTTTTTTTTCTTTTTATAATTAAGAAACCAAATACATCAAGAGTAGCTATAGTTGTTTGTCATATGGCTTACATTGCCATTGTGGTTGGTATTGACAAATTTAGAAATACTAATAGATTTGTGCATTCTAAGAATATAAGTTATTGCTTACCACCACTGACTACCTAAATTTAGAAACACCTTGAGAGAGAGTTAATCCATCAGGACATGTAGCTTTTGTGGGGCTGAACACAAGAAACTCTATTTTCTAAAACCTTAACCCACACACTCCACATCAGCTCTGGGATTTTTGGAACAAACCAATATGTTGGTGTTTTTACCATTAAATTATGCCCTCGCATTTAATTTCGAAATACCTTTCTTTTTGTAACGGAGACTTAATAACCGCTATTTCCCTCGAAATAAAGGCACTCTGATATATCTCATGTTGATGTAATATAGAAGCCCGGTGACATGCTCGACCAAACAAGATTGACAGTAAAAATCTAACTCAATACCCTTATAATCACAAAGATCAACTAATCCACTAACTTAACCATTCTTACTGGGAGTGTTAAATACTTTTTTTGTTATCATAGAGGTGAGATATCATACTATTCTTTTTTATCCCGTTTATACGGAGGCTCTTGCACATGTTGACGATGTGGTGAGCTAATATTAGAGAATTGAGATGATTTACCCCTAAATTTGTATAGATTCAAACTTAGTTGGAAATCATTTGAACATAGGTCATAGAAGCAAGAGGGTAGATCATAAATTTCTTCTGTATATAGAGTTGTCAGGCTGTCACCTGCTTCTATCCTACAAACACGAGAGCCTTTATCCTTTTTTTACTCACTCTTCTAATTCTCAAAAAAAAAATACCAACCTTCCAAAATGGCTCCCCCCTCCCCCTCCCTCCTCCTCCCTCCCTCCACCACCACCTCACCCACCACCCTATCCCCACCACCTCCACCCTCACATCACTACAACCACCCCTCCCTACAACCTCCCCCACCCCACCCACCACCCCAACCACCTCCTCCTCCCCCCTTGACCCAACCCAACTCACAGCCCTCAAGTCCCTCAACATCCCAACTTCAAGAAACCCATGTTCCCCCCTCCACAACCCCAACATAGCATGCGACGGCGCCACCCCTTTCCGCCACCTCATCTCCCTCAAACTCCTCAACTGCTCAGAAGACATTGCATTGACTTCAACTACACTAAAATCTCTCTCAACTCTCACAACTCTCCAGTTCATAAACTGCCCACATTTTAAAGAACTCAACACAAATTTTAAACTATTCACATGCATAGCCTAGTTTCTCAAGAAATCACTGGAGTTTCTTAGTTTTTCATTTTCTACAACTTAATCTAATTAATTTGTTTCCCAAATGATATTATCAAAGCTAGTGGACCTTCTATAATATTGAATAATATCAAGAATTTGAATTTGCAACTATTTCAAATGTCAAAATCTTTCTTACATGCTATGAATTTGTCCACTATAGATTTGTCCAAAAACCATCTCAAAGGTAACATTCCAACTTCTTTAACTACACTAGAAAATTTAGTACATTTGAATTTGTCATCAAATTTACTAGATGGTGAAGTCCCTGAAACATTTGGTGATTTAGCTTCTTTAGAAAATGTGTCATTGTCATCAAATGCATTTTCTGGATCCATTCCTGATAGCTTAAGGGCAATTCCTGGATTGGTTCATCTCGATTTGGGTTCGAACCGGTTTAATGGCACTGTCCCACAATTTTTGTCCAAGTTGAGGAGTTTGAAGTACTTGAATCTTGAAAAGAATGATTTTCATGGGGTGTTGCCATTCAATGCTTCGTTTATTAAGCAATTGGTTGTGTTTAAGGTTGGTGGTAATGATAATCTTTGCTATAATCATAGTACATTGTCTAGTAAAATGAAGCTTGGGATTTCTCAATGTGATAAACATGGTATGCCTATGTCTCCCCCTCCCTCGAAGGACGATTCGAGCAGCGATGATTCGACTGCTTCCGAAGATGATTATAGTGAGGATGATGATGGTGAGAGTAGCTCTGGAGGACATCATGGGCCTAATAAGGTAGTTCTTGGTGTTGCAGTTGGTCTTGCTTCAATTGTGTTCCTCATTGTTTTCTTGGTCTGTTTGTCAAAATGTTGTAGATGATGTCAAAAGGGCAGAAATGGAAAACAATTATTTACTAGTTTACTTCATTTAGGTTTAGGGAACAAATTGTTATGGTCAATTTTTTCCTTCATATCTTTATTCTTTTTTTGAAACTTTATTATAAATATTATGATTTTGTATTGATGATGGCAGTGTATTATGCTTAATTTCGTCATTAGGAGTAATATTAGTGGACAAGATAATCTTGTCATTCGGGTGTATTATGATTTGTTCTTCTGAAGGCAATGTGTACTTCTGTTTAAATCTGTGAAAGTATAGATTTTGCAGCTGTAGTATTGAAAGTCTAAATATTTCGAGTAAAGCTTTTGGAATATGTTTTGCTTAAAGCTTTGATGAGGACCATGAGTAGTGAATCTGATCTATGCTTCTGTTGAAAGCAATTGATACAGAAAGGTGATGTCTTTCTGTTGTTTACCATTAATTTTGACCATGATGAACTTCATTTTGTACTTCTAGAATTCATTAGTACAAATGTAGTGTAATACGAAGTAATGATTTTTTATTTCTAATCTTATGCTATATTGTGTATAGTATTGGAATAATTTGTTTGTATCCCCCCTGGATATTAAGTAACTTTCAAGGGGGTAAAATGGCAATAAACAGAACACATATTAAGTACATTCTCTCATAGATAAAAAAAGGAGTCCTACTAAAAGCACACCCAAATAGTAAAAATTCTTAGTGAAATGACTATTTTGTCCTAATGAAACTTTCTCAAACACTACACTTACAAGTAGCGGGGCTAAAACAATAATTTCAAGTAGCGGGGCTAAAATAATAATTTCACACCCCTTCTTGTTACTGTTTGGAATGTGACATACAAGAGGTTGACAATTAGCACTTGAATAACAGCTAATAATATGCATGATTTTGATTTAAGCTAAAACAAAGATAAGGTGATTGATTGTTTTATTAGTTGGCAAGCAAGTAGACATAATTGCTAGGAAAACATAACATGGTGGACCAAGCCAGGTAACTTACAGTTCATGGATTGATCAGTACTGTAGTCCGTATCGATTATAATCATGAGTTATTTGGAGATCCAACCTAATAATCAACATCAACGTGTCACAATGTTCCGGTCCCCATGCTTCTGAAGAGGTTTACTACGATAACAAAAAGACTGTTTTTCTATATGATCCAAGACTAACTATTACTACACAAAAAATAAAAAACATAGGTTGTGTTATGAGCCATTTTTATTTATTCCACTATATCCGAGAGTCAAGAGATGGATAATATAAAATCTTTAACTTCATAGGACATGAAAACGTTATCCGATCTAACAATACTAAGGAGAAATTGAAGTACTTTTGTCATTGCAGTTGATCTGTAGTCCTCTGTCAAACAATCTAACTTATTTCCAGTAATTACCAGTAAAAAAACGTAAGAATCAGTTTGGTAGCTAGATGAACATTGAGTTTTGTACAATTGCAAGAGTGCACTGGTTGATGACTTTGTTAGAACAGCAAGCATAGGTAGAACCATCTTCATGGCGACACAATTTGCTTTCGCGATATGACCACTCGATTGACAGTCATCCTCTGCAGGAGCAGCTACCATCTTTGAATTGGTGGAAGCGATTAGAATCTCGCAAAAGGATCTCTCTACCTAAATTTCTGGAGATGAACTTGGCCATCTCATGACAATCACCACAAACTCTTGAATTCTTTGTCACCCTTATTGTTTTACCATGTTGTAAGTTCAATATACCGAAGGCCATAGCTAATTTCTCACTGTGCCCACAGATAGAAGTCTCCTTCTGCCTCTCATCTGCATTTACAAGAGTGTACTTCAATTTCGAAGAGCAACCTTGTTCTTCCATTTTCCTCCTCACACTTTTTAGCAAAAATTCAATCTTCATGGCTTCTGGATGTCCATTTCCACTGGAATCGAATATGTGAACTTTTCCCTTGATTTCTATCCAGCTACAACCAGTTCTATTCTTGATCCAACGTGGTTCTATCTTGTGGAGTAATTGTTTAATTTCTTGCCATTTATCTGCCTCTTCATAAGTGTTAGCAAGAAGAACATAATACTCTGTATTTTCTGGCTCTAGCTCAAGAAGATGATCTGCAACTTGTTCTGCTAATTTTACATCATGGTGCATTCTACACCCACAAAGCAAAGCACCCCATATTGTTGCATCTGGCTTAAGTGGCATTGACTTTGTGAATTTGTATGCCTCTGACAATCTTCCCGTGCGAGAGAGAAGATCCACCATACAACCATAGTGCTCTAGTCTGGGATCTATCTTGCATTCATTCTTCATACCATGAAAGAACGTCCACCCTTCTTCAACTAGTCCCGAATGGGTGCAAGCAGAGAGTATGGAAGTGAAAGAAGCTTCGGTAGGCTCAACTCCTGCTTGCCTCATTTTGTTAAAGGTGGCAATAGCTTCATTACCAAATCCATGCATTGCATACCCCGCTATCATAACTGTCCATGAGACCAGATCCTTTACCCGGATCATATCAAAGAGGACTACTGCAATAGCCAAGGCACCACATTTCACATACATATCAACGAGTGCATTAGCTACAAACCTATCAGTAGATAGCCCATTTCTTAAAATGTATCCATGTACCTCGCGACCTTTATTTAGTGCTGCGAGGCTTGCACATGCTGGAAGTATACAAGTGACAGTAACACCATCTGGCCTTGTATGATCTTGCATCTCCAAAAATAAACTGAGTGCTTCGTTGGGTTGATTATTCTTAGAATAACCTCCTATCAATGAATTCCAAGAAACAATATCCTTAGCCTCCATTGAAGAAAAAACTAATAGTGCATCTTCCATGCTCCCATATTTTGCAAACATATCAATGAGTGCATTACAAACAGCCAAACTTGACTCCATACCATTTTCTTTTACATAGTGATGCAATTCCTTACCATCCTCCAATGAGCCACTGCAAGCACAGGCATGAATGACGCGTGTGATGGTAAATGCATCCGGCTTCATCCCTTCACTTACCATTTCATGAAACATTTGTATTGCCTTATCTGATTTTCCAACTCGAGCATATCCAGAAAGCATCGACGTCCAGGAGACAATACTTCTCTTAGACATGTTTTCAAAAACTCGTATAGCACTATCTAAGTCACCGCATTTTGAATACACATCAAGCAAAGTATTCTCAAACTTCATTACTTCACCGAATCCAGCTTTTGCTGCATAACAATGGATAGCTTTACACACCAGAAGACTCTCGATATCTGCACAGCAAGCAAGTATACAAAGCATGGTAGCCAAATCAACCTCAACCCCCAAACTTAACATCTCGACGAAAACTTCAAGACCTTTTTCAGAAATTCCATTAGCCACATACCCACTAATCATAGTATTCCATGATATAATATCTCTATAACACAATCCACCAAACAACTTAACCCCACTCTCAACTCTCCCACATTTAAAGTAAAATGCAATCAGAGAATTCACAACAGTAGTATCACTACCAAACCCAAGTTTCAACAAACACCCATGAACAAATTCACCATTTTCTACACTCCCTAAGGCTCCAAAATACTTCAAGATACAAGAAAAAGAGTAAGCATTAGGCTCAACTCCAAACTCAATCATCCTACAAAATAAATCAACACTTTCTTTATAATCACCAATATGTGCATACTCATTCATCAACATGTTCCACAAAAATACTTTTTCATTTGCAACCTCATCAAACACCCTTCTTCCTTCCCTCAAGTCACCACATTTAACATACATAAACACTAATTTTGAACCCAAAACACCATCTACTTCAACACCATTATTTTCAATAAAGCTATGAACTTTTTTACCATCTTCAATACACTTAACCTCAGCACAAAGCTGCAATACATTACAATAACTCTTGATATCAAGTTCAGATTTTTCACACATAAAAAGCAATTTCATAGCTTTTTGAAGATTACCCACATTACAAAATTTCCAAATTTCATGATTTATATCAAGAATTTTCGTTTTTGTACCATAAACTTTAGCCGAATTTAGGGAAAAGATTGTACCACAAGCAATGGGAGTTGTACTTGATGATAAAAAATTGGATCTTGAAGTTAGCTTTTTGGATAGTAAAGCAATACCATTTTGAGTTTTGGGAGATTTTTCTCTTTTTTTGTTGAGATGAACACTAGAAGTGCACCAGTAGCTGCTTATTATGGATTTGGCCATCAAGATTTACAACTATTTTTCAAAGATCAATATGATGATGGAGGGAAATGTATTCGCCCTGTTTAATTTCTCATACAACTTTTACCGTGAAATATTTTTATTGCTTTATAATACTCGATGAAAATATATCAATTTAAAATAATTGTTTTTTATTTTTAACATATATTTTCATAAAATATTATAAAACATAAATAAAAAAATATCTACGATCAAAACTAATTATTAAAATTGAAAAGCTAAAATGTGACAATTTTAGCGACGTATTGGATTATAATATAATGAATTTTTTTCCTTTAAAGGTTTTAAAGACTATTGATCGCTTGATTGATGTGTCGGTAAAATAAAATTAATTTACAATTGAAGTGTTTCCCAATGAGAATGAACTTTAAAATTCTATAGAATTATCGGGGTTTAACATACCGTTTGAAAAACCCTAACACCTGGAGTTAAAAATCACACCGAAATAGTAAGATAGTGCGATGAAATGACTATTTTACCCCTTATATTTGTTGGTGTAGTGTTTTAGAAAGTTTCATTTAGGGGTAAATTAGTCATTTCACTGTATTTTAAAACTGTGGATTTAGTCCGACTCACGTTTATACTATTGTAAAGTAGATAGAAATGTTTCGTAGTGAGGATGAACTTTAAAAATTCTCGTCAAATGAATATATCGTTTGGAAACGACTTCCATGTTTGTATTATTGTGAATTCGATAGTATATCGATATATAGGAAGCTCAACTCCGATCACCATACCCCTACTCCCCCTTCCTCCACTCCTCCTCCCAATTCTAAACTGCCACCCCCTCCCCCCTCACCCCTAATCGACGGCATCTCCCACCCTTAATCGAAAAACCACCCCCACCCCCAAAAATAAGCGTCGAAATTGTAGGACTAAAGCGGGGGGGTCATGGGCGAGCGGAAGAGAAGAGGGTCCTAAACTGCGTAAGACGGGCGGGGGCGCGGGGAAAGCGATGACGATACGTGATGAGGGGAAGAAGCAAGTGTATGAAGGGGCTTTGGGATTAAAAAGGGAGGCAATAGAGAGGGGTGGTGGGCAATAGGGAAGGGACAGGTGATAGTGTTTGATAGTGATGGTGATAGCTAGGGTTGGTGATTGTATTAATTTTTTAGGGGCAATTTAGTATTTTTGTAATTAAAAAAAATGTAAAAAATTAAAACCTCTCTAAAAATAATGTTAGTTAGCCAAATTTATCTCAAAGAACATACCAATGGAACAAGTGTGAACAGAGGGTGATCATATGCCAAATATACATCTACTATGTTGACCTTTTTCAAGATTGTTTATCAACTACTTTCAACAATAACAGTCCCAAACTATAATCAATCATTCAATTGGTCCTATTAAAATGGTGATGAAGGAGGTCAGACTTGATTACTGAAGTTATAAATGAATGAAAGGTAGTTGTATATGAAAACCATATGTAATGCAAATGACGAGATACAATCAAAACATGTGGTCACATCAAAAGAAGAAATGTGTTGTTTTCTGAAATGTTTTGGTTTGGAGAGAACAAAGTTGTATCAGTGTTAATCTATTTATTCTCTCAACCATTGAACTCGATTGATCATAACAAGGGTATACACTTCAAATTCTTAATAATTTTAAATGATAATTAAAAAGCCATTGCAACATCAAATTTTTATTGAAGACCAAGGCGGCAGATGGGATTTTTCTTAATAAGACCAAGATCCACCTGCAACAAACAAAAACATAACATTTGCATTTTGCTACTACATTCGATAAGAAAGAAAATCGATATGAGCACATATGGATCAGAAAAAAAAATACCTTATGCCCAAAGAGGTCTCTAATGTTGTTAATTCCATACATTATCATTGTAGGCCTGAAACGGAAAACACGAGATTTAATACACAGATTACACCGGCTGCATGTGGCTAACATTGGTAGGCCAATATACGAATGTACAAATAACAGTTTCGCTACAAGTAATGTCACCTTTCCAGGGAAAGACCCCACGCAATGACCCGAACATCTTCTGGTAGTCCCATAGGGAGCAACATTTCAGGTCTGAACATCCCAGAGTTCCCCACTTCAACCCATTTCTTAAATCCTTCGTGGTAACTAAAAAGCAAATAATTATTAGACCAACGGTTTATTACAGTGATGTTCTTGCGATATCATCCTAAACCTTGATTATCGGGTATTACCTAAAGATTTCCATACTGGGTTCAGTATAGGGATTATATGCCGGCTTGAAACGGAGCTTGGACATTCCTGAAAAATGAGCAAAAAATGTTGATTTGTGGATACAACTTTAGAACTAGTTAATCAAACAGAAGTACAATGCTTATAATGGAAGGGTACTCAAGATTCCTACCTAATCGAGAAAAGAAATCATTAAGCACTCCTATCAGATCACCGAGAGTCAGCCCACGATCACATATTAGACCTGAAAAGGGTAATCAAGGACACAAAATAAGCACAACATTTAGAAAAGAATTTGGATGATCAACCCATGAAAAATCTGACACCTTCTACTTGTTTATTGATATCTTTCAAATAAAAACAGATCGAGTATAAACGAAAATATCACTCAACTCAAAAGTGAACATGTGGATGTCATCTGAAACTATTGTGCATTCAGATTCCAAGATATACCGTCAAAATTCAATTCGATATGCAAATTAGCTATTCTAACTCCTCATTTATTAAGATATCAATTACAGTACTTTCTTATTTACTAAACTTACTAGAAATCATATCATGGAAAAGAAGAGTCCTAAAGATACTCAGTTTGATGAAACGACAGATACCTTCAATTTGATGAAACTCAGCAAGATGTGTCCGATCAACAGCTTCATTTCTGAAAACACGGTCAATGGAGAAGTACTTTTTTGGAGTAAAAGTTTTCTGCAAATGAAATAATTTAATTACTAAATAGAGATTAGATACAGTAAAAAACAATTGTGACCTTCCAATAATGCAAATAATAATGTATAATATTTATTTCCCTCCCACGCGCCCACCCCCAAACATTCATCTCATTTTTACAGAACAGAAGATATAAAATAACATGGGTTGGGCATAAATTGAAGAGAAAGAACATCAGTGATTAGAATACTTTATCCATGTTAATTTCCAGTCTGTTTTTACTACATAAACTTAACTTGCTCGAGTCTACTTATCTTACCAAAATTTCCAGACCTCATATTTATGGCCATTTTATGATAAACCTTTCTCATTTGAAAGATCAAGCAAACAGCATGACGTAAGATTTAAAACCGATACTCCAACAAGGTTATCAAAATTCAACAAAAATGTCATGGAACATTCAGGAATAGGGTAAACCTGCTTAGCAAGTTTATACAGCATCTTCGAGGAAACAGCTGTTGTATGAGTCCGGAGAAGATTTTTGTCTGCTTCCTCCCTTTTCCAGTTATAACCATACCTATCAGCAGAAAGTTAAAAATGAAATTAGAAACTCAAAACTGTGAAGAATTTAGCAAGAACATTTTTAATATAACATACCCCCTAGATCCATAACCACCAACTTCATGAACTTGTTTGACTCGCTCAACATAATCTTCAGGCAGACTCCTAGTAGTTGAAGGTTCTGCAACAATTTGGAGTGAAGATAGTAATGGATATTGTATGAAGCAGAAGCACAAACAAAGCAGAGAGAGACCAACCTTTTAAAAAGAATGTATCATGTGAATCACGAGCAGGGTGTTGCTGGGGTTGAAAAAGGGCATCAAAATTCCAGAAGCTGCATCAAAATGAATATAAAAGAACAGTGTTTAAGTTTCTTTCATAGGTTGTAAAGCGTTGAGCTAATGGAAGAAATAAAAATCCAAAATCCACCTTCTAAAACCAAAAAATGGCCACCTCAAAACACAATTCAAGATCTGCAACTGGCATGTATATTAAACAAAAGAAGGCATCGAAAAGTTTCTTCTTTAATGAATTATACATAGTGTCGATTAAGCTCAAGCTGTTTTCCTAAAAAGTGAATTGACTCAAAAGCAGAAATAAATTATCAGTTACCTGCTTTCCACAAAATTGTCAGTTGGCATCTCCTCAAATCTGCAAATACAAAACAAGCAACATACTGTTACAGCCACCTATTGAAAGCAAGCAAAATGCACTAATATATCAGCGTTTCTGATGATGCAAAGAACACACCAGCACGTAGCCACATACCCCATCTGAAGAAAAATCATCTTGATTTGACGGCGCACCTACAAGCAAATGATTTTTCAGGGTTATTGATGCAGTAGGAAGAACCAACTTATAAAAACGTATAAAAGTTGTTCATGCAGAACAGTTCAACATTACTACAGTTATTAAGCCGATCATATTTTCAGCTGCAGGTGCTCAGGAAAATGTTAGTGAGGTTACTGAGGTTGTTTTATAGCGAGGTCACTGGGTTGAGTAAATCTAATGGAAAAATTTCCAACAACATGTAGCAATATATGGAGCATTATTAGGAAACAATTTCAGAAAAAATAAATGTGAATATTATTCACAAAGACTGGTATCTTCTTGAAGAATATATAATGCTGAATAGAAATTACTAACTTCAGTCTAAAACTTTTCCCATTAGACTCCTTGATTCAGAATAAACAAACAATGTGTGCACAGCTCGTGGAGGAGAACATAAAAACTGTAATTTAAGGAGAAATGGGGGAAACTATAACATGACCCTGCCTTGAGCAATGGATGGAGGTGGCCACCTTCAAGTGGCAGACCTTTGGCGCTGAAGTTATATCCTTTAAACTCCAAATCTTTCCAATCACCCCTTCAAGAAAAGAAAATTTTATGTACAATCAATTAGCACAAGTCTGAATCAATTTTCATTCTGATAATCACGGTGTACACAAATAATAAATAGGTAAATACATGTATTTCAGCCTTACTTAATCTACCAAAAGAAAGATCACAAAGAAACTGAACTTCCTAATGCAACACCTACAAACTTTTAATTGTTCTTTAAGTTGGAATATGAATTCTCACTCCTACCATAATATAATCAAACAAGCCAAGAAAAACATTGTCTGCAAGTAGTAGCAAATCATATAGATAGCTGAATCGCTAAGGCTAACCACTGCCACAAATTACAATTGACGGGGAGCAGCAAAGAGAAAGTATGTTACAAGAGTGGCGATCAAATGCGAATCCAGCTAAGGGACAACTCATTAAACCTAAACGTCTCAGATATCAACTTCATAGGATACTAACTTATTCTTTGTAAAGTATTATAAAATGAGAGATGCAAACATTTCCAACAGAAGGGTAATAGTAAAATGAATAAAAATTCTTCGGAATGTACAATACAACCACATCATGTACTACTACAATTATGGTAAATAAGTTAGCTGGTACGAAAAATTGAATAAATTTTACTAGCTGAGCAAGTAAATTACTTCTGTAGATTCTCTCGAGTGAGATCTGTAGCAGCCTTCTTTCTTTCTGGAGCATAATTGGGACCTTTCTTTACTGAAAACCCTTTCCATACCCTACAAATAAAATCATTAGTAAATTATAGTTTACATTGATCAGATTCAGAACTTAAACAGTTTAGGTTTATCTGAAAGAAAAGGGTCATAAGAAAGAAGACAATAAAATTAAAGAAGTAATAGAAAACAGTTATAGTTTTTACAATACATAGAATTAGAAGAATTAAAAAATATCTTCATGTTTCCCAACTTCACAAACAAGATCCAGAATAACATTTATTAATGGAGAAGAAGGATCTGAGCATTGGCTAGGTTAGTGTCCAGTAGTAAGAGGGTAGTTTTGAACCCTGTAGATAATCCCCAAGGGAGTGGTCCAGGGAGAGCCCATTTGATATAAAGAAAATATATATGGATGTCAAAAAGACCCCCTAAAAGATTTAGATACAAAAATAGATACATAATTATATTTTGGAGAATGCACTAATTACTGTGGAGTAATGAGTTTCCTTCTCTTGAGAGCATCAATGTCCTCCAGATTGACTGCCTGCAAATTTGTAATCACTAAGTTTGTGAAACGTGATGGTTAACGTGCTATATTACCTAAGTATGACCACTTTTGACAGAGACAGTGTTAACAATTATTAAGTAAATGGTCAAACTGACACATTACATCAAACCACTGTAAAATAACATGAACCAGTGACTTTCTTCTACTCTTAAGGTCGATGAATTAAGGTTCACGCTTTTACATATATGTTATTTACATGTGAGAATTTTTGCTATCCTTGCACTGCTGGGGGTGTTGCGTTAGCTTTTTAAGACCTTTTTGGAAGTTTGTAAAGGGAAAAAAAAAAGCTTGGAGTCCAAGATTTTTCCGCACAGCAACCAGAAAAAGATCACTCAAACACACGGCTACTGACTTGTGAACAGGAAAATTGACATACCTCACCAGTTTGAATCTGTAAAAGCAACTCCTTAACTCTGTCATGAACATGTTCAACCTATGCCAATAAAAGGTGGAAAGATCTGTAAGGGTCACCGGAATAATTGTAGCTACACATCTACTCTGATAATAGTGGACACATCCATATGACGAGCAAACAGGGAAAAAAAAACATGAAACTGGAAAATGATTTTTCCTCATCTGCAGCACCTTTCTTGACACCTGTGACTTGCCCATCTCAATCCATTTGTTCTTTATGGCTTGTTGACAACCAATTTTGAACATTGAAGGGTTCAACTTCTTCTGCATTAACAAATATATTTATTCATCAGTTTCTGCAGCATATGCATATCAAACACAACTTGTGGAAGCAAACATGAGCAGAGCATAGTACAAATATGAATATAAGGAGTTAAAACTAATGTCAATTCAGAATATTGCGCTATGATATGTAAGACTATATACGGTTTACTTCAAAAAGGATAGCAACACACACATGAAAGAACTAGACATAAACAATAAGTTCACATCGAATCATGACAGAAGATGTTGCAGAAATGTATTGTCGGTAGTGATAATAGTTCTATATAGCAAGAGTATACATCTAGTAGGAGCAGATTGTTAACGGAATTGCACATTATAAAAACACACTATGTTTTTTGCTTTTCTTTCTTGTTATGTGTGTTCCGAGACTAAAACTAAGATAAGCTGCATAAACCAAGGAAGAAAGACTCTAAACCTGCAATTCTTCTCGCGAGATGCCATCTGGCGGTACAGCCAAAAAGAGTTGGACTTCAGGAGAGCCATTGGTAGCATAAGAATTTCCCTCGTCAGTAAGCACCCATCTTTCTCTCTTGATATCCTGCTCCATTGAGTATTCAATTTCAATAAATTAATATGGTCAGCATAATTAACCAATGGATTCCCTTGATGAAACAATCCGTCGATATGGTAACTTACAGTCTAATCTACAGAAATCACTTCAATGGATTTCAACGAAAATCGCATGTAAGTGATAAAAGGATCACCTGAGCATCTACGAAACTGAAGGCACTTAAACTTTTGATAACATTGACTATCTCATCATGAGTCAGGCCGGTCTCCACAGCAAATTTTCCCGAGTCCGATATTTCCTCGTTCTTTTCAAGGAATCGCAACACAGCTTCTTCCGCCATTCAGTCGTGAATCAACCGGCCACTGTCAAATAACACCTAGCATTAGCATTCTACAACTATGTAAGTGTTGAATTTCAGTATTCTTTCCAAATTTACTCACTTTATTGAATGACTAAACTACCCTCATCCCCAAATTCAACTGAAATTAACTTCTAATATCAATTTATCAAATTTATTTGTTACTAAATACTTAATATTTTTTACACAAAAAAAATCATATTTACATATTATTCCTACAACACTCAAAGTACTTCATAGACTAAGTGCATTTTCCGATTTCAATAACAAATTTGTACAACACTCAAAGTACTTCATAGACTAAGTGCATTTTCCGATTTCAATAACAAATTTGTTATCAAAGTTGTAATTTTTATACAATATATTAACTAAAAAAATTAAATTCAACAAAAGAATCTGATAATTTCGTTTAACGAACAAATTTGAGCTTTTCAACATAAAAGTTCTCATTTTTATAACATATATTAATTGAAAACTATTAAACCCAATAATAAAAAAAAATGATAAATTCACTCAAACAACAAATTTGTGAAATTTAACATAAAAATTGACATTTTTATAAAATATATAAATTAAATAGTACTAGATGCAACATAAAAATTTGAGAATTTATTAAAATTAATTAGTATAATTAAATGCAATAATTTTATATTTGATTACCTTATATTTAAAATCAGTGATGAAGATGTTGAATGATTCTGAAGTTGGTCAATAGATGAAGGAGGAGAGGCAGGTTTGCTAGGGTTTTTTTATTTAAAATGTTAAATTATTAAACTATATACACGGCCTCCAAGTTTTGACAAAGAAAAATATTAGTACTCCTATCTTTTTAATACAATTACAAACTCGATATTGTTAATTTTATAGTTAATTGAAAGATAATGTAGGTGATTTATAATTTAACTAATGTAAATTGTATGAAGTGTAAAAATATGAAAGGTAATTATAAAAATTTGTTGTAGAGTTTTTATTTTTGCAATTGCATATATTTCATATAGCAACCACGCTTCCAGATCAGCTTCAACCAAAGTGTTAATATTTTATTAATGTTATGATTTGGGGTTCTTTTTAAATTAATTTTATCAATTTGATTTTGATTTGATTGTTTTTCAGATTATAAAAAATTGAATTTAACAATCTTTTAATTGAATGTAATTTTAACATTAAATATGAATTGTATTTTAGAGATCTTTTTATTTTGTGCTTAATGCTATGCAAAAGTTAAATTATTTTTCCAAGTTTATTTAAACTACTATTTATTTATCTATCATAGTAATTTTTCCAAGTTTATTCAAAGTAATACAAAATAGCCGAAATTCAACTGAAATAAACTCCTCATAGCAATGTATCAAATTTAATAGTTCTATTTCATTCTTTACACACAAATCATATTACATATTTTATTCTTACAATACTCAAAAGGACTTCATAGTTGATACATTTGCATCCCACTTTCTCTTGTTTGAAAGATGCCACATACTAGATGTTGTATACTAGAAAAAAAGATGGTTAACACTTACAACTCAGGTACTGTGCTTCATAAGTTCATCTCACACAATACCATAACAGAGCAACATGTGGAATGCTAATGATAACAGTTTCCACTTTGGAGTAATTAATCTTAAACTAGATTGTGCTTGACCAGAGGATGATTATATAGAAACTACCTAGCCTGAAATGCTACATAACAGTGATCGTCGATTTCAGATACCGACTGGCGAAAGTATTACATCAACAATCTTCTGATTCTGCAGTAAAAGTAGAAACATATAACAACACATTAGTTCGATAAGCTATTCCGATTAACCAAAGGAAATATTGTAGCAAGTACAACCACACCTACTAGGTACTTCTTGAATGTTCAATACCAGAAATGGAACTGAAAGAGAAAACGTACCTTGTATTGCTTCCATCTTCTCTTCATTAAAAACACCAAGAGGGGAACCATGGACAGATAGAAGCATCTCACCGGGCTTCGGGAGCCTTAAAGTTTTAGGAGTCATCCCAACAGATAACCTGAGGTTACTTGCCTGAAAGCAAAATTACATAAAGTAGGTCATAACTGAAGCTCTCACATCATTGCAAAGGCTAACATGTCTATAAATTACAGTTGATAACACAGAACGGAAATAAGGGGTGGCAAATTTAAAAATAATATTTGCATAAATGAGTATCAGCACTAGCAGGCATATCCAAATGCATTCTGGAAAAGACAAAGAGAAACTTTTTATTTCTCAGGTTGGCATTTGATCAAGCTCCGGGGGTGTTTGACTAAGCTCCTTTAAGTTTGTCTTATTAGATTGATTAACAAGAAATCTCAACACGTAGATGTTTTTGCAAGAGGCGCTGAAGTAGGAAAGTAGCTTATAAGCTCCAAGTAAAGGCTCAGCCAAACTTCGACAAAACTGATCAATCAGAGAAAAAAAGAAATTCAACTTTCACCCCCCCTTTCTTAATTTCCTTCTTTTGTTCATCTTTTGATTTGATCTCATGCAGAATAAAAAGGAATGGGCATTCAGTAAGTTGAGTTTCAGATATGTCTTGATGCCTTGAGAATGCCCTATTTAAACTGATAAATTTTCAATTTATAAATATTACATATGAAATGCCAACATTGGAGCTCTCGAAAAAAAGGGGTACATCATACAGAAAATAAGAGGCAAATACATACATTAGGAGTTTGAAGACCATCCTGCAGTTCATTGGGTTGGTTATTAGGTGGATCTTCCAGGTCCTACAGGTGAAAGCAGATCATTAAGAAGAACGACAAAAGAAAACAGAATATTTCAGTAGAAAAGCACTCAAGTTGCTGTGGAAATCAATGCGCATGATCAGATGTACGTACAAAACTACTGATATGCAGGTTCTCAACACCAAAGACGCTTGTTTTCACTGCCACAAGAAGACAACCTGATTCAGTCAACTATATAACAGGTTTGCATGTTGAGACTCTTAATGAATCTAATGAAACATTTAAGTACCAGTTTCTTTTGAAAATCCAAAGCCTTCAAAAGAAGGCACGGCAGCACAGCGATCACCATAAACTGTGGATATTTGATGAAAAAGAGTAGACTGTAAATTCCTTTCATCATCCATATCCATGTGTGCATTATCATCATCTTGTTTACTTTGTACATGGAAATTCCCATCTTCCGTAACACCAATAGACAGGTTTTGAAGGTTATCCTTAAAAAATTGAAGGACTGGAATTTGCAGTTGTTCATTGTTGAAATATGAACGTAGTATTTGTATCATAGTCCCCATCTGTTCGATTTCAACATCACGAAGAGCCCTGATTGCCTGACTTTGACGTTCGACTGGAACAAGAGAATAATATAAAAGTAAGATAAGGGTAAGCTAGTGAGGCTTGAATCTCTGTTCTCATGCATGTCAACGTCACTGATAAATCTGATACTTTTTCCTTCTCAAACTTCAAAGTAAACAATGGTGGATTATATTAGATTTCAAAATATTATTCAACCTAAACTATTTTGGCACAATGCACTTAACTGGATGTAAGTGTCTATGACAGTCATTGTTTTCTATGAAATTGGTTCCACATATCCAAAAAAGAGAGACTATTTTTACTTCCATGCTGCGGAATCGAAAAATTATGTAAAGACCAATTCGGGAAGAATCAGACAAATGAAAAGTTGAAGTAAAACACTTGACCTTCTCTGTGTCTGATTCTCAAACATGTTTTGTCAATGCCTATATTTCATTAACAACCCAAACTACAAACAGAAAGTCAAAACAAATGAAACAACTCTCTTTAAATCTTTAATCACCAGTCTCAGCATATTCTCCCAACAAGTATTTTCACAAAAGCTTCAAATATACACATCCTCTCAGATTTTAAGGACACGTAATGTAGGCTTGCTACCTTGTACTCTCCATCCTCTATTTTTTCATTCAAACAATCTAGCTCATACCTACAACTAGACACATAGTAGTACGAGAACAGAACAAACACAAAAGTTAACTAATATGAAATGATGAAATAGTTAGCGAGTACCCTCCTGGCACTGAAAGGGGTTGGCCTCGGTTGTCACTGGAGGTTCCTCTCCATTATTGACACTGCTGGAAGTTCTTTTACCTGGTGGTCTACCTCTTTTCTTTGCCATGGAACAATACTCTTACAACAGAAAATATGTAAATGCTATATAGTTGCACTGAACGATTCACAGAAATCGTCTCTGCATATCCAAAAAACAAATTTATTAGGGACTTAATATACCCGAAATTTGAAACTTAATTTAAGATGAGCTTCTTGGACTGTCCAACTAAAGTAATATTACCTACATCTCAATTTAACTGGAGTTTCGAATAATCACTTAAAAAAAAACTCAATCTTTCAATTAATCTTAACAAAAAAAATTAAGTTTTGAGGATTTTCAGATAAAAACTCAATGTTTTATCAATGAACTAAAACCAAACCAAGCCTCGTCCCACTAAAAACCAAACCAAGCCTCGTCCCACTAAGGCTATATCAATATCAGCATACAACGTATCCAATCAGCCATATTTTCTATCGATGAATTATTGATTCGAAACTCCCAATTAAACTGACATTTGCAATTGAACTTTGCCCAAACCCTAATCTCCAAAACTGAATTCCACCACCAAAATCATTTCTTTCAAATTGCATCATAAATAAAACTCAATTCTAATGCAACGCTCTTTACATTAACTTCATCTTCCTCATTTTCAAATAACCCAAATTTCCAGTATAATTTCTGAAAAATACCGTCTAATCCTAGATACAAATACAAATTAACCTAATAAATTAGTATAATTTCTGATATATACCGCATAATTTTAGGAAAAAAATACCAGTTAAGCTAATAAATTAGTATAATTTCTAATATATACCATCTAATACTAGGAAAAAATACAAATTCAGCTAACAAATTAGTATAATTTCTGATATATACAGTCTAATCATAGAAACAAATACAAATTAAGCTAATAAATTGGTATAATTTTCCAAGCAAAAATGAAGCATTGATTAATATAATATATAATCAGTAGTTAAAATTTTAATATATATAAATTATAATTAAAAATAAATTGGTGAAATATTTAATTGAACATACCAAATTCAAATGTATATCAAGCGTTATACTAACGACCCCTCGACATATTGTTCAGGTTTGTTTCCCTCCCTTTTCAAGTTTCAAATAAATTGTGAAATATTGGTGGAAATGAATAAGTCAATATTTTTGGGGATTGAATTATTATGTACCGAGTATATTGTATTTTATTTTTGTCAATTTTATACAAAATGAAGGGTATAAATATCATTTCATAAAACTTTCATTTAAACATTTAAAATATTGTTCGAAGTTCAAATAATTTAAGGGTAAATTTTTATTATATATTCGAAACATCATCAACATCAACATGTATCAGTAAAGGGAAAGGAAACGGATAATAACAATACTTTATGGATGTTTCGTTTGAAAGATAGGTTTTAAGTAATGGATGAACTCTTGTTTTGTAATAACAACATACTATCATTTTTTATTTGATCATTTACTTTCTTAATGTAAATTTAACTTGATTGTTTAATCTTCTATTTTTTATTTGGACAAATGACACCAAAAATTACTCATGTTTTGTTAGAAATCTCATTCGATCATATTGGTTCAACTTAGACCATTTTCGATCAGTGATGTTCCTTGTAGAGTACAAACTTTGGCCATTCGGTCGATTTGAGGTCACAAATTGAGTTTTTCTATATTCTTAACTTATTGGGGGTTATTTTTGTCTTTCTCGAAGTTATGTGCCTTTACAAGAGCGAAATGGAAAGAAATGAGATTATATGTTGATGACAGAATCATTAGACAATCTTGATTAACTCGACAACCATTCCAATGATTGAAATCAAATTTCATTTTATAGTAATATTTGCTTGAAATACAATCTTATTTCTATTTAGTTATATCAAATTTTAGCAAATTATATTAGATTCATTTTATAGCAATATTCTCCTGCAGAGGCCTTCTCGTGACCTTGGTATATCCATCTCTAACATCAAGCTCTGAAGGTCGGGTACTTTTACTTGCTTTCTTTATAAGCTTTCTAACTCGATATGTTGTTTAACCTTCGTTAATATTATCTTTTAAGAGTGGGGTCTTTACCAACAAAGCCTTTTTAGCTTCCATAATCCAAGTAAATAAAATTTACAAGTACCTTGTCATACGCGGGATGCGGTGAGAAGGTCATCGTGACGTCATGTAACTGCCAAATACTCATTCGCTTTGCTTTATGTCCATCAAGACATTGCCTTGGGTATATAGTTTGAATTTTCGTACTCAAACTTGGCGTTGAAGGCGCCCTCACGTGGCTTGCATGAAGTCGATGGACTTAATAGTAACTCCATGTACCAATCCAGAGCTTTGCCCGTCAAGCTATTTGGGAATGCCTTCGCATATACGTCAGGATTATTGGATGTTATAGTCATGTGGGCGATGAACCCCTTCAAATATTTTAATGGATCTTCATTCCCATCGAAGAGGTTGAACTGGGGTAGCTTGAACCCGCTCGGCAATGCGACACTATCCAACCGGTCCGAGAAAGCGCACTGGTCATCAGAAGCTAATGGGCCGAGCTCGTGATGACTGAGGCCATCATCTTTTTCAAGTCGTTTAACCGTTGCTGTAGGCCGCCACACCGTCCACTTGAGTCAGCAGCACCAGGTATCATGGACTTATTTTTTGCGCTCATGACGCCAGCGCCGGCTGACCTCGCCCTTGGGGCCGCGACCTCATGCTCATTGTTTTCAAGGAGAATGACGAGTCTCCTCGACGTGACCTTGTGTGCTCTTTGTGAACTCTTACGCCGCCCGCTAAGCTCTGCTGAATAGAAGCCACTGGGGGCTGGGCGGCGGCGACGGCACTGGCAGTGGAGCACTTGCAGTAGGTTGTTGTCTAGACGTATTTGTTGAATGGGATCTTTGAATCCCCACAAACGACGCCAAATGACAAGTTCTCTTCCGAGGTTCACGGCTTATTGGGTGGTCAACTGCTGAAACCTCACACAATATCTGACTTTTCTATATAAGGCGGCGAAGTTGATAGTGGTTCGCCGGAGTAAGGTTCAAGATATCTTGCCTCGCCACAGCGATCGTGAGAGGAGGTGGAAGTGTCCGCCACGGTATTAAAGCGCGGGTCACGCAAGCAATTACGCATTACTCCGACGATCAAGCAGATGGACCTATTTAAGAGGGGTAGTAAATATGTAGGAGACAAAGCTTTTAATGAAGTGAATGTTGAGATATTTATAGAGCATTCAAAATACCCCTCTACCTACTGTGTGTCGGGGATCGATCGTTAACGATATATCTAAACGTATATATATCAACACCCAAACTACGAAGTCTAATATCTCTATGTAATCTCGAATGCATAATAATGAAAATACCGGAAAGTAAATAACACCTGCATCTTTTATACGTGTTCCCCTCAAGGTACGCCCTGTCGCCAAGCAGAATCAACTAGAAAGAACTCTCAATGATTGTTACAAAGTCCTATCAATCTAAGTTTCTCCAATCGAAAATACTTTATAACTCAGTATTCTCAATGACAAATCTACACACTAGATTTAGCTTAAAAATGATATACATATGATACAAATCAAGCGAGAGAACAACTCTATTGAATTTGGAACAAATGGAATTTAGAGAGAAATTGGAATAATTTTTTGGATTATGAATGACCTAATCCCCATTTATTCCCCGTCAATCGCCATCGAGACCTCATCGAGACCCCGGTCTCGGCGACGGAATCCTCATGGCCTCTCGACCGTGCCTATACGCGGTGGCCTCCATTTGTGCATCGAGACCCCATCGGGACCTCGTGGTCTCGGCTGGGCTCCATACGCATCAAGTCTTCATTTGTGCATCGAGACTCTCATCGAGACCCTCGTCTGGACGGGGTCTCGATCCTCCATCTCCCTTCACTTGAAATGCCTAATCTCAACAATCTCCCACTAAGCCTTCTTTCAATCTCAACAAGACCTCCACTCAAGAAGAAGACTCTTCGAGCTACTGCCCGAAGGCGTTAATCAAGTCGAACACAACTTCAGCTTCTCCTTGTTTACAACCTTTGTAAACATATCAGCAGGATTTCGATCTCCCAGAATCTTGTCAAGCTTCAGGACCCCATTCTCCAATACAGAACGTATGAAATGGAACCCCGCCCCAAGGCTTGTCTCTGCATTTAAACACGGGATTTTTTAAGCTTACAAATCGTACTCCGAATTATCACAAGAGGCGGTTACATCCATGCTCAAGATCCGCTCTTTTTCCAAGAAAGTCTCTGAACCGATCATCTCTTTCACGGCTTCCGCCATAGCAACATATTCTCGCTTCACAACTAGACAAAGGCTACTATTGGTCAGACTGATTTCCGCAAATGCACAAGAAGACTCTAAAATTGAATACATATCCACTAAGAGACCTTCTACTATCAATAACATCACCACCGTTATCAAGATCCACATATCCCACTAACCCAATACTAGTTTTATGGAAACATAATATTTTCAAAGACTACCATCTGCATATCTCAAAATCCACTTCACGCCTTCCCCAATGTTCTTTCCCCGGGTTACATATATCTACCGACAACTCCCACAAAGATGTGCACATCGTGCCCAGCGCACACCATAGCATACAGACTGCCCACCATATAAAGAAAAAGATAATATAACTGACAAAGCACAGTTGCATGTTCCATCGCCGAGCTTGTTTCAAGTCAGACAAGCTCTTCAAGCTCAGACCAAATCTTCTTTTCCCTCTAACCTCGATCCAGTTTCATTAAGACTTATAAACTTATTATTTTTATGCCTGACCAGAACTTGGCTGAAGATCCAACATTCACACCATGCCTTATATTGCCGCAAATACGTGACTGGGCCTTATTACATCCTCAAAGACTCAAGAGTACGTCTAAACTTCGACTTACTCTTTTCCTCTTGACTTTGACCTCCATTTATTCTTTGTCAAGCTTTGTCATAGTTCCTACCTCTCAGTTTACATTCAATGCAGCCTTCTCAACTCCATCATTCTTCCGAACTTCTTCGGATGTACATCGCCGACCACCTTAAGCCGCAACTTCACTCCGATCAATTACTCCACAAAGCAGCCTCATTGCCCTTCACCATTCAAGATGCCAATAGTATCAATGCTTGTACCATCCTCGGCTAACCTCAACAGTTGTAATAACTGATTTATCAAACTATTGAAATCATTAAGGTGCCTAGCAATCGGAGTATTCATTGACATCCTCAAGTGAAACAGTTGCTTCATCAACCGTACCTTATTGTTGGCGGATGGTTTCTCATATAACCCCGACAAAGCTATCATCAAGCCCTTTGTCGTGGTCTCCTTCGCTACATTGGCAACAACGTTTCTAGACAAGCACGGTCTCACTATACCCAAGACTTGTCTATCTAGCTCGTTCCACTCTTCAATCTCCATATTTGCGGGCTTCTCGCCTAAAGGCTTATGAAGCTTCTTCCCATACAAATAATCCTCCATGTTCATCTTCCAATGGGCGAAATCAACCCCATCGAATTTTATCTACAAAGATATGTCGATACACCTTCTATTTTGCCATTTGAATTTCGTATAAACTATATCCAACCAAGCTTTCAACCAAGCTCGATACTAATTGTCGATCAAATCAGCAGAATCCATATATCTAAAACGTATATATATCAACACCCAAACTACGAGTCTAATATCTCTATATAATCAATGTATAATAATGAAAAATACCGAAAGTAACAACACCGCATTTTATGTGTTCCCCTCAAGGTACGCCCCTGCTGGCCGTAAATCAACTAGAAAGAACTCTCAAGATTGTTACAAAGTCCTATCAATCTAAGCTTCTCCAATTGAGTAATACTTTATAATTTAAGATTTCACCCATTAAATCTACACACTAGATTTAGCTTAAAATGATATACATATGATACAAATCAAATAGGTAGTAACAACTCTATCGAATTTGGAACAAAAAGGAATTTAGAGAGAAATTGGAATACTTTTTGGATTATGAATAAACGTGACCTAATCCCCATTTATTCCCGCTGAATTTTCATTGAGACTCCTCATCGAGACTCGGTTCGATGACGGGCTCATGGCCCTCGAACGCCTATACACAACAAGCTCCATTTGTGCAGAGTCGAGACCCCATCTGACCTCGCGCCCCGACGCCCATACGCATCGTCTTCATTTGTGTGCATCGAGACCCCCCATCGGCACTCCCTGCCTCGACGCCTCATCCTCCGCATCTCCTTCACTAAAAACGCTTCTTCAATCAACACCGCGCTGTTGATGACATTATCGCCGCCCTACTAATTTCCAAATTAATCTTTTAGTTCGATCTAGACCTACGATTCTAAGACAATTATTTTTTAGGCCTATCAATAAAATAAACTGGTTACACTAATTCCATGCCAAATTTTATACGGAGTATCATAATAACTCTCTACGACTTTGTTTAAAAGAGCGTGACCAACAATGGTCATGCATGTATAAAAAAACATTAATAGTCAAATATTAAAAATAACTTGATTCATAGAAATTTAGGATGGTGTATTCCATTCAAAATGGTCATGCATATATGTCTTTAGTATAATTGTTAGGGAAAATATTCGCCTTTCAATATTTTGAAAAATATGATTTTATTAGATATTTTTTCAATTTAGAAATTAAGTTATTCACTTTCCTTTAATTTTTTAAATATTTTTTATGATAAACATGATATTAATTAATCCGTCTCACTTATACAAAAAATTTGATTTCGCTAGTGATGTCTTTCTTGGACACAGGTATCTAAAATTATGGTAATTGCCAAACCAGGCTGTTGAATGTATGATAAGGGAAACTATTTACGGAAATGGGAATAATACCATGAAATGGTCCATTTAAGCTTTATTTATTTCATTCAGAGCGTATTTAACAAATCAACAACCTAAATTCGGAAACATTAGATTTTACTAATAAATGATTTGATAAGAAGAAATTACTTTGCTTATATTGCTTCAATTCAAATATACGTGGAATTGAATCAGCATGAAGATTCAGTCTGATCAATTTTAGTTATCATCTAAAAACTCCATCCCATTATTTGAATTATCGTATCTTTATTTTAGTTAATTACGATAAAAGATATCAACTCCATATATGGTCCTTTATTTGAACTATCGTATCTTTATGTATCAAACATCAAATAATAATAATAATAAAATACATTTTAGGTATTTGAGATCGTTCGAGTTATAACAAGAGACGTTAATTCTTTTAATTTATTTTAATTAACGGTTTAATTTTTGAATCAAAATTTTAATCAAAAATAACTTTTAAATTGAAGTATAAAAAAGTTATAATAAATTAATATAACTAAGACATTTTTAGAAACAAGAAAATTATTGAAATAAAAAGTAATCTATGATAAAAAGTCTAACACGAAATAAAAACGTTAATTAACAATAATTAAACTTTATCAATTTAATTTCCATACCTCGTTTGTTACTATTTTCTTCTCCCTTTATTTTTATTTTTTATCTTTGTTACCAGCCTGGTTGCTCAAAGCCTTTAAATATTTCTAAGGCTAAGGCAATCATTTGTCTACACACTTTTGTTAGACCGTTTTCTCCGGCATTTGACGCCGTCGCCGCCACCTCCCCTTCGACTCTAATCGCAACCATGTTCATAGACAACCCTCATTGCGAACGACGTAAAAGTTCAGACATAAAAGTTCAAACGATAAAACTTTATGTCATTTGTCCGTTCCTTTTTTTGTAATTTTTATAGTACTGTTACCTTAAACTAAATTAAATATCCATCATTGTCGCAATCACCTTTTTTTTGTTTTTATTGATTTCCAAGAATCCTGGAAATTTATGATGATGGCCAACATCAATGCCATCAACAAAATTACAATAAAAACACCTTCAAAAAATGGCAACAAGAAAGAAATGCAAGGCCTCATATTGGACAAATATGAGGTTGGTAAGCTTCTAGGACATGGAACATTTGCAAAAGTGTACCTTGCAAGAAACGTTAAAACAAACAACAATGTAGCTATCAAGGTTATTGATAAGGAGAAAATCCTTAAAGTTGGATTGATTGATCACATCAAAAGGGAGATTTCCATCCTCAGGAGGGTTCGCCACCCGAATATTGTACAATTGTATGAAGTCATGGCCACAAAAACCAAGATTTTCTTTGTCATGGAGTATGTTAAAGGTGGTGAGCTTTTCAACAAGGTGTCTAAAGGGCGCCTTAAGGAAGACGTTGCTCGGAAATATTTCCAGCAATTGATCTCAGCTGTATCGTTTTGTCATGCCAGGGGAGTGTACCATAGGGATCTAAAACCAGAGAATATTTTGTTGGATGAAGATGGTAATCTCAAGGTATCGGATTTTGGGTTGAGCGCGATTTCTGACCAAATTAGGCAAGATGGTTTGTTCCATACCTTTTGTGGAACCCCTGCTTATGTTGCACCTGAGATATTAGCTAGAAAAGGATATGATGCTGCAAAAGTTGACATTTGGTCTTGTGGGGTGATCTTGTTTGTTCTGGTTGCTGGTTATTTACCTTTCCATGATAGAAACGTTATGGAAATGTATAAGAAGATCTATAGAGGCGATTTCAGGTGCCCCAAATGGTTTTCTCCACGGTTGGTAAAGTATTTTACTCATTTGCTTGATATAAATCCACAAACTAGGATGACAATACCTGAAATTATGAGTCACAAGTGGTTTAAAAAGGGATTCAAGCCAGTGAAATTTTATATAGAGGGTGATAAATTGTGTAGTATTAGTGATGAGGTTGATGATGCTATTGATGCATGTTCAGAACAGTCATTGTCAGAATCAGAGTCAGAAAAGGATACCAGGGCAAGTTTTTCTGGTCTTCATAAGCCTACTAGCTTAAATGCATTTGACATTATTTCATTTTCGAGTGGCTTCGATTTGTCTGGATTGTTTGAGGAGGGAGGAGAAGGGACAAGGTTTCTTTTGGGCGAGCCTGTGTCGAAGATAATCATGAGGCTGGAGGAAATTGCAAAGGTGGTGAATTTTACTGTTAGGAAGAAAGATTGTAAGATTTATTTGGAAGGGCCTAGGGAGGGTGCTAAAGGGCCATTAACTGTTGTTGCCGAGGTATTCGAATTGACATCATCATTGAGAGTGGTTGAAGTCAAGAAGAAAGCAGGAGACAGATCAGAGTATGAAGAGTTCTACAACTCAGAACTGAAGCCAGTACTGCAGAATCTTGCCATGGAAGGAGCTTCGGACAGACCCGAGTTCACAGAATTTTTCGACTCTCAATTGAAGCCTGGATTGCAGAATTCGACAACAGAAGGTGTTTATGACAGACAAGAGTATGATGTATTATACAACTCTCAACTGAATCCTGGATTGCAGAATATGGCAATAGAATGTGCTTCTGACAGACCACAGTCCGATAAATTGTACAACGGTCAACTGAAGCCTGAATTGCAGAATCCGGCAACAGAAGGTGCTTCCAACGGACAAGAGTACGATGAATTACACAACTCTCAATTGAAGCATGGATTGGAGAATCTAACAGAAGCATCTTCCTACAGACAAGAGTATGATGAATTATGTGGATTGCCGAATCTGGCAACAGAAGGTGCTTCCAACAGAGGAGACTTTGATGAATTATACAACTCTCAACTGAAGCCTGAAGTGCAGAATCTGGCAACAGAAGATGCTTCCAACAGAGGAGAGTACTATGAATTATACAACTCTCAACCGAGGACTGGATTACAGATTTTGGCAACAGAAGACGCTTATGACAGATCAATGTGCCATGAAGTATATAATTCAGAACTGAAGCCGATATTGCAGAATGTGGCTGTGGAAGATCCTCTGATTTGGCGCATTTGACCTCATAGTGAATTCGGAGTTGAAGAAAGGAAAAGGGAATGCTCTTATGTCTTTCACTAGGCTTTCTTCCAAAGTTTCTTACTGTCTTAGTTATTACTCCGTACTAATCATAATTCTGCTCTATAGAGATGAATTATTCAAATAATGGCATGTTCTTAAATCATATCTCAAGTTCCCTGAGATTCAATAAATATAGGTACATTGCAAGTGGTTTGTTTACCTTACAAACTGTAGTAAGTAGATTTAAATATGGATTATGGTTATTGAATCAAATTTCAAGAAGAAAAACAATTCACTGCATACACTGTATTGACCAGTATTAGACGGTTTACTGAAAGAAATAACACTATATTTCATAATAATAACTACTACACAATCACAAGTTTAAGTACAAATAAGATACTATTAAGTCTAGAACAAACAACAAGCCTTGAATTACAAACAAATAATTTGTTAAATACAATACTTTGTCTATATAAAGGTTGTATTGGTGGATAAAACAAGGCTAAAGATGTATTAATGAAGAGAAGATATGATTTGTATGAGAACTTTTGAGAGTAAAACGAAAATGGTAATTCTCTTATTTTTTCTAAGTTTGAAATAACCATCAAATTCTCAAATATATAGCACAAATGACGCCCCTCATGTTGTATATGATGTGGTAATGCTCAATTGCTAGATAATTCAACACGTATATAACTAAAATGCATATATCAACACCCAAAACCTACTTAGCCTAATATCTCAATGTAATCCGAATCGCATAATCAAAATACCGTAGTGAAATAACACCATCTTTATACGTGCTCCCCTGTGCAGCATTTCCATGCTGGCCACGTTAAATCAACTAGAAGAACTCTCAAAGATTGCTTACAAAGTCCCATCAAACGAAGCTTCTCCAATTGAGTGATACTTTATAATTTAGTATTCTACCGACAAATCTAACCACTAGATTTAGCTTAAAATGATATACAAATGATACTAATCAAGCAGAGAATAACTCTATTGAATTTGGAACAATTGGAATTTTTTTGAGAGAAAATTGGAATATTTTGGATAATAAAATAAATGAGACCTAATCCCATTTATTCTCAATGAATCGTTATCGATCGAGACTCCATCGGTAATCTCGGTCTCACGACGGCCTCGATGGCCTCGGAGGTCTCGACATATACACGTATCGGCAACATATTTATCGAGACCCCATTCGGGACCTCGTGGTCTCGATGGCCCATACGCATCGGGTTACCATTTTGCATCGAGACCCCATCGACTCACATGGTCTCGGCTGGGTCTCGATCCCTCGCACCTTCAATCACTTAAAAATGCTCTAAATTCAAATTACACTCAAATCATGAAGCATTATGTCATTACAACCGTGAACGCTCACTTGTAAGTCCATAAGTTGATATCTTTGAAAAGACACGAAAAACACTCATTCAAATATTTCTAACGTCCAAAAACCGTTCAGAAATTGCACCAATCGGCCCCTGAAAGGAGCCGATCCAGATCCCATTCAAGGTCGAATCTTCGACAAGAATCGGTTCTCGACAGTGAGCCGATCAGATTGGCCTTTTCTCTTCTTTTTTTTGTTTTTTTTTTCTTCTTTTGAGCCTCATCTCATAACAAATATTTTACACAATTTTTCTAACAATCCCCCACAAGTTGTGTAACATAATTTTCATCATGTTGTAAAGAGCATAAGCATTTGTATTGTAATAACATCGACCCATACATGTGCTTAAACGCATTTTCTGGCAAGGAAGTAAATGACCTGTAGAGTCAAGTATCTCGAATTTAACGCCAAAACGGAAACATCACTAATAATTTATACACATTATGTTCTTCATTAACCAACCTGCATGTACCGTTGGGGGCCCTAGCACACCCACAAGTTAAACATTTATAGCTGGGAGCACTCTCTACTAATCGGTAAGCTGCCCACTTCTATTTACAAAGAAATACCATCCCAACATTTGGATACATTCATCGATAACGTTGATGAACTATTAAGCCTTAAACTAGATACTCCATTAAGATCATCATAGGATCATCCTCAATTACAACGAATCGAAGCTTCAAACGTAATGGCAAAAGTTACACTCATGTGCACATAACTAGTGACTTGTTATCACCCATTGAATCCTCTTAAGTGTAATCAATTTTCTAAACAAGAATTGGGTTTCCATCACTGTGCCAATCTATTATTTGTGACCCATGTCATTACGTTTTTTTTTTAATGTTTTGGAGAGAGGTATAAAGTTAACGGTCTGCTAAGATTTATCCGGAGTTTACAAACGTTAAGGTGATCACTCATTTGTTATCATCTCTCTCACATAAGTATGTCTCATGCTTATATGTCTAGACTTTCCATTATAGACATCACTATAAGCTCGAGACAACGCAACACTACTATCACAATGCAAAGAAATGGCTATCATCGGTTGTGGCCACAACTCATATTCACATAGGAATTCCTTAACTATTTCATGGTATGCTGCCAAAAGAAGCATGCAAACTCGACTCCATGGTAGAATGTGCTATGCAAGTTTGCTTCTTAGAAGCTCAACTAATCGCACCACCACATATTGTAAAGATCCACCATGAGGTAGCTTTACAATCATCGTTTAGAGTTAACCAACTCGCATCACATTATCCTTCTAATACCGCTGGAAAGTCACTATACACTAGACTATAGTCACTTGTTTTCTTGAGATAACCAAGCACTCTTTCTATAACCTTCCAATGTTCTTCACTTGGACAACTAGTGTACCTTGACAACTTATTCACTAGATATGCTATGTCCGGTCTAGTGCAATGTGTTGCATACATTAGACTCCCTATCACTTTAGCATAGTCTAATTGGGCAATGACTCTACCCTCATTCACTTTAAGCTTTACACTCGAATCAAACGGTGTATTTACATCACCAATCTCAAGATAATTGAACTTGTCAATCATCTTATTGATGCAATGAGCTTGATTTAGAGAAAATCCATTCGAGTGTCTTTTTACTTTAATCCCAAGAATCGTATCTACTTCATTCAAATCTTTCATTTGAAACTTTGAAGTGAGATATGATATCTCTTGGTGTCTTCTATGCCTTTCATGTTGTTACTAAAGATGAGCATGTCATCAACATAAAGACATAGGATAATCATACAATCACCATTTGATTTGTAATACACACACTTGTCAACACTATTGTGTTTAAAGCCATTTTGAAGTATCACATCATCAAACTTTCAAGCATTGGAGTACGTTTAAGTCCATATAAGGACTTCACTAGCTACACTTCTTTTCATTACCGAGGCGAATCCTCAAAGTCGCTTCCATAGACTTTCTCCGCCTGACACGACAGGAATACGCCAGCTTTTACATCCATTTACGTGACAAACAAGTGATATAAAGATGCCAAGGAAAATAGCATTCTTATTGACGTGATCCTAGCAACATGTGCATAGGTATCAAAGTAGTCAATTTTCTCTCTTTGTGTGAACCTTTTAGCAACCAATCTCGCCTTATAAGAAGAATATACTTGATTCGAAAGATCCGTTTGCATCCAATAGGTTTAGAACCCTGAGGCAACCAAACCCAAGTACCATCTCTACATAATGAATGGTTCCAATTTGTGGCTTCTTCCAAAAATAGAATCTCTAGATGTCATAGCCTTTATAAGCAATTTCTGGTACTTCCCGATCAACTTGAAGAACGTGAAGGAGCTTCCTTTATAAACTCGATCTCCAATACCTCTACCAAGAAGACAATAGAACTGAGAAACAAAAATCGAAACTCGCTGCTTTTCAACACTCGCCTTTGACTACGCCTAGGCTCACTTGATTCAACGATTTCTTTCATTTCTCTTACCTACACATTTATTCTTCGCTTGAATCGCTTTTGCATTATTTCCACTTGAAATGAAAGCGGCTAGCAAAATTTATTACAAAGAACTCCAACTTGAATAATAGACTCAATAATTTTGTCGGGTCTCCAAGCTTAATAGTCTATAAGCCTTTGAATTTGAAGAAGCACATCCAACAAAATATTATTTTTTATCCCTTTAGACCAAGCTTTTGTCGAGTCTAAGATCTTGTAATATGCAATGCACCCCCACACTTTGAAATTATCAATGTTGGGTTCCCTTCCATTCCATAACTCATATGGCGAAGTCTTAACTTCCTAGAAGGTATTCTCTTGTAGATGTGAAGAGCTGTCAAAAGAGCTTCACTCCACAAATTATTTGCTAAACCCAAGTTTTAGCAACATTGCATTTACTATCTTTAGTAAGATCCCCATTTGATTCACAAATGTCACTATGAATCAATACCAAAAGTTATGTGGTTCTTTCAACTCTCTCTTATATATGACTCTTTTCTATTTATTTTAAATAACACAAATCTCACATTTATCATCCATTGAGCCTTAACATTTATATGACTTATATAAATTTAAAATTAAATCATAATGATGTTATAAAGATAAAGATACATCCAATAAACAACATTTACTTCATTAACACAAATTGAAGCTTGAACATCCTAAATTATTTAAAACAGTCTTACAAAGTAAATCTATTGAAATTGAATTGTTCCTAAGATAATATAAATAAATAAAACATAAATAGAGATCACTCCTTTCAAGAGATAAACTTCAAGTCCACTACTTCTTTTTCCAAGACCTTTGTCATTATTGTTCAAGCATCATACTCTTTCTTGTCAGGCATCGCCTGCGCCATGTTGGTTACATTCCTTCGATTCACACTTTCGCTTCCACGACAAGGTTAATTAATCAGACTTTATGTCTAGTTTTCCACAATGGAAAGGCACGGTCCTTCTTAGCACCCGAAGATTTGTTGTTCACTTTGAACATCTTTCTCTTTCTAGCATCATCGTCTCTCAAGGTGTATGTTAAGTCGACTCTCCAAGAGAAATGATTTAACTCTATCAAACCAAATCATCGGTCTTTACATCTCTTGAGCGACATTTTCACACTCTATTTGTAGATTCAATAGTAAAGTCATCAGAGTAAAGGCTTCCTTAGAACGGTTATCTTTTTTACATCCTCCAATGGGAGTTAATAAAGAACATCTAATCAGATAGACCGAGGAATCACTACACCACTACTCTTAAGCCGGAAAACAAAAGATTTCCAAGTTTCAATTTGGTCTTAACACATCAAGCTTTTCAAATTTAAACTCAAATCAAGAATCTATCGCCACTCAATCTAACACCCTTATGTTTATTTAAAAAGCATCTCGATAATTCTTTTGCAGAGTAAGAAGGAATAAATGTCATACAACTTTCGAGCCAGAGTGTCGGTGAATATCCTCTACATAATCGTATCATCCGCTCTTTTCTCCTTCTTCTGGTAAAGCTTCCACTCCTCGCTTTAAGGCTGAGGTATCCAATTGGTGAAGAATGTAGAATATATTCACGATGTCAAGAACCACTCATCCGTCTTGCCATCTCAAGTAGTTGGAACCATCGAACTTGTCCAACTTGACATCGTTAAGCGGCCCACGCTTACCTCCTCTTCATTGCCAAAGATCTCTTCATCATCTTATCCATGACTAGTTATTGTATTTAGATTGAAACAAATAACACTATATTTCACAAGAATAACTACTATACAATCACAAGTTCAAGTACAAATAAGATGCTAATAAGTCTAGAACAAACAACAAGCCTTGAATCAACAGCTTCCCCTAAATACAATAATTTGTCTATACAATATTATATTAGATAAGATAAGCAGTGGGCTTAGAATAGAAGAGAAGATAGGATTTAGAGAGAACTTTTGAGAGTAAAACGAAATGGTAATTCTCTGATTTTTTCTAAGCTCTGAAATAAGCATCAAACTCTCAACAGAGAAATAAATGACTCCTCATGTTGTATATGATGTGACATGTTTATATTTACTCAAATCATGAAGAATATGTGTTGTCACAGTCATAATTGTCCACTTGTAGACTAGCACACAGTGAAGAGGGAAGGCCCCTGTCCCTGATGGGTTTACCTCTGAATTCTATAGGGATGCCTAGCACATAGTGAAAAGTTCTGTGGTGGAGGCTGTGAAGACATTCTTTGTGACTGCCCACATGCCGAAGAATTTCAATAGCAATATTGTCTCACTTATTCCAAAGGTTCCTAATACTCAAAACATGAAGGACTTTAGGCCAATCTCCTGTTGTAATACAGTCTACAAGTGTATTACCAATATTTTGGCTAACAGACTGAAGCATACTTTGAAAGATGTGATTGGTTTACAACAAACTGCATATGTACCTGGCAGAAGCATCTATGATGGGATCCTCTTGATGCAGGAACTTGTTTGTGGTTATCATAAGAGGATAGGGAGGCCCAGGTGTGCCCTTAAGATTGACATAATGAAAGCATATGATACAGTGAGTTGGAGGTTTCTTTGGTCTGTTATGACGGCTCTCAAGTATCCAAGCAGATTCATAGAACTCATCAGAGCATGTGTTAGCACAACTTGGTTTTCAGTGAGTGTGAATGGTAGTTTGCAGGGGCATTTTAAGAGCTCAAGGGGTCTTAGGCAAGGGGATCCATTATACCCTTACCTCTTCATTATAGTAATGGACTGTTTTACAGAATTGCTTCAAGGGCAAAAGAAGTTTGAGTACCATCCTCAATGCAAATAGATTGGCTTAACAAATCTAAATTTTGCTGATGATTTATTTGTCTTAAGTGCTGCGACTGAGGGATCTATGAGGCTGATTAGGAATGTATTAAAGGAGTTTGGAGAGCTGTCGGGGCTACATCCTAATCTTTCTAAAAGTACAAGTTATTTTGCTGGAGTGGAGGATGGAGTTGCAAGTAGGCTTAGCAGTATTCTTGGTATTCCTACTGCTGCATTGCCTGTGAGGTACTTGGGGATTCCCTTAACCACCAAACAGATAAATGCAGTGGATTATAGAATTTTAGTTGAGAAGATCAAACAGAAAATCAATGAATGGGGAGTAAGTTTTTGAATTTTGCAAGGAGGCTTGTTCTCATCCAATCTGTTATGTTTGGCATATATAATTACTGGTGTCAGGTTGTTTTTCTTCCAAGCCATGTCATTAAAGATATTGAAAAGATTCTAAAGACATATCTATGAAAGGGAGTGGATAATGGAAGATATTTGCCTAAAGTCTCATGGAGACAAGCCACACTTAGTAGAGAGGAAGGTGGTTTGGGGATTAATGGCATTCATAATTGGAATGTTGCTTGTATGTCCAAACATATTTGGAACTTGTGTTGTAATAAAGAAGCTTTGTGGGTCAAATGGATTAACACCTTCAGGTTAAAAGGGCATAGTTTTTGGGGAGTTAGAAGTAGGAGTGTTGACTCCTGGGCCTGGAGGGAATTGTTGGGTTTGAGACAGAATGTTAAACCTTTTGTGCAGAAAGTTGTTAGGAATGGAGAGAATATAAATTGGTTACATGACAATTGGCATAGAGAAGGGGCTCCCATTGAGTTCCTGAGTAGTAGAGGCTTATGATTGGCTGATACTGACACTGTTGCTCGGGCAGTGGAAGGAATCAGATGGCCACAGGGGAGAGGCTTGACTGTTGTTATCACTATTTTTAAGGAAGGATTTCCGAGCAGACTCAGGGATGAAGAAGATAACCTAATCTGGTTTAGTTCAAAAGAGCATAGTTCCAAGCAGGTTTGGAATAGTCTCAGGGACAGACCAGAAAATGTGGGGTGGTGGAAGCTGATGTGGTTTAGAGGTCAAGTTTCCAAATTCAGTTTTGTTGTGTGGCTTGCTTGTTTGAATAGGTTGCCAACCAAAGACAGATTGTAGAGCTGGAACATGGATGTGGATGATGAATGTACGTTCTATCAAGGAAGAGAACCCAGGCGTCATTTGTTCTTTGAATGTCCTTATGCGGCTACAGATTAGAAAAAGCTATTACTTTACCTAAAAGAGTACCATGTTCCTCAGGGCTGGGAACAGGAAATTGAGTAGATTATGGATAAGGGTATGGGCAAAAGCTTTAAAAGTAGGTTCAGGAGATTGTGTATAGCATCAACCATTTATCAGGTCTGGGTTGCTAGAAACAAGAGAGTTTTTGAACAGGAAGTGCAAGATGCAGAAGTGACATTAGCCAAGTGTGTTTATGCAATTAAATATCGTGTAAATAGTTGGAGGGGCATTGCTAGGAATAGAGATAATTGGAGAATTTGTATAGATTGGGGATTAGATTTGGCTATCTTTGACAAATGATAGCATGTATTTGTAATTTCTCTCATTTTTAATAAAAATAAAGTTTGGAAAAAACAAAAGAATGCCTACTGTAGTTCATGTTTTGCTATCTTTCGTAAGCGCATGAAACACTCATTCAAACATTCCTAACGCCAAAAAACCATTCGCAATTAACCAATCGGCCCCCTCGGAAGGAGTCGATCTAGGTCCCATTCAAGATCAAATCTTCTATCAAGAATCGCTCCTCAATGGGCCCCTGAAATGATCGTGGACCGGCCTTTTCTCTTTTTTTTTGTTTCTTTTCTTTCTTTTGTTCCTCATCTATAACAAATTATGACAACCTTTTAACATTTACACCCCAATATTACGATAAAGGTAGCAATAATAGATACTGAAAATGTAAATCGTGTCAACTATAATCCCTAAAATAAGAGTATCATGAATGTAAAATTGTGCAGTTTTGAAGATCAAACTAAAACATTTATTTAGTTAGTCTACAACTTTATAACCATCATAAACTAAGAAGCAAACATATAGTGTTGGTGTATGAACTGGAAGGAAAATGCGTTTCTAGCTAGGCATGAGATGGAGGAGGCTGCCATGATGTGATATTCCAAATCATACTTCGACTTATTCGATAATTTTGATACAACTTCAAATCAAACCAAACCAAACCAAACCAAACCTTAATGCTCGCAAATCAAGGGACATTTTTTTATATCAGGTTACAACATGAAGTACTATTTAGGTTGTCCTAAAGCTAATCTAAAGTGGAAACTAGTAAACTACATGTGCGATGCAGGCACAAGCGTACCTAATGACAAGTGAGTTACTCGTCACAACTATGATGTCGGTCATACATAGCGCCCCATTCCCTGAGACAAATCCGAATCTTTTTCCCAGCCACAAGGAAATTAACAGCTTGAACTGGATTTAATATACTTATTATCTCCTTATTAGTATTCAACCTCAACATGTCAGCTTCCAGCAACAAAGAAGCCATAGCTTGCTCATGTTTCCCAAGAGGTTCCGCTGTTTCCATACTCTTCGATTCACAATCCCTCTCTGGAACTTTTGCTATTCTAGCAAAGGGCTGGTCTAAAATATCCTCCTGCAAACTAGCATATTTTTCTTGAAGGTTTCTCTCTTCTTTTATAGTGTTCCTATGCAGTTTATCAATCAAGTTCATCTGCTGGGCAGAAAGTTCACCAAGATTGATTGTGCCACCAGTACTACTACTATTACTACTACTACTTTCCCCCTTCATGAAGAACTCTTCAAGCCTGGATTCCAAATCCAGGCCGCATAATGCATACAGAAGGCGAATATATGAAGAGGGTCGACATCCTCCAATCCACATGATCGAATTCTCCTTGGGATTGCACCAGGGAGGTGCGAAGTAAATGGTTGCATCTTTGCGAATCATTTGACTACGTTTCTCAACGTAGTCCTCGAAATTCGACATTATTTTCTGGATCAGGAGCTTTTGGGATTCAGGGATATATAGTGTTCAGTTGCACTTCCTTTTGAAGATCATTGAGCTCTCTTTGTTGAGTGTTCATCCATTCTTCGTACAAGCATTGTTCCTCCTCTCTCAGACCGGATGCCTCCATTCTATTTTCACCAACCCTGGAAAAAATATACAACTGTAATTATATTGATCATTCTAGAATAAAATCAAATAATTTCTATTTTCCATCTCTTAGATATAATGAAATAGATCAAAATGGTTTATCATGCTACATATGTTTCTTCACTATTATGAATTGGCAGATATTTGTTTCACTTCATCTTGGTCAATTCGGAAACAATAATATCTAGTTTCACAATATTAAGGTTGCATGCATGCAATCCCCCTCCCATCCCCTCCCTTACCTTGCGCTTAGCCGAGAGTTTATTTAGAGACATTGAAATATGTTATATATACGACGTGTGTATGTATGTATTCTACTAAAATTCAATTTATTCGAATCATAATGTGAAAGTATAGAAAAAGAGAGACAAAGCATAACCTGGAAATAAAATGATAGAACTCCGATGGTCCAAATGTCCAACACCAATAATCTTATAATAAATCGCCTCGTATGATTCATAATGAATGTGCCATATGTTGATCAAATTTATATATAGAAACTGAGACGCTAAAATTAGAGTTACGTGTTCACACAAATTCCGAAGGTCTGATAAGGGCTATGGTAGTTCACATGCTGGCATGCATGCATAGATGTGATACATAAATAAGAATCCAATAAACATAAGAAAACAAAACCATACATATATAAAAGTTATCGAATTGCCTAAAAAGTTTCGTTCTCTTTTCGTGATCGAATCCGACTAAAATATCATTAATTACAGATATTTAATGAAGGGTATAATTGTATTTTGATAAATTTTAATTAAAACTAGTATTACAACACAAATCCTATAATAGATTCTACATGCAAATAGAATTATTTATTGTAGAGACTCATTACAAGTTGTAAGCATAATATGAAATTATAGGACTCTACTTAATAAAATTATTAAGTTTGATATAAGACATATTATTTTATTTGAATAATCAAAAGTATTGTTAATACTGTTTAAAATATTAGCTATTCGGATATTTTTCTTCAAATTTGTACAATTTTATGTAGAATTTGATCTTGTTAAAATTTGTAGAATTTGCATAATTTTTAAAAAAAATTATAATTGTATAAAAATAATTGAGTTTATAATTAAAAATGGGTCAACGGCTCGTAATATCACTCACGCTTTAAAAAATGTCACTTCGATCACCGAGTATTTAAAAACCCTTCTATTTCTCGATCACACGTTCGTTTCAAACTATTCTATTTTATACTACCGTCCAAAATCTCAGTTAAAATTCTTCATCCGTTAGTTTAAATTAAAATAGTGGGTAATTTAGTTAATTCAATATTTAAAATTTCTTGAATTTAATTAAAACTCTTATCTTTTAAAATTCAACACCACATTTCTCCTTACATCTATTTTTTCTCCCCTACCCTGAACCTTAGCTCCAATCGCTTCACCCCATTCTCACTAATTACACCATGCTAACAACATAAATGGAAGATGTCCATTATACTTCCAAATACATAACATTAATTAGATTAGAGAAATTTTAATTTTTTAAAGAACCCAAAAACAAAATAAAATCTTCCTTTTTTTCAAAAATCTACAAAAAAACTGCTAAATATATTGATTCTTCTTTTGATTCAATCTTATTTTAGATGGAAGTCATTGGCCAAGAATGCCATAAAGAACAAATGCGTATAAAATTATTGATATTGCAATGCTACAACTTTGATCGAACACCAACATTCTCGCCTTTCATTTTTCACTCTAAAACCACCAAATTAAAAAAAAAAAAAATGCCTTAAACTAACTCAAATATTCAATCTTGAGCTAAAGATTGAATCTTTATTATTTATAGCAAACTTTAGTCATCTCTAACAAATACCTAGTTCATTAACCTGAGTATTTTTAATTGTAATTGTAAGTATGAAAAATGGGTAAGGTGGCAGTATTGTAGTAGTCGCCTAAATTCAATATCTTGAATTTAATATAAAATCCATGTGGACTACATTCTTACTCTCACTTTTTACTCGTTTTTCTTCTTTGAATTGATGATTGAAGAAAATGGTGGTTTTATGATTGAATGGTGGGGTTTTGAAGGAAAAGGATAGCGTATGATAGGTGAGAGAACAAATGTAATCTGTGTAAAATGTAATCGAGACGGTAGGGTGTTGATTGTTTAGAAAAGAGCTTGGGCTATTTATGAAGGTGAAATAATAACTCGACTAAATTACCCAGCTTAAAGTAATCGTATATATTTTGATGGAAATTAATACTAAAATGGGTCGATTTAAAATAATTCACATGTAGTAATTAAAATAATATTAGAAGGAGTATAAGTTAAAGTCATTATCACAATGTTTAATATGAAGAAGTAGTGGAACTCACTGTGATCGGCTAAGGTTTAATATGAAGAAGGTGAAATCTCCAAAGATGGTTTTACTGCTATTGCGAGTGTTATATAATATACGATGAAAATATTTAAAGTATTAATAGTGTTAAACATAATTTACTGTAAATATTATAATTTGTTATTCAAATCAATGTTATGTATACATTAGAATGACAAAGTTTGTTAATTGATCATTAAAATTAATCTAGACAATCTTTTCTTTTGACGGATAAAAGTATTCAAATTATGTATGAATGACGAATAATTATGACAAGTTGACGCTTTTAATTTTGAACTCAACACTTTATAAATTTTGTTATATTATTATGTGAAATATGTATGTCAACATATAATATTTTCAACTTATCGTTATCATATTTAAAGAATTTTGATTTAAATCAAAATTCTATACAATTATTAAGATAATAATTTTTTTCATTTTAACTTATTGAAAATCTCTTTAGCTATTATAATAAGTATGTAGTAATAATAAGTTATCAATTGGTTGGTGATTTTAAATAATTGTGACTATTGAAAAGAAAATTGAACCATCTTTTTAGAGAACGACATCATATATAATATTTATAAATTTTGAATTTTATGGGTCAGTTTTTTAAATAATTTTAACTATTGAAAAAAATCCATGAATATTTTAAAGATGGAGGTAATATGCGCTTCCTTCATAATTTTTTAATATTTGTAGCTTAAGACTTTTGACTATCGAACAAGAAAATCAACTATCTTTGTAGATTTGATGTGAAATTTATATTTATAAATTTAAATTTTGGTAACCGATTTTAAATACTCAACTATTCAAAAAGAAAATCAATTAACCTTCTAGAAATGGAGGTAGTATGATGTTTTCATAATTTTTAAGTTTTGTTGGTTAAGCTTCAAAAAATTTTGACTATTGAACAAGAAAATTGAATGATCTATTAAAGATGGGTTTGGTATGTAGTATTTATTATTTAGTGGTTAAATTCTTAATAATTCTGATTATTAAAAACGAAAATTGAACAACCTTTTAGAGATGGAGGTAGTATATAATATTCTTAATTTTTAAATTTTGTTGGTTGAGATTTATATAATTTTAATTGTTGAAAAATAAAATTTTACGATCTTTTAGAGGTAAATTTAGTATGTAGTATTCATAATTTTTATATTTAAATAGTTAAAAAATTATATTGGTTATTTAGTTAGATTTCTCAAAGATATATGGATCATTAATTTACTTAGATGATCATAATTATCTTAGTATCACTGTATCAAACATATTCAAATATCTTGAATATTATTCTTAGTATTACTATATGAAATAAAAAGAATTTGTATACGGAAAAAAACATATCATGATTAAATATAAATTAACATCTTAACTTTAAACAATTTCCTAAAAATTATAACAACAAACAATTGTACATCAAAAAATGTTGGAGTCCAAATTTATAAAGGCCGACTAATAAAAATTCAAAACTTGACAATCTTTAAGTGATGGAGGTTGTCTCACATATTAAAAGTACAATACTATTGAAACTATAATTCTTAGACAATATAAGGTAAACATACGTGTATAATTTTCTCATAATCTTATTAACTTATTATTGTCATTATTTTCCAACCATACTACTAGGAAAAAATCTCATTCCCCCATGTGATTGCCCATTGTGAGTGAAACATACAAAGTTGACTTTTTATTGACCGAGATAATGATGCTTTAATTTTTATGTCAATAACATATAAATTTTACGTATTAGAATATATTTTGTTACTAATATATATGAAATAATGATTATGAATAGTCCAGCAACTTGATGTATCTTGAATTTATTTTATTTTTCAAAACTTCATGATATTTTTAAATTATTATTATTAGATTTATTTTACTATGTAATTTTAAGTATATTTTATACATATTTCATCTTGTATACTTTTATAAAACTATTAATAGGTCCAACATACCTTCTAAACTAGGTTTGTTTATTTTTATTAAAATTAAATAATTAAGATAATATCAGTTATTACACATAAAGTTTCATATTATATTATGCTAATATATGTATAATTTAAGAAAAATCTTTTGTTTTTAATTTTTTATTTCAATGAATGACGTGGATACTCAATTAGTTATATATACAAGGCAAATATGTTTATAAGTTTCATTATTGGTACATTAGATATCATATTAATTTACATTGTTTAACTGTTTTACCCATATATTAGCGAATATTACGAGAGAAATATAACAAGAGAGAAAGTAAATTGAAGAGAACACCAATCAAACTATCAAGTGTGTTATGACCACATCGATATACAGACATAATAGACAAAAGCTAAAGAATTCACATTTGGAACATAATTGATAAAATGGCGTTTGACAAATATAAGATCATTATGAAAACTTAAACTCCATATTTATCTTTGGCTGATTCATGAGTAATTTTAAATTGAAAATAGAAACGGTGATATTATTAAATACTTAACTATGCATATTAGTTCTTAATTTAATAATAAAATTATTAGAGAAGATACCAAAAGATTAACATTAGCTTGTAATATTCTTTAGTTTAGACAAAACTATTAATTTAGAAAATCATTAGCAGGTGAATAACTATAGATAATAATAAAAAATAAAATTGTATACTAAGAAAAAAGAGGAGTTAATCAACAAATAATAAAAATAGTAAACAACAAGAATCAAAAATAGAGTAAATTGATCTTGATAAGGATGATGATGCATTGAAGATATCAACTTTAATTAAAAAATAAAAAGTCAAAAGATGGATAAATTTTGACTATTTAAGAATGAAAATTGAATTTTTAGATAATAATTCTCTTAGTATTCCTATACGAAATAGAAGAATTTGTATCTGGAAAAAAATCATATCATGATTGCATGCATCAACATACTTCTTTAAATAATTTCCTAAAAATTATAACAACAATCAATTTTGTAAAAGAATAATGGAGTCCCAAATTTATAAAAGGTCAACTAATAGAAATTAAAAACTTGACAATATTTAGAAAAGTAATGGAGGTTGTACCATATATTAAAAGTAAATACTGTGAAACTATAATTCTTAGAGAATATAAGATAAACATATGCGTATAATTTTCTCATCATCTTATTAGTTTATTATTGTAATTATTTTCAAACCATATGATTTATTTTTAAAGTCAAATGATGTGTTTACACTATTAAGAAAATAATCTCATTCCCCGTATGATTAACCATTGTGAGTGAAACATACAAAGTTGACTTTTTATTGATCGAGATAATGATGCTTTAATTTTTATGTCAATAGCATATAAATTTTGCTTATTAGGATATATTTTGTTACTAATATATATGAAGTAATAATTATGAATAATAACTTGACTTGATGTATACTGATTTTTTTTTGAAACTTCATACTAGTTTTTAAGTTATTATTATTACATTTACTTTACTATAATAATTTAATTCTATTTTATATATTTCATCTTATATAATTTTATAAAAACTAGTAATAGATACTACCTTCTAAACTAAGGATAGATTGGTTCATTTTATTAAAATTAAATAATACAAATAATATCAATTATTACATATAATATTTTCATAATATATTTTTACTATATATGTATAATTTGAAAAAACTCTTTTGTTTAAATTTTATGTCAAACAATGATGTGGATACTCGGAGTTAGTAATATACACACAAGTTAGATATGTTAAAGTTTTACATTATTAAATTTTCATTAGATATCACATTAGCTTACATTGTTTCTTTGTTTTATCCATATATTAAATATTAGGAGAGAAATATAACAAGATAAAGTAAATTGAAAATAATAAGGAACAACTATTCAAATCAAAACTATCAAGAGCATAAACAATACATCCAAAATACCAGACATAATAGACAAAGCTAAAGAATTCACATTTGAAGACATAATTGAGAAGACTAATACTTTGACAAATATAAAATCATTATGAAAACTTAAACTCCACATTTATCTTTGAGCGAGTTCATAATTAATTAGAATGAAATAGAACAATGATATGATTTCATATTTGAAAAAGTGAATCAGTCAATATAGCTAAGTATCCCTCCAACATTCAAGACACTTGGTTGCACGAAACCAACGAAAATAACTATGACAAGAAAACAAAACAACACACAAGATTGTTTGCCCAGTTCGGTGTCAATGTAGCGCCCTAAATGCAGGCTGCCTTAGGAAGGATTCCACTTAATATTTCGGAAGTAATTACAAGTAGGGACTTATACAAACGCTCCGTTTCACGGTTGCCTAACTAACCTTCAATACAAGTTTCTAAGACTATAGTCACGCTATCTTGTACTTCGCATCACGTACTCTCCCGGTGTTGACTTGCTAATTGTCACAACAATATACTCTATCAAAAGTATGTTATAACAACGGGGATATAACACACGTACATCAATTAGTAGTTTATAGATAAAACTACATAACACCTTCTTTACACAACTTGTTCTTCGTTTGAGCTTGCGCTTCGGAATAGTTCTTTGATGAATAATAAAGTACTTCTCACATTGCAAAGCCAATAATATATATACATAGGTTAGGTATTAAGGATGGAAACTCCCCTTGTAGCCCAGGCTACTCGTTTCCATAGCTGGAGATCTTCGAGGGATCTACATCTGAAACTGCCCGAACATATAGAGGTGAGATCTTCCGAATCTTTAGTAATATCTTCAAGAACCCTTAACATCTTGGACTCACGTAACAGTAGAATCTCCCCTTAATCACGCTTAATTCACCAAAGCAATTTAACGAAGAATTATGGCAAGACCCAATAATTAGTTTTATCATGGCAGTTCTACTTTGCAAAGCAGGCAACCCTCTTGTTATACTTGTCGCGGCGTCATCGGTTATAAATTTAGTGCATCAGAAAAACTTACCCAACTTCATACGTGCTGGTATTATTTTTCTTTTAACTATACATAATAGTTCTTAATTTAGGCAATAAAATTGTTAGAGAAGATAGCAAAGGATTAACATTGATATGCTTAGTATTTTTTTAGTTGAGATAAATTATTAATTTGAAACCAATATGAGTGAATAACTATATATAATAAAAAAATAGAATGGTACACTAAGAAAAAAATATTAAATAACAAAAAGAATGAAAACCAACAAAAGAGATAAACTTGATAGAAGCAATAAGAACCGAAAATAGAGTAAATTGATCTTGATAAAGATGATGATGCATTGAAGATATCAACTTTAATTAACAAATAAAAAGATAAAAGATGGAGAAATTTTGACGATTTAAGTATGCCAATTGAATTTTTAGATAATAAAGTTTAAAATATATAGATTATACTTTCAGATTTTACGATTTCATAGTTTTAGGAATTTATGGTGAAAATCTTTTACCTCCTTTATAATATTGTACATCATGTGTGGGAGTGTCCAATCTTTTACCTCCTTTATAATACATGAGATGCAATCTTATGAATGCATGAAAGGTGGCATGGAAATGAGGTAGACGATCTTTTAAGAAGAAATTAATATTCTTTAAAATATATAAAAGTATATTTATTCGATAATTTTATTTTTCTACTACAATTTTATGTTACCTCTTATAATAATAAAATTATGTGTAACAAAGCTATCCAATTTTATGTTATATTTTATAATTATAAATGAAATCGCATTAATAACAAAACTTCTACGTACAATGCATTGCCTTCTTACTAGTGTATATATATATACTCTTAAGCTCCTAAGTAATTCTTCATATCTATTATCAGAAGTCTAAGACGAAATTCTTCATCTCATCATTGCAACTTCACCCACTTGGCTCCACGATAGCATTGGGGAGTGGGAAGGGTGTGGGTTTTGGCTTTTGTAATGTGAATAAATATAATACTATGTATGTATAATATAATATAGGATTCATTTTAATTAACGTTTTATTGAAATGGCAATTATAGTTACAAGTGATGATCAATGAGATAGGACAGCTTAGCTTTAGCTTGATGATCATATCTTAATTATGGCCAGATTTTTATATTGGGGTTACATCTCATGAATTACACATAATAATAATATATGAGGTATAGACATATTTGAATTTAAAATATAAACGATCAATCATTATAATTTAATACTTAACAATTTTTTAGAGATGAGGCGAGTTCGTGAAAAATTTGGGGAAAGAGTAATATATTTTTTTTTTCCTTTTAAAAACTGATATATATGAAGACTAGACAGAAGTAGACCGAAAAAAAATTGGAAATAGGCTATATCAAAATACTTAAAATTTATAGGCTTAACAAAAAAAATAATTTAACACATGGATATTATATTCATATGTCGATCCCACTTAGTGGGATAAGCCTTGATTTGATTTGATTTGATTATACATATGAAGAATCACACTTGTCTCAGAATCTAAGAATAGACATACACAAACTGAATAAAAGTATAAACAATTTATCACATGGACTGATGTAAGCTCATATATGGTATTCAGTTATTTACTTATACCAAATTAGCAAACCACAGTGACAACTGATGACATATAAATAATTCTATACGAAACTCCCTCTTTCATATTTAGTTATTTACATTCAGACTCTTTACAATGACACTAGTTGTGCAATAAAAAAGAATTGCACAAGAGTCAAAGAATATCAACTATTAGGACGAAGTCTCGGAGAAGGTGGAAAAACAATGTAGTCTCAGCAGGCTTTCGACAGAGGACGCAACTTGTTCCTAATCTATCCCACATTTTAAATTGCTGAGACGCTCGGATTAAGGAGCCTCAGCCGATAAGATCTCAAGTTCAGCCCACCAAAGGGGGGAGAGCCTTGGAGTCGCGGCATCAGGCGATATATCAAGAACTTTCCTCAGTTGAGCAATGACTTCCTGGATACTAGGTCTCTTTCTCACATCTGGTTGAATGCATTGCTTGATTACCTCACAGATGATATCGAGCTCATTATCCTTGAAGGACTTCACGGATGGATCAATCAAGCAGCTGCTACTCCAATTATCATTCAGATACTGTTCAGCCTGCACAAAAGATGATATTTGACTTGTATACAAATGTGAAGATTTACTAACTTTAATAACTTAAGAGACTCAGAGTGAAAGATACCCATTTGAGAATAGGCCCTTGTTCTTTTGAGTTAGGAAGCTTCCCAGATATGATTTCAAGCAACAGAAGCCCAAAATCATAAACATTTGTTTCAGGATGAGCAAGTGCTGGAAGTTGACAATATTCAGAATTTTCGAATGTTTTTTTTGAGTGAGACACGAAGTCCGACCAGAAGCTGATCTCTGCTACCTGAGAAATTTAAGAACTTTCACAGAAACCTGCTAGAAAATGTAGATGCACTTCTTAAAATTTCTGGTATATGATATAGAAGGGATCAACATACTTTAGCGGCATAATCTTCTGTCAAATATATAGCACGTGAAATCAAGTGGGAATGTGGCAATGGTGGTTTGAGTTCATGCATGTACTGGAGACAGTAAGCTGTTCCCATGATTATTCTCATCCTTGAGCTCCAGTCAAGATGCTCAGCCTCTTTAACGTGTAGGTTAAAATGGCATTGTGTAACTTTTAGATGAGAACCATCAACTAGTTAGTATGAAATAGAGTGTTGTGAACTGAGATGATTAACGTGTAGATGCTCATAAAGTGTTCCATTAGGAGCATATTCAAACACCATCATTCTTGCAAAAGGTTCATTCTCCTCTAAGTACCCAATAAGGTTAACAAAATTCTTGTGGTTCACACGTGACAATGAAGCAATCTAATGAAATATAAAATGAAACCAATATTAATGTGTCTACGGAGAATCATAAGTCCAGCCGAGTAAATTAGATGAAGAAAACTTGGTCAGTCACAATTTTGCAGCTAATTACCTTCTTCCTGTAATCAACTTCTGTTCGCCGTTTCCAGGCCATTTTGGAAGTTATAGCAGTTGAGGCAACACCAATCTCTACTCCACTTGATAGAGTCCCTTTGTACAAAGTATACGCTTCATGTGTACTTATGATATTGCTGAAATCTTCGCAAGCTTGTTCCAGTTCCACCCGGTTCAGCTTTGGGACCCCTGTAACAAAACATCTTGTAATTTAGTAATGGTTATGCTAGCATTCATGATCATTATCAAACAGAATTTATCGTTCCCGAGTATGAATGTAGGACATCCTTCAGTGTTTTCTATCTGATATGTCTTGGTTTTTCAACATTAAACAAAAGTTTGCTTCATGACCAAAAGAGATTGCTCAAATGATAGAGTAAAAAGTATCTAGATTTTGACCCTTATTACATTCTACTGGAAAACAGTAACTGTTTCTGACTGTTCTACCAAATAAGCAGTATGAGTTATACAACATCTCGGTATAAATAATGTCATGAATTGAAGAATCGATTGTTTTTAATTTTAAAGGTACCTGTAACAAATGCTTTTTGCAACTGTCCACTCAACCCAGTCTTCCAAGGGCCAATTGCTTTTGCTGCTCTACTTCTACAAATAATTAACGCAAGCACAGGAAAAAGAAGCAGGAAAACTCCAATTGTAATTCCAACTGTATACTTCCATCTGAAGTCAGATTTCCCGCCTATACTTGGCAGTGCACTGGATGCGTTACGAAAACCTTGTGGTGGTGGTGATGGTTGTAAAGCAGGAGATTCAGGACCAGATAACTCCATAGACACAGCAGGAAATGCTCCACTACTTCTAGAGCTTGGAAGAGAAAAGATATAGCCACCATTGACGGGGGTAGCAGCAAGATTGCTGGATTGTTCAGCTAGTCTACGCCTTGCAGAATTAACCATGGTCTGTGCAGGTTGGATAATATGTGGTTCAGTTGAACCTGTTTAATTCAGTAACAAAGGTCATTTTGAAATGCTCAAATCTTGAAATGCATTTTTTACGACACAAACTAGGTTGAATGACTCACAAATCAAATTGTCAAAATGGCTATGCATCGAGTCCTTTCCATACTTGAACCTTCATCAAGAGAACCATATGTAATGGACAAAGTATGGAACACGTGTGGAAACAAGAAATGAAAAGGTCAGAATAAATATAGTTGAGACAAGCAAGTGAACATGCACACTTACAATTGAAAAAGATGAAGAGAACGACATATTGCTCCTTTGAAAGGAGACAGAAGCGATTCTACTCCCCTTTGTGGCTTGAAATTTCCTTGCCAGATGCTGCCAAACACTTTTTAGGGTCAGGATTCTCAGAGAATACTAAAAAAATCATCATTTTTATATTAATCTAAAGGAATTATTCACAGTTTTCATTCTAGTCACAAGTCATGGAAGTTAAAATTTATACCAATGTCCAAATTTTCTGTTCACACATAAAATTCCTTCAGAAGCGGAAGATGTAAGGCTCTCATCCAGTTGCAACTCACAAAGAGAATTCAGCTTCTCAATTTCAGATGGAATGCTTCCTATAAAGTAATTGTTTGAAAGCAATCTGTAGAATATAGTAGAGGTGATCAGAGGGAGGTAAATAACGATCCTCCGTTTTTGTAGATAAATGCTAATATTAACCTCTTAATAGAAGACAAGAAAGCTACTTACAGACGTTTTAATGACTGTAGTTCTCCAATTTCAGCTGGAAGAGTACCACTAAGGTTATTGTCTCGCAAATCTAAAACTTCAAGCACTGATAGTAGTCCCAGCCTTTTAGGAATGCCCCCAAAGAACTGGTTTTTGGATAGTACACTGATGAACACAATTATAAGCAGCAATTGGAAGATTAATGAGATTGTGTATGGCTCCAGATGTAACAGCAGAATGTGTCGTTAAGTACATTGCAGCAACAAATGATACTTACAGAGATCTTAAGTAAGAGAGATCCCCAAGAGCTGGATCCAGTGCCCCCCTCAGAGATTTTCTATCGAGGTCACTGCATATAAAGGATCACATTAGATAAATTAACTTCAAGGATATTTTTTGAGTTTCGTGAATGCAGAAAAAGCCTCATATTACTCATAGTTTACTGCATGTTCAATTTTAAAGTCTTTATTTGGCATTGAACTGATAGTGGATCATTGTGTAGTTCATAATTTTGCACTTCATCTTGGGTATACTAGGAAACAAAGACTGCGTGTTGTAAGGGCTGTGCTAGGTGTTTCAGGGGTGCAGTTTGGTCGAGAGTGAGCAGGGAAGACTGAAGCAGAACAGAGCAAAGAAAGGAAGAGATCTTAGAGAAGAGAAGCAGACTTGGAGAAGAGATATAGACTAGATAATTGTTGTATTCCTACTTCTCAAGAGTTACAAACTTGTATTTATAAGAGCAACTATTGTAAATGTATAAAACAGAATGTAAATGACAATTGTAAATGCTTTCTTCATTGTAACTGTTTTGGATCCATTTGATTGTGCTCAACATGTGACTTGATATTCTCTTTGCTCATGCCTCCAATGCTTGCCTCATAGTTTGTTGCTCTTGATTATTCTCGTGACACTCCCCTCCCGCAGCTTTTCTTGACCCCGAAATCTTTGGATACTTCTTCCAGATAGTGTAGTAGTCCTCGGGTGGCTTAACGTAGGATTGGAGTGGTTCTTGATATATGTGTGTTCCTGCCCTCTTTATTGTCCTTTTGTTTAGTATTGCCAGAGGGTAGATAGGAAAAGAACCATCAGGTAGTTGTGTAGGTAGAAACGTTAGTTGTTTGTAAAACTCCCTCTTGACATGCTTCTTGAGTAATGACACATGAAAAACTGGATGGATTTTGGAGCCTCTGAGAGTTTGATCCTATAGGCTACTAGCCCTATCTTTTCCAGCACTTCAAATGGTCCATATGCTGCGACCAATTACAAATTCTTTCAAGGCCACGAGTTACTGGCACATATGGCTGCGATTTAATTCTCTGCCAAGGTCTGTCGAGTCCACGGAGGTAATCATGAGCCTCTTCATCCTCTCTTGAGCCAGTGTTCAATTGCTCTTGATTAATTCAGTCAACTGCTTCCTTTGTTCCAACATATCCCTTAACCGGTTTGAACTTCGCTTTAGATATGATCACGGTACAGTATATGTGGAGGCTTGTATCCATACAATGCTTCAAATGGAGTGAGTTTCAAGCTTGAGTGGAAGTTTGTGTTGTACCAAAACTCAGCCAGAGGCAGCCAATTGCTCCAATCCTTAGGCCTTGCACTGCACATGCACCTTAAATATGTCTGAAGACATTGGTTTACCCTCTCAGTTTGTCCATCAGTTTGAGGATGATAGGATGTACTGCATTGGAGCTTAGTTCCCAGTTTGGTGAACAATTCTTTCCACATTGCACTCAGAAATACTCTATCTCTATCTGAAATGATGTGTGTTGGCATTCCATGGAGTTTGTGGATATGATCCAAGAATAGTTGAGCCACTTTGAGTGCAGTGAAAGGATGTGAAAGTGCAATGAAATGAGAGTATTTTGTGAACCTGTCAACCACCACTAGAATAGCATTCCTCTTGTTGGAAGTTGGCAATCCCTCTATGAAATCCATAATAATCTGTGTCCATGGTGTTTGAGGGATGGCAATTGGTTGCGACAATCGAGAAGATCTTTGCTACGTTGGCGGAGCGAGCATGATGCTTATAATCAACTACTTAAGCCCCCAGCGTTCCACTTTCCGGTAGAACAATACTTTAATTACGTGATAAGTGCGGCAACACACAGTGCCCTCAATGGTAGAGATCATGTAAAAGTGCCTATTACTTTGTGATTCAAATCCTGGTCATTTCAACCTGGCTTTGTGTTTGTATCTTAGTATCCTCGCTGTAGTCATACGGTGGAAAAAGCTGCGGGATTGATCGTATAGTTGCTTTAAGATAATGCTGAAACTCCTTGTCTTGCAAATAGAACACATTTTCATTACATCGAAGATTGTTGCACCGTTGAAATAGATTACTGGCCCGGCCTATAATGTTGTGCTACGGATAGTGCATCGGCCCATTCACATTCTCCTTGCTGGTGATTGTTGATCCGTCTTGATGATGAATTTGCCTCCAACCAAGTAATGCTTCCACTTTGTAATGGCTAGAATGATAGCCATCAATTCTTTCTCATAAACCCGACATACACCTTGAATAGTTCCCAAACTTGCTAATGTAACCCAAGGTTTTGCTCTAAATCAAACCTTGCACGTAACCTTTCCACCCCGATGCATAGGTTTTGATAACAAGGTTTTGTAAATCGCCAAAGCTGAAATGCCGGGTGTTGTAGCCATTGCCGTTTTTAAAGTTTGAAAAGATTGCATAGCCTCTTCCGACCATTTGAAAGCATCTTTTTTCAACAAGTTAGTTAAAGGCTTGGCTATAACACCATAGTTTTGCACAAATTTTCTGTAATATCTTGTAAGTCCAAGGAAACCTCTGAGCGACTTAAGATTGTTTGGCTTTGACCATGAAATCATGGCTTCTATCTTGCTAGGATCAGCTTGTACTCCTCTAGCAAATATAATATGGCCAAGGTATTCAATATGAGGCTATCTTGTTAAGTTTTAAGACCCCTAAATCCACTTAGGAGTTTCAAGCAGCTTGATAAAACGGCCAAGGAAATTTAAATGCGGAAATAAACGGACACAAAAGATTTATCACAGTTCCCTTGATGAAAGGTCGTCATGATATTCTTTGCTAGCGAAAATCACTAATAAACTAGAAGATGGATTCTGAAACCACCCTTTAGTATAATCTATGTTGGTATTTTCTTATACGCGAAAATTTCAACCACAAAAGTCTATCAGAATAAAGATAAACTTTCTAAGTTGATCAAGAATTAAAACTATATTTCTTCAATAATATTAAAGACCTAATATTATTGAGATGCATTTTCTCTGATACATGTATTTGTGTGATAAATAAAACTTCATCTGATAAATCCCCATATTTATAGGCTAAGCAAAACTTCTAGTAAAAACATGTCTTTCTTGTGATAAATAAAACCTACCAAGGCTAAAGATATATCCCTAGATTAGACTCAAATTAGGAAATAATAAGAGCCAAAACACCGTGCTTAAATTAGTGCTTTAATTCCATGATACTCCCATTTGAAGTCAATTGGGATCGCTTCGTCTTGGCTTGTAAATACAATCCTTCGAGTTAAATCATCCACGAACTCCTTTGAGCGATCCCGACTTGATATCTTCTTTTCCCGATCCCCGAACATCATTTGGCGAAACGGCCTTGACTTGACTACGAAAAGAATCTAGAATAGCCATTACGTATCCCGTTGGACTTTTCCTTTCATTAGAACCAATCGCCCGTACTCTGCGCTTTTTGCCTTCTTGAAGTTTTCATGATCATGACCCAGGCGCCTTGGAAAACCTCCAGTTTGATTAATTAAATGATAATTTCCTGCTTCCTACGCTTCCCGTTCCACGTGACGACTTCCGCAGTCATTGACCCTCGATGTTTGATCGAGAACGTCTTTGGCGATTAGCAAAGAATCAAGAGGTTGGGAATACCTCTCACCGCGACTTTGAAACACGCTTGCTAACTCGAGATGATTAAATGCGACACGAGAACCGGTTAAATCGCTGAAACTCCTTCGGTCTCGAACTTCGTCGCTGAAGCAGTATTACGTTAAATAAATTTGGGGTATCTTTTCGACCTTGATGCATCTTCATTTGCGCGCTCCTGTGATCTCCGAGAACCTCTTAACACGTCAGGTGACAGGGAATTTCACCAACGACAATCCCTTTCTATGCTTCGTAGAAACTCCATTATCGAACTTCAGCGCCTTTTTAACTTTGCGCGGATCCTCTCTTCAACACGAGGCAGGTAGGTCAGTATAGAGTGCACGACATGCCCTTTGCTATTACCATTGCTCCCCAGAACAACTTCCGGTTACCATCTTCGAGAAAGTGATTTGATAACCATGCATAAATCGGTGACTACTTTGAGAGATTAAACTATTCTCACAATTTGGAACATACCTACGCGTTTGTCAATTTCAGGAAAGAACCATTTGGACAACTTGATTCCTTATAAAGTACCTATTACGTCCATTGTTCGCCCGCCAATGAGATGAGCAGGTCCATAATTCGAAACATAATTTGCATTTACATACGTCGTGCAGTATGAAAAGAAGCTCAGGAATCTACTATCCAGGAATCGATAGAGCATTCACAAATAAAACCAAAGCGTCGAGAATAATGCATTTCCCGACCGCAACGCAGAGCATCACGGTGAAACTTTTGCGACCTCTTCGTGTGACCCGTCTTGCCTGTTCGGCCGCTGGTCGAAATTTACTTGCACCACTATACGTGATGCTCAGTATTTCCCGAAACCTCACATGCCGGTTCTTCACTATTTCTGGCTTGCTTGACCACCGGCGCCAGCACATGAAGCTTGCGTGCACTCCTCGAACGAATCATTTCTACAACCACGCTTAAGTTCAACCTTGTTGAAATGCTCGCAGGAATTCTTAGCAGCCTGCATTTAGCTCACGACTTCAGTGAAGCCAACAAAATTAGGCACTGCGTACCGTAAATTGACATTAACATCTGCCGTCGATAGTTGATTAATAATGCTATTGAAATCATTAAGGTGTCTCGCTATGGAGTGTACTTTCACGACATCTTAAGTAAACAGTTTTTCATGAGAAGTACCTATTATTTGGAAAGGTTTCGCCATGACGTTAAACTCGTTTGGTCGAGAGTGAAGCGAGGGGAAGGTGGAAGGCGGATAGAGCAAAGGAGATCTTAGAGAAGAGAGAGAGCGGAGACAGGAGAAAGATATAGACTAGATAAGCTGTTGTATTCACACTTCTCGAGAGTTACAAAATTGTTATAGACAACTATTGTAAATATATAAAACAAAATCATAAATGACAATTGTAAATACTTTCTTCATTATGGCTTGTTTGGATCCACTTGGTTATTACTTTCGACATGTGACTTGATATTCTCTTTATACTCAAATTACCTCAAATCTTTTGTCTCGTAGTTTGTTGCTCTTGATTATTCTCGTGACCGCATTATCGTGCGAACCCCCCTCACATAACTCTTAGGTGGGCTGCATTGTAGGCTTTGTGGCATGTTGTCGTTGATTGAACAGACAGCAGAAAGATTTTAGCTTTTCAACTATTGAATAAATTTGCATGCTAAGTTACTTTTTCCATTCTAACGTAAGTAAGTTAGAGTTGTAAGCAACACTCTCGACTCTCGTGCTCACTATTAGAACAATCTATAAATGAAATATGACCACATATAGAAAGTTGCTAAACAAAATTGATTTCAAGTCATAAGACAGGTACTTACAGCATGTCCACTTTACCATCAAGACACTGTACGCCTGACCACATACAAGGGTCTTCATCATCACGGTTCCAATTTGCAAATGATCCATATGGATCAAGCTCCACTGCATCACGGAATTTTAACAATGCGAGTCCTGTGTTGACAATTGTGAATGTATGTAAAAAGGAGTTGAAAGAAAGTCAACAATTCTTAACACAATACTGCCTCTGAGACAAAAAAAATCTTTACCTCGTAATTATGGACAAAGATAGTCAAATTCACAATAGTGTCAAGAGAGTGAATATTAATAACTTGATTTTATTAGCCCTCCATCTATCCCCCATTCTTTAAAAAAATTATAGTGGTGGAGAGGCGGTCGAGCATCTCTAGATCCATCTGTAGTAGATGCTACAAGAATTTCAGCTCTTTTCTCAAGAATTGAGAATGTGAAAAGCAACTGACGAATCTTCAACAAAAATAACAAAGAAACAAATGCAGCCTTGCTAACCAGCCACAAACAAATACAACTAATATAATCTGCAGCCTCTCAACTAATGCTATACTATGCACATAACATGGGATAATGGAATACAATCCCATTGCACCTATAGCTCTGATTGGGGTCTCTCATTTTTATAATTCTATTAAATTAATGCTACACCACCTCCTTTTTCATCAAGTATTGCAAACCTGGCTCAACCAATTACCTCCAAGATTCAATTTTTAAACTGAAAACATATAAACAATAAGATTAACAATCAGTCAATGATGATAATTAAATATGTGGGCAATGCATAAAATTTTCCCAACCAATCTACAAGATTCAATTTTTAAACTGAAACATATAAATAATAACTCAGATTAACAATGATGTGATCAAATATGTGGACAATGCATAAAGTTTCCTCAACCAATTACCTAAAAGTATAAATTTTTAAGCTAAAAACATATAAATAATAAGCAAGAATAACAATCATGACAATAAAAAATGTGGGCAATGCCTAAACTTTCATGAACCAATTACCTAAAAGATTCAATTTTTAAGCTAAAAAGATATAAATAATAAGCAAGAATAACAATCATGACAATAAAAAATGTGGGCAATGCATAAACTATCATCAACCAATTACCTAAAATAATAAATTTTTAAGCTAAAAACATATAAATTATAAGCAAGATCAACAATCATGAAAAGAGACAAAATAATCAAAATGGTAATTATGCAATGTTCAAAAAAACAAATAAAAAAAGAATAAAAAAACAAAAAGTGACCTGAAATAATCTGAGGGAAGGAAGCTCTATTGGTAGACCGTCTCTCTCAATGAGGGGAGGGGGGGAGAGAGAGGTGGTGGTGGAAAATGGAAATTGTTTGGGTAAAAAATAAAAATAAAATTATCTCTCTTACAAATTTGTGAATTTTCATTGGTTTCTATTAAAAAAGTAGAAACAAACATGTAATTTGTAATATAAAGATTTTGTAATGAATAAACTATATTGAAAGGTATGAAACATACAAGTTAATATAAAAAGGATTTATGTAATTGAATAAATCATATCGAAAGGTATGTTCTAATTATTTTCTTTTCAAAATAAATAATCAAGCATTTAAAAATAAATTTATTAAAAGCATCTACGAAGTTCACATTTGAAATTATTATAAAATGTATATTAAATTATAAATAATTAATTATTGTGAAACTAAAAATTTCTAGATGATTATCTATTTTGAAATGGATGGAATATTGTATAATTATGTAACTACAATTTCAAATTTTAAAAAATAACTTTAGTTTTTATTTAGAGTATCGACTTGTATTTGTACGCACTTTAAGCTTTTAAAATTACGAAAGTATAAACAAGTTGTTATACGTATGCACTTATTCAGCCTCTTAAGTATCTAAAATGTTAAAATATTAATAAGGGAATGAATGAGTTTTGACAATCACTTATCACCTTGAATAAGTTTTATGTCTTATTCTAATAATATTTGCTTTTGAATTATTTTCATGATACTATGATAGTATCACATATTCACATTATTGTGTTCAAGTATTTCTTCGCACAGCCCTAAATTTAATTCGGCCCAAATATTTTATATATCATGAATTGTGTCAATTTCTAATGAATCCCATCAAACAATGTGCAAAACAACATTGGCAAGTTGGTAGTATTTTTTATAGCCATTTTCTTCTTATTCAGGCTATAATTAATGCATATATTTTAGTTTAAGCATTTTAACATTTTTTAAATTTAAAACAGACTCTCTTATTGCAATAAAATTATTTTTGTTCAACAGTGCTTCCATTAAGCAATCCAGACGCCCTAATTTGCCATCGACACTTGTCTGAATTTCGTATGTGTATAATATATATAAAGGTAATATATTCTTAAAGACAATTTATTGAATTATAATATAGATACAAAAAAGTTATATCAAACTATTGATGACAGTTCTTTAAGTTATTCAACCGAAAAGCAAACATTATTTTGAGAAAATATATACGGAGTCATATTTTACTAAGTGTATCTAAAAATCTTAAAATAATTACTTTTTAAAGAAAAATGAATGAATAAATAAAAAACATAACCAGACAAGCAAGTCTGTAATTTGATATTTTACAGTATTGATTTAGCTAGAAAACTACTTGTTGTAGATTAATCCTAGAATATTTTTATTTTTTCACATCGAGTAATTAATTATGAATTAGGGGCAAAAGAATCATCACCCATGCTTTCATGATGGCCATCACTTACATGTTGAGGCCCATCACCATGCTTATGGTCCCACTGTCAGCCAGCACTTTTTTCGTTAAGTCACAGAGATTGCCCAAGCATATGCAAAAGCAGACCATCACCATGCCAGGCTAACATCACTTGCAGCACTATATCATTACGATGCCAGGATCGTCCCATGCTGTTGTTGTTGTTGTTTCCACGCTGAGCAGTATTTCCTCACATTCAGGCGGCAATTTATCTTTAATCAAAAACAATTTCTTTTGCTCATTTCATTCCTCAAATCAAGATGAACAAAAGAAATTTGTTTTTTATTAAAATTTACCCTTACAACGGCACGCAAGATATCACACGGGGACTTACATCGACTTAACGAAAAATTAACTTATATCAATCGACCACGCTTTTAAAACATAAGTGTCGATAATGGGACCCCTACCCTAAACATGTTTAACTGCCCTCACCTTAAACATAGTGATGATCTCATGCATTTTCGCTCTTTTAAATATTACAAATTGACCGAATAATTTTAATTACTCAATTGGGAATTTAAAAATTAACGTTAGCATCAATTGGGACTACGTTAAAACATAAAGGATTTATACTGACCACTCCCAACATAAATGATTTAAATATTACATCATCCAAACATACGATGCATTCATTTCCTTAAAACTATATATTCATAGCAACATAAAATATTTTTTCACACAAGTAATCCTAGAACTAAAAAGGCCTCTCATACATGGGCCATCGCACATTCGATGAACATTATTGTCAGATATAAATGGCGTATACATCATTAACGTTTAAAAAATTCCACTTATATCACTAATGCTTCGCATCCATCATATATGATCACCATGCTAAAAAGGAACTCACACGCGTGACCACTTCACAAAATAACACGCCTATCATTGAACTGCTACTTTAACGAAGGTACTTAGTCCACACGCTTCCACCTCTAAACTCCCCCCAAATCTTCTTTATTTTATTTATACACAAACATTCAAATCTTCACTATTTTTCCCAAGCTTCTTCAACCTTCAATCTTTTCCTTCATTCCTATTTCTTCATAAGAACGGAGGCGCCGAGAAAAATATTTTCTACAACACAAGAGCATTTACTTAAGAGAGGGTTTCTCAAGCTTATAATCCCTGACTGTTTTCAATCATTATTCCAACGCACGCAGTTAAGTGTTGGGGTTCAAGCATTTTGATACGCCATGACTAAATACCCTTCATTAAACCTACCTGATCTCAACAACGAACGGTTATTTTGACATGCGGGTCGCTATGGACCCATTTTTAAACAATACGTAACGATCATATATGACGGCCCTAAACGTAGTTGATATAAGTAATTTTTTTAAACGCAATGACATGATTTTCCCATTCGCCAAAAAAAAAATTACCATTGTTTCATACTTGCATTGTTGGAGACAGAAGTTTTAAAGTTACGCGTGTTAAAGGACAAATTACTTGGACAAATTACTTGGACAAAATTTAATATTCATAAATTTCCATCAAACATTTTACGTTTATTTAATGCGTACAGGTACTTGAAGTTTTTTGTCATTCAGACATAGTAATATGAGTTTATCCAACTTTATACTTGCTGACAGAAATTTATCCAACTTTCATAATGTCAATTTGAGTTTTTAATACTGAAATGAATCTGAGATACGGTAAAAACTCTAGAAATTAATATAGTTGGGACCGACGAAATTTATTAATTTAGAAAGATAATTTATCATAAATTAATAATTTACATGAGAGTATTAATTTAAAGAGTTTTTTTTTAACAAAATAAATACATGTACATTCAATCTAATTTATCGAATTTATCGGTATTATACGAAGATTTATCCGAACATATGAACGCATTGGGCATAAGAAAATAAGATTAATTTAAATAATGATAAGATAGTTTTTAGGGTCTAAAACTCTTCGAACGTAAGTATGCTACAATTCAAAACAAACACCATAATTATTGATGCACAGTTAAAATTGTAGATGATTTTCAACAAGATTTGAACTATAAAAAACAATTATAGATTCATATTTTCATTGTTGTAATAATTTTTTTTTTTAATTTCTAAGAATTGTTAATTTATGATTTTTGATCCTATATTATAAAGTGATTCTTCGAAAAATTATAATCTTATTATTTTAATTTATTTTTTATACTTTTTAACAAGCCCAAGTCGTATCGAATAAATTTATTATTTTAGAAAGTTTATTAATTTATCGAGTATTAATTTATAAAGTTTTTACTCTATGGCAAATTACAACTATAAATGAAAAATGGTATCAAAGTTCGCCAATTAATTAATCATGTGTTATGTGTACGTTACTCTCACAACTTTATCATGTAAATGGAAGCAATTCCAATATGTTTGTATGCTCCAATAGGACAAACAAGCAACAAGTAGGGTGTTGAGTCTTCATGATTTCATTGCCATAACTTTTATCATATAAATAATAAGTTGTATTGCCATAATTGCATACTTACTTGATTTAAAATTTATCATATAGATAATAAAATTTATTAAAAAGATTAGTATTTGATATTTTTTTATTGTGAAATATTAAAATAGTGTCTTGGTGAAGGGAGGAAGTAGGAAAGTTGTTGAAGCCTTGATGAATACTGTAACTTGGAGTCATAATAGATCGAACATGTTATAGATATTTGTCTGTTTGTATGAGATATCATGTTCCTACCCCCAGCTGGTTCTTTAGTGCATAATAAATTAATAACTAGCAAATTATAAGGACCGGTGAAAAGTATTAAGTTGAAAGAATTTTCTTGCTTGTATGTGTAAGTTAAGCACATACATATTATAGACAGGGGACCAATTAATTATTACACTTGTAGTTATTCCATTCATTTCAATGTTTTCTTCTTTGCTTGAAATCATTGCATTTGTTTTTAAAAATATTTTTTGTAATATTATTTTTTGTAATTTTTCATAATTCATATGCAAACAGAATTGGAAGACAAAGCTGTGTCCTAAAATAAAAGTTAATTAATTTGAAATGAAACATTGTGGCTTAATGTAGTGCTGCATTTAGATACTTGGTATGTAGATATGGGTCCGTCTCTATATAGTAATTGCAACTTAGATGTACAATTAATTATTAAACTGATGAAAGAATAGTCCAACAATCATGTTAATCTAAATATTACGTGTACTAATTAAAGAAAAAATAATGTATCACGAAGAAAGATTTTATTATTTATGTGCGCTTGAAATAATAAAATCTTTTGAGAAAAATCCTTTCTGCATGTTAATATTTATTAAATCTGACGGAAGCCGAATTATTACCAAGATTCCCACAGGATTTGTATTTACTGGTAAGTGGCTCTGACTTGATATGGATTCGAAATTTCGCCGAGCCGGGTCTCGATTTTTGATATGCACTTTACGCGCCCCGGCATTTGGTGATTTGGCTTGACTTGGGATATGTCCCAACGCTATTGTTCTGGACGATCGTTGTTCGACTTTGGATCTCAGATGCTGCTGACAAGCGATATTGATCGGATAAAAGAAAGCTACCAATAGAAATCGGACGCCTCGATTTCAGACAGCTACTAACCTGACGCTGACCCTTCGCTTGACAGTGCGGCGGACGCCGTCTCCTTGGATATGGATTTGTTAAGGGATTTTGATGAATCGGATATGTGTCCGCCAGATGCTTCAACAACCATTCCGCGCTGGACGGGACGAAACTCAGTACTGGTAGATGGCTCATTTAAAGAGGCCTTGGCTACAGCCTTCCTCAGGCTCGACATCGGACGTGCAGGTTATGCTTCGCTAGCCGCTGCTCCTACCCTTTGATTTGACTTTGGGGTCAACTCAACTTCTCATCAAGGGATGGTCTCTTATCCCCAGATGCCTCCAAGCGCCTATTTGATATGTGAGGTACCTGCTTCAAGAATCGATCCTTTCCTCGAATTGATGAATAAGCAGGCCAAATAAGTTTCCTAAGGCCACGTGGATGACAAATTTCACTTCTAGTTGAGATTCGGACAGTCTCTGGTGGGGGTCGATCTCTTTCAGCGTAGAGCAGAGGGTTTCAGCAGCCTTGATCCTCCTCCGATTTGATATAGCGTGGTGGCCTCAACAACAGAGCCTTTACAACCGGCAGTGGAGACTCATTTGTCAAGACTGAAGGTCCGCCTCCTTGACGGTTTGCGCCTATTCGACGCCTGCGTGTTTTGTAGCTAGCTTCTTCCCTTTAAATCTTCAAATATAAGCCAGTCCTCCCTCTTAGCTTTCATGAGGCCTTGCCTCTACTTTTTCTCCACCGAATTTATCATCATTATTTTCTAAATATAGGTATTTATAAGCTGCCTGATTGACGGTTTATTTTCAAAGTAATCACGATATCGATCATTGACATGGCGCATTTATCCTGAATCACGATATTTTATATATACGACTTATTCTCCAACATGAGTTAGGCTTATTTTAAGGCTTTTAGGTAAAATGAATTTATTTATTGATCCCACATTCCTCGCTTCACACTTAAGCCCCTGATCTTCTAAACCCTATTTCCTAAAGTTAAAATTGTGCTTATTTAACGTAAACCTAATTTTAACCTAAAATTAATATCAGTCCTTGAACTCCGGACTATTTTCTCGATTTGAATTTAATTTAAGTCGGTGAACCCTAATCAATAAGTGTAATCATGCAATCATTTGAATATTAATTCAATTAATAAATCCATAAAATGAATTTTATTAATTAAAATTCTACTATCTACAAATAAATCTATTACGGTACATTTTCAGAAGCAAGAAATAATAATATTAATTCCTCTCATGATTGACACAGGCCACAAAATCTTTCATCAACATGCAATTATTTATTGGGATGAAGTACAACTTCATTTTATATACTATAATTATTAATCAGCTTAATAAAATGTTATGACCGATGTGTAGCTTATTAACTTCAAAGAAAGTGACAGAATTTTCAAATTTTTATAAAACAAAAATCATTTAATAATTTTCTTTCATCTTACTACTAATGCAAAGCTAGCTATTACGGAGTATGTAGTATATAAGTATCACATTTTTCTAACATTTGTTTGATAATTAACGTGTTATATATTGGTAAAAATTACCCAAAATATTATCTTATAATATAATACATATCCTCCGATCCAGTTTGTTATAATTGGGTGGTTCCATTGTCATCTTCACACAAACAGTACTGTGTATTACTGTATAGTACTCGTAATCAATAATAATTACACACCAAAGGGGAATATAGGGGAGGTGACACTATTACAGAGATTTATAAGTGACATTTCAAAGTATAAAGAGACAAAAATATCAATATAATAGATGCCCCTCTAAATATTTTAACATAATGCACTCTATTACTTAGAGGACACTTTAAGCCTCTAAGCTTAATAATTAACTCATATTATGTATTTTTATACAAAAATACAAAGACAACAAAGAAGCTTAATATCAAAATAAATTCAAAATATTTTGTAAATCATAATTACCAACATTTCATTCAAAACATAACCTGGAACAAACATCACGCCAATGTATATCACGTATCTAGGTATTTACCAAATACTAATAATCGAGGCATTACAAAATTGAAGATAAATACTCGCTTGGTAACACATCAACGTAGTTCCTCCTTCTATCTGTGAACGTTTTCGGTATATCTATCATAGTAGATATCATACCATCCTTCCTCGAACTCCTCGAAGACTCATTATTCGCAACGCTTCGACAATCCATCGCCTCTAAAGATACCGAAGGAAAAAGTTACACTCAATACTCAATGTTTATCTACTATCAAAATCCAGTGATTAAAATGACTTAAATATTCCATCGGTTTGATTCTAATATATCCTCAATAACAAACGCATGTTTGACTGCTTCAATAGAGGACTTATTAATTCAATACTGCCTCAACATCTTTCTACTTACAATACTTCCTTTATTTTTCTAATCACTTATTTATTCATAATAATTTTCTTTGTCCCACTCCATATGCATTCAAGTGATATCTATATATTCTGCCATCATCATTTACGAGGCCGACGAAGCATCTTATCATTAGGGACGGTCAATGTGGATGAAAGCCACAATCGATCCCAAAAATTCAAAGTTAGGTATTTGAATTAATGAGATATTTGGCAGGTCCGCATCGTCCTAGAATCACATCAAAAGGCTCATATTTCACTTTCTAAATATTTGTATTCATTTATTGATGAGGCTGGCTTTCCATCCAAAATAAATTTAAGGCTGTTAATTTTACCCTACAAAATTCAGGTGAGATTATTTTGGAATTAAAACAAAGTAGAATCTAAAATGTAACGAAAGAATCATGTGAATCAAATGAGAGAAATCGGTAAGAAATGAATATTATTTTAACTTATTATAGACCGCCTATTTTACAATTTTAACAAAGATACCATAACACTTGATCAAAACACAACCTTATCATGGGATTAAATCCCAACTTTCAACTTTTGCATCAATTCAGAATCTCATTCCAGACTATAAAGGCACCATTTCACCAATTAACTCAATAACATTATTCATCATCGGTGCTAACGATGACTTTATCGCACCTGAATTTAATTCAATCCTTATATTACGAATAACTGGCTCATTTGACGCTTAAGTGATTATATTGGACAATCTGAAACGATGTCCACGGATATATAACGAAATGTTCAAAATAATTTACTCCTGAAAAATAGTTTCAATAGTTGGGGGTCCAGGCCATGCAACGATATACAAATTAAATCTTTTATGGGGGGATTGAAATGTTGAAAAGTTCATTCCATAAAATGAAATGATGTTAATAGTTTAGGGTGCTATAATTAAGCCTAATATATATGAGCATTACTTTTTATTTACCACTCGTGGAATAGTTATATATAGAAAGATGCAATTAAGATTTTATGCTTTAGAGTTAATCGATATCATGGTTTTAAGAAAACATGTAATTTAGGGCGAATCCTAACAACATACTTTTCAAGTTAAAAATAACTATAGTTTCTCAGAAAATAATAAAATTTAATTTTCAAAAATAGTTGGAACGACTACTCCTATGCCCTTAATTCCTCCACTGCATACCAACAAGGCAATACACATATCCTATAGTGCATGTCAAAATGTCAATAAATTTTGATTTGAGATGTTGTCATGTCGAATATAACTTGGGTCATTTGGCTCATAAATCACGGATGGAGTAGTTGATGTTAATACAAGCTGAAAATCTTATTGAGTCTATTTCAAAGATCGAATCCATTCAACATATCATTCTCTAGCCTTGAAAATATATGCTACCAGTATGTACTAGTAATTAATTAATTAGCTAATCAACTATTTCCTCCATCCCATAAAGATTATCTATTTTTTTACACTTATTTTTGCCTCAACTATCGTGATTGGTTTCTATTATTCCTCGAACTGTTTCTCTCAGCCTCCTGCCTTTAAAGCCTATTTATCATATTTGCGCCATTATCCCTTAAACTATTTTCAAGCTTCAAGTTGGTCCCTCAATTGATTTTTAAACTGTATGATATTATTATTTTCGGTACAATAATGACTATTTTGTCCCAACATTAACTAAGATATACAATTAAAATAACCCACACTTTTTTAGATTTAACACACCCACCCTACCCCCTTCCCCACCCCTTCCCCCCTCCCCAAACTCTTCCCCACCCCACCACTCCCACCGACCCCCTTCCCCACCCATCATCCCCCCAAACTTACATCAATATCCCACCCCCCACCCACCTCCCACCTCCGACACCGGTGACCACCCCAACCCCTACCCCACTCACACCCTTACCACGCTTCCACCACCCCACAGCCTCCCAAACAACTTGTTTTGATTCTCCTCCAAATTTGAACTCATCTTTTCAATCAAAGTCAGTAGCCTTGATGATGAATCATAAAGTCGCGTTTCTTCCACGTGTCACCATCATATCAGATTCACCTTCGCAACTTTGCACCAAAGGAAACAAAAGAAGAAAAATTGAAAAAAAGCTTTATGACCACAATTTTCAAATAAAAGAATCATCATCATTAATGAACAACCCTACCGGAAAATCAATCGCCAATTCCACTTAACCGGCCCATACTGGTTGTTCATCTCACGCTCCATGCTACTTTATTTGGCTTTTTTTAAACTCGATTATTTAATAACATCTCCAAGATATCGACTCGAGATATGGTGCTAAATTAATAATTCATATTTTTTTGTTCGTTTTTAATTTTTATTTCTTTTTTTATGCACTATCAACTATCAGAACTGTTAAATTAATATCGATTCTTTAATAAACTTTCTAAGATAATATGTTTGGTTAGTCACTAATTGGTAGTGTTATTTATTTTTTTTATTCACTCAGGATAAAAATTCGATTATTTAATAACTATGTAAGATAATCGAGTATTAATAAAGTCGATTATTTATTCCAATTGGGGATATATTATCTTAGAGTATATTAATTTATCGGTTCAGTCGGACCGCTAGAGCTTTATTAAATAATTCAGCATAATTTATCGTTTATAATAGTTGATAGTACTGCACTTAAAAATATTTAATTAGCATTCTGGAAGACCCTATCCTATGGGCTGGGGCAGCCCAAAAATATTATTTTGAGAGTTTATTAAATAATCGAAATTTATCGAAGCTTTAAAAAAACAAAAGAAAAGGTGAACACTGCTCATCCCCGCGAGGAGCAAATGCTTTAATGTATGAGTCACGTATGCTACTATGCAGATCATTTTTTATAATATATATATATATATATATATATATATATATATATATATATATTTGCCGCAATTATCAACTACAATAAAAACTGAGAAATACCATTACTGACATTATTTAATAAACTCCCTAAAATAATATTTTGCCTGGGCCCCGACTAAGGATAAGTGTGTAAATTAATAATGCCAAGGCTATTTTTTTTTTTCAATTATCAACTACATTAAAAACTCAAGAAATTAATAGTCGATTATTTAAACTAGATAAATTAATACTCGATTATTTAATAAATTCTCTAATATAATATTTTTGGCTCTATCCCGATTGAGGATGGGCAAGCAAATTAATACTGCTCTTTTTAAGATTTTTTTTTTCGCAATTATCAACTACGCATAATTTTTAATAAACTCTTTAAATATGAGTTTTTTGGCTCATTCCTAATTCAAGATATACATACAAGCAATTCTAACTTAATGCTTTTAATTATTACCATTCGATCTTTTAACATATTTTTGCTTATATTCTATAGAATTTGGCCCCACGCTAAAACGAATTGGGGATGTTTTTTATTAATCGACCTGCCAACAACACTACCAACTATAAATAAGAGGTGTTGGAAGCTAATGGTGAGCTCATTTGTTCTTTTCATGTTTAATGTTTCTCCTAAAATGAAACAAGTTATTGTCTCCCATCTTTACATATATAATATTCTAATTTTAATTTTGGAATACATGGGTTATTATTTGTAGTGGTGCTATTGCTCTTGATCAAACAGAATAATTGATAACAATTTTGTTTAAGCAAGATAAGTACTGATAGCTAGTATATTATTGTTCTTATATAACATAAACATATATAAGCATATAATGATAAAATATGAATATTTCTATATATATGAAAGATGCACTAATAATAATTTGAGAAAGGAGACCAATGCAAATAAATATGGTTAATAATCAATATGTTTGATAATAAGAAGTAAACAAAACCAAAATGTAAGTGAGGAGAAGGTACGGAGTTGCTTTTCTTTTAAAAATTTCAAAATTATATTTTACTATTAAAAAATAGAACCTATTGTCAATATTCTAAAAATTAAGCTGTTTCGGCCCCTCAATTTTTTTGTATTTTTCTTCATTTATATAATATTAATTGGCTGTGATTTCCTACAAAAATTCTCGATTTCGCCACTAAACGTGTAGTGATCTTAATATATATAGACCAACTACATATACATCAATTAGTAATAGCAGTGAATATAAAAATAAGCTGGAATAATCAAGAATTAACTTCATAGAAAGTGAAACTGAAATTGTAATTATATCACCCTTGGATTTGTATAAAGTAAATGTCCATTCATTGTGGTTTGTTTCATTCGTGCACAAAATTGGGGAAATGTAATAATAATGAAAAATTGCCGACTGTTTGATGATTGATCTAAGTCCTACAACCTAATATTGATTCAATGACAATGAGTTTCACCAACCATCTGCAAACCATGCATTATATAAAAAATTCTATATTATTTATCTCCGTTAGGTTCACTATTTTAATGGAGTATATATATATATATATATATATATATATATATATATATAATTAACTGCAAATACTTTCTGCCCTAAAAAATTATTTGTACTTTTCGACTTTTGATAATTTCTTTTTTCAAGTTTGACCCAAATATTTTTATTTGTGTTCTGCCAATACTGATGAAAAATATATTAATGAAAAAATTTGAATGATAAGTTTTATCGATATGCTTTCATAAAATAATATACAACACAAAAGAAAAATATTATTTAAGGTCAAACTTAAAAAGAAACTATCGTCAAAATCAAAATGAATCTTTAAAATATAGGCAATATGTTTTAATTGTGAGTAGCTCTAGGAACTTGAATACAAGAAAGATAAGTTATTATACAAGTAAAATAATCTATATAAAGTACTGATTGAGATAAGAAAGTCACCGTTTAGGTAGGATATAGACAAAAATAGGTTGGTTACTTGAGTGTTTACACTACTATTAGTGAAAGCAAAATATGTAGGAAACAATAGACTTATTATTGTAGTCAATAAAATTCATGCATGTTTGAATCCAAATAAAATATAGTTATCTAATCTAACATATATGGAAATGCTAATAAGTCCTCCATCCATAGCAAAGATCAACACAATTAAGATTGTCACATGAGTATGTAGTGTAGATGAAGGTATATAGGTATCTCTTTAATTCACATTGACAATAGAATTTGAATTTGACTATAATGAAAAAATAAAAATAGGTGAAAAAAACGTTTAACGAGAAGGTAAAGTTAGTCACATGAGATTCAACGGCCTAAGGGACCAGTCTCATCTGTATACTTAAATGGAAGAATAATTGCATTGTAATGAGCATTAGTGAACTGTTCTACCATCACTTAAATTGTTTGTTTTAATACCACTATATTTTTACTCCCCCACCTCAATTTGAGTTAATTATCGATTATTTGATTCAATAAGTATGATCGAGTTATTCTTTCGTCTCGGTTAATAACATTATATATTGCATATTTAATCCATGATAGTAAACACAATAACAAGGTAAATTGTTTCATCTCCAAATAAACGGAACTATTACAATTGTCGATCAGTTAATGACGATGTAAACTCCATATACATTCATATATAAAGAGTAGGCCAATTAACGGTTTGTCTATTGTAATCAATTTGCTAGCATCGTACACTATAACTATGCTTGTAATTCAAATTACTTCACTAATAACTGTGGACGACAGACGCAACTCTACTACACTTATGATAATTCAAACCCATAATTATTTTTTCAAATTTTATTATGATCGCAAGTCTTCCAATAAAATACTCATATTTATTTTTGATGCAATAATTTATTCATATAAATTTGATTATTTTTCTTGTACCATTAGATTCTACAAATCAAAAAATTATATGTTAAAATTTAAAATATTAAAAATATATTTGAACAAAATTAAATTTTACATAATCGATTTTTTTAGGTATTTCATTATTTATTTCTGTATCACACATATTCATAACATATAATGTTTAAGGAAGCATTTCATGCTACTAAAAGCTAAATGTTTTGATATATTCATATTTTATCCTTTAGTAACTAACAAATTCAAATCCCACACTTTCATAGTGTTTACGTCACACATAATAGATTCAATTATTTTCTCATGATAATTTTGAATTATATAGAATCATCTTTTCATTTTCTCTTATATATTTTATATGTTACATAATTTTAATTTATTATTTATAAGATAAAAAATATATTATAAAATTAATGAATAAATTTCAGACAAGTGTCAGATAAATAACTGTGAAACATAATAATTTAATTAGAATGAATTAGTCACATACATATAAGATAGAATATCTCACAATGATGGCAAATGGCATTGAAAATTAATTCCTTGGTTGAATGAAATATTGAAAACCTCCCATCTTCCCTGACGGGATAGCCCAACATATACACTATACTAGATAGCCAATTCCCTGCATTATTTCATACTTCTTTTTCAACCCATCCCCCCCCCCCCAAAAGGAAAATATCTTCTGATCTTCTTCTCCAAGTTAAACAAAATGATGTATGCATAATGTTTAAGAGCATATATAGAAGAGAAATTACCTGGTGGAGTGGTGGATCGAAATAAGTTAACCAAAATGATGTCCAAATCCAACTAAAAGAAAGATTATCAAGCGGCTTACATGTAGGTAAATTCAGTTTGTTGTAATGTTTTCTTATCTGGTAAGTCTTTATTTTCTATTTCAATAAAATTTAAGATGACCATCAAGAACCCTAATAAATCTTCCGGTGTCTCTAGTTTTTTTCTTCCTAGCTTTAATTTCTTGATATGTCGAAGGCGATATGTATGTGAAATATACATGGAAATCATTTAATGTCGCTTCGATTTTGTGTATAGATATACTATATATACGAATCAAATAAAATTTATTTACTTGATTTCTTTTTCCTTTGGAACTTGATCACATACTATAAGTTCCATGGATAGTTGGATACTAATCTTTCATTAATTAATAGCCATAAGCGTAAAAGGTTTCTTTCATTAAAATTGGTACTCATAATCTTCTTGAGTGTCTTAACAAACTATATATTCTAAGTTCAACATATGGTAATAAAATATGGAATATTATTTCATGATGAAAATGGTCCTGAAGACTTTTGGTGACCGCATATATTATTATACTCCGTATATGATTGTTAGTTTGACTCGCCTTCTTTTTATGTTTAAAACTATATTCTACTCCGTATTAGATATTAATTAACTCTAGCATCATTAATGGTTATTGTATATCAATCTTATCGTGAAACTAAACTGATTGCTTGAACTTGGCCACTTGGGGAGGGGGAGGGAGATCCTATTATTATAAATTCTTCAAATATGATTATATAATACTACTTCGTTTAATTTAAATTAACTAATTTTTTTAATGATATGAATCTTTGGCCATAATTAAATAATTCTTAATTATATTATGAAAAATTATATACAATATAACAAATATTTTGAACATAGGACTAAAAGCAATCTAAAGTAATTTTATATTTACTATAATAAGCTAGCTAAGGACAAAAAATAATTTATGGATAGTTAATCATTTACATACCTAATAAATCAATCAATTAAATGGTTGGGAATACAAAATTTTCATCACAGAAAAAGATCAGTGGAGGTCATCGTTGCTCCCTGACACTGTGACACAGTACACTATCTGATCTGCTATAGATCCGCCACAGATGAATTAAACATATTTCAGAAAAAGTAATGTTAAAAATATACACCATGTGTTAAATGTAATTCAATATTGGTATAGACAATTTAAAAATTAATTATTTACTGTCACATTAGATTTTTTTTTCACATTATTAAATATTTCCAATAAATTTTACATTTCATAATAATAAATATTTCAATTAATAATTTAATTTTCTCTTTTTCATATCACCAACACATACTCCATCATATGTCTTTTAGTTATTTTTTTATTAGCCAAATAAATAAAAATATATTCTATTTGTAGATCTTTTAAATAAAAATATTAATAAAATTTTATTTTAATATTATATCAAATTATTAACTAAAAAAGCTAAATAAACGTAAGTGTTCTACTAGTCTCCCTCTCTCCATGTGTCATTGAAAATTCCAATATTTCAATTACTCCCTCAACAGCAATAAGCTGTGATTATCTATTGTTGCAGGACAAAACTATCCCGATTATCTATTGTTGCAGGACAAAACTATCCCAATTATCTATTGCTGCTGATGGTCTAAGGATTATTAATGAGAAAGTTCTGTGCTTCATTTATACATTGAAATAATGTCTTCTTGGTTTCACAACTTTATGCATCGGATCTTTATATATCTTTAATTTAATATTCCATTTCAAAAAAGATTGCTCCATTTCACTATTTTGATTAAATTTTATAAATTTTCACAAGTAAATTATTATTAGCCGATAAGAAACAATATGTGACAGACTGCTTTAATATATATTTTAAATATCAACTTTTTCATCCCGCTAGAGTACTGTAGATATTTTAATGCTTGAAATCGCTGATATCGAAGTTTCAAAATAACATTTAAAGATTTATGAGTACTTATTACTATCCTTCATATGTTTAGAGTTTCTCTGATCTATCTGACCATCATAGTTACTCCTCTTTATATACATGTTAGTGATTTATATGTAGATGATCTATCTGACCATCATGGACACTGATCAAGTTTCAAATCCAAATTAATGCCCCAATGAATTTGGTATATTTAGTAAAATTGCTTTTTTTTGTTTGTTTCTATTTCCTATTTTGGTTATATTATACGAATAATGACGTTTATGAATAAGTTTGAATGAAGCCTTGAAGATGTCTTGCATTTCTAACCAATTCACGCAACAGCTCAATAGATCAGAAATAATTAATGACAAAGATGGTTATTAAATTTTATTTTCTTCAAATAGAAATGAAATTAGCAGACTAGCTAATGATCTGCTGGACTTCATTAATGAAAACAGGAATAGATCGTTTAGTTACGTGTTGTGTGACACTTTTATTGCGCTTTATTAAGATTGTGGCATGTGTTTAGTTTATTTTTTAAGTTCATCTACATATAAATCACTAACATATATATATAAAATTTAAATATACTATGGCTTCTTCCATTTTTACACTATTAATTATTACTAAATTACTCTTCTCTAAAATTGGGCAAAAATATAGTTTCATGAGATATATTATGAAAATAATATTAATACTCCTATTAAACTAATATGACATAATTTTTTCACAATGTCCTATATATATTAAATTAATACTAATTACATTATTCCTCCTCTTTCGAAATAATAGATGTTAACTCCTAACAATTTTGTTAATTTCGCTTAACAAATACCGATAAAGTCTTTTATAAAAAATTGATAAAGCCATGATAGGATTCCCAATAAATTATTTTCACCATCTATATATACAAAAATTAAAGCACACCTAATAATGTACTTTTGGATGTTAATAATAAATTTATTTGTTTTACTAAAAAATGTTATTACATGATTGACATATAGTATTTAAGTTTATAAAAAAAATTGTTCAATATGTATTCAGTATAATATATATTAATAACTTAAGTAATATTACTAATAACATTATACGTCAAATAAAATGTACTACAAAATAAAACAAATATTATCCACAAAAAGTAATTGGATCGTATATAAAATTGATAATTTTGCATGATTTTTCTAAAATATTTAATCATGTATTTTATTTTATTTTTTTTATATTATATTTAAATAGTTATTCGTGATCAAAGTAAACGCTCAAAAAATAATAATATTAATGGTAAAAATTTGAAGGAATGCCACGGGGCTTTTAGAATAATTTCGAATTAAACATGTTTCTAAATATTTTATAGTCTGTCATAAATGGCATCGCACGCCTCATTTGCATTAGTAAAAGAGTAAAATATGTGGTATGATTCTAACGGAATGTATGGTAACAGGTCGATCGAGAATATCCGAACTCATTAATATCCATGGAAGAAAAGAATTATAATGAACCACTAACTTTAAAGTTTTCTCCTTTATTTGCTCTTCATACTATATTTTGAAGAGTTAATTGGTAATATAATTGTCCGAGATAACATGATTCCAGTATAGTTTGATTGTTCATGTTAGTGACAATCTAGTCCCAATATTATTTATTTCAGCAGTGATTAAAGATCCCTAAATCCCCCTGTTAGTCAAACAATCATGCTAACGACAGAATTTAAAGCGACCAATGTATTACGTCAAAGACTTATATGCGCTCATTTCAACGAGGCCTAACCTCGCTGTTGTCAGTATTCCACTTATAATTCCATGCTGAAGCATTTTCTTATACTAAAAATCTCAACCACCGACTACCAAAAACTATGTTTTTTCAAGAATATTATAATCAATATTCTTCTGTGATTATTTTCTATTCTAGTATTTATGTGATGAATAAAACCTCATGTTCTAGTATTTATAAAAGCATATTTATAAAGAAAGAGATATAACCTAAATAGATTTTAAATTCATACTAACAATTGGGAGCCCAAACCGTTTTAAATCGCCTCTACAAGACATGTCATCGAGACCCTCGTCTCGAATCAGCCATTTAGCGCCCCATCATTACCATCGAGATCCCCATCAAGACCCTCAGTCTCACGGGCCTCAGCGAAGACTCCCACAGTGAAAATAGCGCTTCTACCTTCAACATTACTGTTATAAAATGCCTAAAGAACAAATATTACACATCTGCCTACCAAAATGTAATAAATTTACAACATTGATCACTTTTCGAAATTATACTACTAACATTTGTTTCATTTTAGGAATTAATCGACAAAATGTCACTATCTTAAACTAAACTGCATCAAAATCACTATCTTATAATTAGACATTCCATTTGTCCATATATCCATTCATCTTTTGTAGTATGTATATTTCTTACAATTTTGGCAAATAATGTTGAACAGGATGAAGTAGTAGTGTGCACATAGATAGACAAGAATCATGGGGGAACAAGTAGGAGGAGACAACATGGAACATGACAAAACATCACTCACTTCAAAGACTTCACAAGAGAAGACAAATAATTCACTATTATCGACTAGCATTGACTTAAATCAGGAATTAGCTAATGAGGATGATGATAATATAGTTATCAATGTTAAATCAAGCTCGGAAGAAACAAGAAACGAAGGGAAGTACTCTGGTAGTGCAAGTTCCATGAGTAACTCTGATGATGATGATGATGATGATGATGATGTAGATGATGATAGAAACCGAAAGAAGTCAATAAGGCAATATGTGAGGTCTAAAATGCCAAGGCTTCGATGGACTCCTGAGCTTCATCTCTCCTTTGTGCATGCAATTGAAAGACTAGGAGGTCAAGAAAGTAAGTCAATTATTATTTTTGCATTCGCCAATTAGTGCCCATTTTAATTTCTAGTAGTGATAGTTATTAATTCTTATTAGGTGTATATAAGGTAGTCATAATGCACAAATTAATGAAGCTGATTAGTCACTTCATGCTAGTTAGCCGTCTAAAGATGATACTTAAACACGATGTTTAAATCCGGTATTGAGTACACATTGATTTTGTATTCAAATGCAACTAATTAACTCGTGTACTACATATATAGCTCAAGGACAAAATCAATCTCATTATATATGCATGCTGAAGACAAAACTTGACATTGATTATTTTGAAGGAGCAACTCCCAAATTGGTGCTTCAGTTGATGAATGTAAAAGGACTTAGCATTTCACATGTCAAAAGTCACTTGCAGGTATTATGAACAACAAAAAATTTACGCCCCATAGTTATATTATTAGCAATTGTAGTTTCATAATTCATTCAAATTCTAACGCGTTATTTGCAGTAATTTCTCTAGATGGCTCTTGTTAAAACTTGATGAAATCCTGTCAGGTAAATATTTCCAAAGTCTACTTCACAATAACAAATGTTAGATTAACTTTTTTCTAATAATATATATATGTAGCTAGACTTGAAAATAATTGTATCTTTGTTATACAGTTATAGGTGGTCATCGTAATCGAATAATGCATGGAAGAGACTATTTTTCTGGTAGATTGATGAACCAAAGAATTGGCCCTTTCCAGGATCTCAAAATGCAGAATGGAGGAATAGTCCTTGCTGGAGACTTTCATCAACCCCATAATAACAACAATAATAATACTGTTAGCCTCCAATCTCTTTCATCATTGGATCATATCAAATCTTTTGCTTCAAGGTATGAAAAAATTAGTTAATCAGTGAGTTCTAACCTCTCCAAATTGCAAAATAAAAGAGAATTGGTTAATCACAATAATGTAAAAATCTATACTATATATAAATCCTAAGGCCTTAATTGTTTGGTGAAATCTAAAAATTCATCTAAATCCATGTGGCATTACATTCACTTGCCATTTGTCCAATTTTAAAAGATAATTAAAAAATAACCACCCATAATATCCACTATAAAGTAGTTATTAATATATTCTAAATTACATTGAGTTGGTTGCTACATACATTCTTATATTTGATAATAAAGATAATTATGCATTAAAAGAACAAATGCAAATGCAATTAACAAGACATATCTACATTATTTGGTTTTTCGTCGAATCAAGTCTTCAATTTATTACTTTCATATTTTAACTCTTGAGTTTTATATGTTATGAATTTTTCACTTTTAATAAGCATTATATTCCTATGTTGATTTTTTATTCAGTAGAAAATAAGAAGTTATTTCAATCAATCTTGTTATGTTTATATCAAAATAGTTAATATTAAAGTATATATTTATTCAATGAAGTGTTTAAATATAAAATTTTATTTTTTAATTGCATTATGATTTTATATTTAAATGTATGAAATTACGCTATAACGATTATATAAAAATTTATAGAAAAATATTTGAATAAAATTGTATAGATTGGATCAAAAAAGCACTGATTACTAGTTGAGTAATACATACTAAGTAATTGGTCATTATGCATAGTATCTAGCTAATTGAATGAAACTTTTGATATTAACAAAAAATTTAGTGTATATACATTAGTTATTACGTCAAAAGGTGAGTACTTTATTTAGAAGAAAAAAAAACCTATCTACCACCTAGACCAACCCTTTATTATATTAGAAATTTGTTTTCCAGAAGTTTGAAATGAAATTTGTTATATTAAAACTCATAGTGTTCATTGAGTTCTAGTCTTCTAGATCATGTGATTATATAATATAAATGATGAACACTCAAATTCTCATGTACAGGTGCCAACAATTATTATCACCCCCTCATGGCACTTTGACTAAGGCAAATTCTTATTTGAATCAAGACTATTTGGGTGTCAAAAACTCATCTACCCTAATAAGCCACATTGGTCCAACCAAACCTAGCCAATTTATTGAAGAGAGGAGGTGGCCCCCAAGTGAATTCATATCAAACACTGCTAAAATGGAGACAATCAGCCGTCAAAGTCATCACGTTCCAAAACCACCTACTTGGACCATTGATTTTATACAGACGACATCAACTACTACAAGGAATAATGGACAACATGAACCTAAGAGCCATGATTTTTTCAATACTAAATCACCTAAATTTCAGCCAACTTTTGAGGTACTACTTCAATGATATCAACTGATAATATACTCAAAACTTTAATTTTATTGAAAGTATGAAACCATCGTATTAACGGTCCTTCGAGGTCCTGCCCTGAGATTTCATAGAGGAGGAACTTTAATGTTATTGATGTACTAGTCATGGAGTAGTCCCTTTCTTGCCCTAATGCATGCAACATATATGTTATCTACACAATGCATGCATGTTGTACACTCATTCTTAACAGGGAAATAGAGGACACACTAATAATGAGGTTAATTCTAATTTGGTCTAATTAAGTATGAATGGGTTATGATTTGGTTCTATCTAGGGGCAATGTTGCAAATCTAGTCCCTCATAGTGTATACTATGTTACAATTTGATCCCAAATAAAGGAACGAAACTGTTACTTATTAACAAGGCACGTGAAAATCATCATATCGCATGTTTAGACAAAAATGATTAATGCATGATTCCTTCCATTTTGAGAACCCAATAAATTGCAACATTTCCATATTGATGATATTTATTAGAACCAAATTGATAATTAACTCTTAATATTAAAGACATGTTCATTTCTTTAGCTTTTTTAGTTGTATGTTCCTACCTAGAATTTGGCTAATTTGTTTTTTTTTTTTTCAACTGTGGTTTATTTACAGATGGACCAAGATCGAGGTTATATTGAAAAAGAAATATTGCCCGATTTGCAGCTTAGCTTGACACAAACACTAGGAAACAAGAATGAGAAGACTCAAAAAAAGGTTGATTATGATGATAATACTGACGATACCATACTACTCTCTCTTTCTTTGTCCCATAATTAATGACATTTTGGGACAAATAAATAACAAGGAGAAAAACATATACATATGTGTTCTACAATACTATAACACAAACTGCTTAAGGAGGATAATATATGAATGATGAGTGATGAGTACTTATGGTGTGACCATGCATGCATGCTAATAAATGGTATGCATGGGAGTGAAATCTTCCAAGTACTTGTATTTTTCTTCAAAGTTATTTAGTTTGATGAGGTTATATTTTTGTTCAATCTGATTCATTTCTTCTCTCTTGTAAGCAACAATCAACATAGTGATGTGGTGAGATTATATTCTTTGATTTAGTGAATGATGGAGTTGATATTTTATCAGTTTCCAAAGTTAACTTTATGTGTGTGTTATTTGAAGTGTTCTTAGGACAAATAAATGCTCTGTCATGCTTGAGTGGTTGGTAGAGGAGCCAGGCAGTAATGTCAGAAGTCTGCAAAACCTTGTAACAAAAGAGATACAAAAAAACTGCAGAAATTTTTAATAACATTAACAATTAGATGCCCCAATGCCTTGGAGGCTCCCGTCTAAACCTAGTATAAGGGGCAGATACATGCTTCTATTTCATGTGTAGTTGGTTAAATTTCAAAAACACCAACTTCAATCACTCACATATTAGAAAACTCTGCTGTACATATCAACACAAGGCACTCTTGGCTTTCTACCACTGCAACGACTGGAAGTGTATTAGAAGGATTCTATTACATGTAACAACAGAGTGAACCTGAGAATTAGTATATATTATTGGAGGAACCAAAATGTTCCAGGGAATGGAAGTTATGGTGAGACTCTGCATTGAGGCACAATTAGTATCTACCATCACGTCAAGAAGGAACTTGAGAAGGCGATTCCCTGTGCAGGAAGAATTTCTTGCCAGTAAATATCTTAACGACTAGGCATCTGATATCTTAGAGTACTTATCCACATTATTGAGTAACCTCTGGTAGTGGAAATTATCATGATGTATCTTAGAGGATTTGACTAACTTTTCCCACTTGCTAGGCTGCTTATTCTTAGACACATTCTGCAAACGGCGATCACCATGTGAACGAGCAAAAGAATTCTGAAGATTAGTGGAAGGACGAGTGCGCCAAAGCCATGATTCAGATGGTGATTGTGGTAAAGGAAGGGATAGAGGGTGTAGCAGAACTGCACGATTGGATTCTTCTTGACCATTTACCAAGTTTTCACCGACCTTAAGTTCTTCCGTTCCCAAGAAATAATGTTCTTGATTGCATTTCTCCTTTATGGGTGAAAGGCCTGGAAGCCCTGACTTGTGAGTGGAGGTTGATACCATTCCAGTTGAACCAAAATCACATACTGCATCACTTCTAGCCATGGTCGCTAGGTTCCTGGTCAGGGAGTTGGAAGGCCTCTGTGATTCGGAAGAATTCAATTTCACATACCTTACCTTCTTTTGAAGAGTATCTTCATACATTGTCTTCGCTATTGCAACCACTTGAGGTTCAAACCCTTGTCTGTTAGAGCACTGAGCTGATACTTTATTTACATGATGATCCCTTTTGAGCAGTGGACTGATCTCATCAGTTTTGGGCTCAACTGGTTTTGGCACACCAAGAAACAAGTCCTCTTCACGAATCAGAGAGGGTGGCCTTTCATTATGAACATGATATGTTCCACCGCTTCTTGGAATAGTAGATGAAATTCTGTCTGCCATCTTATAGGAATTGGTTGACAAAGCAATCCGCTTAGGTTTACATGTCAGGGTATTCCGAATTTTGTGAAGCTCTTGTGATGTATCTTCTGAAGGGTATTGCTTCTTGCAAGTCTCATCATAAACACGCTGCATAAAAACACCTTCTTTAGGTTGTGTTATTGGATAATCATGAAGCATGATAGCGTTGATCACAAATAAAATTACCTTGTCAACAGGTCGACCATTACCATTTTTAGTCACTTTCTTGACCTCGTCAGAAGAAGCTTTTGATGATTGAGGTTTTAGCTTCATGCCTGATTTTGGATTCAAATAAGTCACAAAATTATTTACACAAAGTCCCTGGAAAACCCCACAAGTCTTGCCTATTCTGAATTCAGGGTCATCATATTCCACATCTTCATGGTTTAGATACCCCAAATGCTGGTTAGAAGATGGCCTCGCATTAAGCCCTGGCAGCATCAGTAGTGGTTTTCTTTCAAAATCAATGAAATCTTGTAATGTTTTATGTTCTCCAATAACCACTGTTGACTTCTTTATAACATGATGAGGCTCGTGCACTTCTGCAGATTTTGATGCAGGTAGAAATCTGCTCATCATAGAAGCTCTAGTTTGTGGATCAACAGAAAAATTCCCAGATGATCTATGGTTTTGGTGGTACGAGCTACTCAAGCCACCGGCACTGCTTTTCAAGGATAATGATTCATTTGGAGATAACGTATCAAGAGCATCATAGAATGGATCATCCCAGCTGTCTTTATCAGATTCCCAATCTGCATCCAAACACTCTTTCAAGCTTTGCGGTAGTGATGCAGGATCAGTAGTAGTAAATGCTTCAACTTGGCAACTCGTATTATTCTGCTCAATAGATTTTCCAACTGATATATCCCTTATGTCAGTCAATTTTCCTGAAGTGAGCCTTGATGTGCGTACTCCACCTGCGCTATCAACTAACCTTGGATGAATCCGAGGACTGCACATTTCACCAAATATCTTCCCAGGAAGGCGGGGCCGGGAAGAAGGACATGCTTCAAATGATAAAGTCTGTGCGCTATGTATCCTTTCAGAAGGTGGCCTATAGTTATACACTTCGAACAATCTTCTAGGGGGTGGCCTCGGAGAAGAACATGCTTCACCTTTTAAATTTTGTGCATTATGTATTCCTCCAGGAGGAGGCTTGAAGGTACAGACTTCAAACAATCTTCCAAGGGGTGGCCTCGGAGAAGGAGATGCTTCACCTTTTAAATTCCGTGAAATATGTATGCCTCCAGGAGGAGGCCTTAAGGTACACTCTTCAAAAAATCTTCCAAGGGGTGGCCTTGGAGAAGGACATGCTTCACCTTTCAAATTCTGTGCATTATGTTTTTGTCCAGGAGGAGGCCTTAAGGTACACTCTTTAAACAATCTTCCAGGGGATGGCCTCGGAGTTATTCCAGGCTCCTCGTTAGAATGATACGAACAGTCCCCCTTTGGCCTTCCAGGAGCTCTTTCCCATAGGAAAGGAACAGCTGCCGGTTTTGTCACCTCTTCTGGTTCCCACTTTGATCTGTCTACAAGAAGAGAGAGATGTCCACCTATTGGTGACTTTTGTGACACTATCCCCGCTGTTTCATAAGCGGTGGCTCGTGGAGACAAATACTTTCTGATAGATAAGATTGGAGCACTAATATTGAGCTTCATTTCATTCTCCATCATTTGAGCGATTGATAAAGTTCCCTGTTCCTAACTCCAAACAACATTATGAAGTTAATACTTAGACTAGGATATACCATAGCCAATCAAAATATCAAACAGAAATTTTTATAATGATGATGATTGCTAAGAGCATAGCAAAGGAGAAACCCCTTTTGAGACATTCAGTCCCTCAAGATAGCATCATCAAAATGATCAAATATTCTGAAACAACTTCAGATATTAAACTGTAAAATTATTGACCGAGTCCTACACTTCGAGACAAATAAGTGATACTACACTAAAAATCTCTCATTTTAAAACTGCAAGTTTAGAACAGAGCACTCTCCAAGTCTGCAAATCAAATTCCTAAATCAGTCTTGCTCAATCAAGAAAGGTAGATACAAAAGTTCCCACACACATCACCAATAATAGTCCATAATTTCGAGAGATAACCAATTTATTACAATTTTTTCTAACGTATCCGATTCATGATTTCAGGAAATAATATTTTCTTTTTCTCACCTGAGACTGAACAACAACAAATAGAACTAAACTTATCTCAGCACAGCAGGATTTCAGTTCTAACAATAAGTCCACATAGGCCCATAGCCTAGAGTATTCAGAACAAACACTACTACATACTCTAGGCAAATGTATATCTTCATCAATACCTAATCCTAAAAATCTAACATCATACAACCAAAAGTACATTTTACAACAATTAACCTTATGGAACAATGCCAGCATCTTGATGGGTACATACTTTGATCACATAAACACAACCAAATAGTGATATTTATTCAAACTTTCGAAATTATAAATATAACACTAAAATTATAAAAACCATACTATAAATTGCTACACAAAAAAACCATCATTCTGGCCTAAAACAGTATTTAACATGCAATGCAACATAATACATCTATATATATTTTTTTCTTTTCTACAAGTTTTGGTACATTTGTGTACCTTTATACTATTCAAGAACTCATGCAACAAATACAATTCATTTGTTTCAAGATTTCAACTTTAAAAATCAAGAAAACTATAGAACAATAAAAAAAAATGGTACCTGTGGAAATACCAAGAGACTGAGATAATCACAGAAATATTCAATATTTGATATGTTTAAACATTTATAAGTAAGAAACAAGAAAAGGGCAATTGCATATTTGCATGTGAGTTACTTTGCTTATGCTTCTTGCAAAGAACAAATCATAGTGTGAAAAAAGTAAAGAAAACTTTGGTTACTGAATCTGAAAAGAGTGCGAGTGATGATGAGTTGTGATGACTATGATTTGGTTGAGAATTGTAATTACACTTTAATTGAATTGAGCCATGAAATCAGAAATTTTATATAGAGGGACGAATAAATTAATATTTAAATTAAAAAAAAATTAAAAGAGCAAACAACTTAATAAATTTTTAGTTTTTATAAAAAAAATTTATTTTTTAAAATTTTAGAGTGATCGCTTCGCTATGTCCTTCTAGTTTCCCCATCCATTGCATTCTTGAAAGAGAATTTTGAAGAGTTTATTTATGAATTTTGATACTCAGTTTGGATTCTCGGTTATATTTTGTTTCATTCCTTTTTAAGACAATGTCGGTAAATAATTGTTTATATTATCCCGTTTATAATTTCTAAAAAACAATAACTCTTTTTGAATTTGAAGATGAGCTCGATACATCATTCCAATTAAATTAAGCCCAACTTCGAGCTGAGACAAAATTTCACCCAAACAAAATTATAGAAGCTGCTCGATGGAGCTCGTCTCATGAATTGCTCTATTTTCTACAAACAACTAGCTCGTCTTTTATAGTCCTACAAACAAGTTACAACTTTTCCGATATCAATTGGATTCTTACCAAGATCGAATTTATATATTCAAAAAAAGTTATTGGAGTGACCCAAAAACTATGCCATGGAGGGAAGCAAGGAAAGAGATTCTGAACAACATGACATCACAAACACGTCATTTATTTGGGACAAAAATTCTCAGCTTTATTATCATAATAGGTTACTATTTTCTCATTATTGTTCAATATTTTGTTTCAAATTTGAGTTAAATAATCAATAATTTAATTTCAAGATTTTCATTTTTTTTTTTTTGTGATTAGCTCTGGATTTTATCATGACCCTATTGCTGGATGGTATTATAGCAGCAAAGATGGATTCTACTACAAATTTGAAAATGGGAATTATGTTTTGCTGGAATCTAATTATGTATGCATTTTTTTTTTTGTAATTGTTGGAATTATATGATGCCAATTATAAAGTTTTGATTTTTATTAGGTTGGTACTTTTATTTTGATCAAACTAGCAGGTTGGTAATTGTGAAATGCATAGTAGTGATGGAATTGTTCAAGATCATAGTCATGTGATAATTATGTTTAATTTCGAGAATTATATGAAAGGAATTATATAAAGATTTGATTTTGATTTTGATCAAATTACCAGGTTGGTGATTGTGAAAAGAATAGTAGTGATGCCATTGTTCAAGAAGATAGTCAGTTTAATGTTCGACATGACAATATTGTTGAAGATGGAAATCAAGAAGTAGGAATTGTATCGAGCGGAATTGGAGCTGGTAAGTAAGTAGAGCTGACTAAATTTGTTCAACAGAGGTAGGGATGTTCATTTCAAGAACTAAGAACATAAAATTTGAAACTTGGATTTCCAAATGTAGTTCAATTCTCATATTTCAGAGATTACGCATTCAAGTGGCGCTTTTAGTTAGAAAAGTGTGATAGGTGAACCTAATTTATATAACCAAATTATGTATGTCAGGTACTATGAAATTGATTGTGATCGTCTACGTTACATGTCCATCTCCTGCAACTTGGCTGAGTCTATCATCTCAACCTGTCTCATTTGATTCTCAATGCCATACAATCGTACAGCTAGTTTTCTGCTACAACAGAGTTTAGGGGTGCTCTACTAGAAATGAAGATCTAGAAGAATTGGCTCTGTATATTAATTTGAATGATTTGTTACTCTTCAGTCTGCTAGAAATTAGAATAACATTTTTTGTAAGAGATTGTTACTCTTCAGTCTGCTAGAATAACATTTTTGTAACAGACGTAAACTTGTCTTTTTTAATTTTCAATGTCTGTAGATGACTCTGTTTTCGTGGATAATCAGATGCCACAGAACGTGCCACGACCATCAGAATGGTGAGGTAGTCTTCCCCCTATGCTTTGTATTTTCTATGAAGCTATATGAAAGTATAATCGGTATACTTCATTGCCCTCAGGCTTGAAGATACTCTAATTGAACTTTATCTGGCGGGCTACCCCAATCGATCTGTCAATTCTCCTTGTGGCGATAACAGTTTGGCACAAGCAGATGATTTGCAACACATGTACTCGGAAATTGATGGTTAGTCAAATGTTTGTGAACTTACCTTTCTGTAGCTACAATTTTTTTAGGGAGAATCTAAACATGTATCAATTCGAGGTGCAGGAAAAAATGATATCCTTGTATCTGATAATGGTGAAAGGCAGTCGGATGATAAGCACGACTCAGCTGATCAGGGTGAAAATGCCTCAATTGAAGGTCTGTCTTGTTGATACTTGGGAATAGGAACTTGCCTTCATATTCTTTTACATGTCTTTCTCCGAAATACGATGAAAGCGAAACAGTAAGATGGATTAAGTAATTGAAGATGTTTTAAGTCATCTGCATTAATCATATTTTATTAACTGCCTTAGCCAGTGTTCCAGTCTTTCTTCTAAATGTTTTATGTCTTCATGAAACCCAAGACAAATACCTTATTATACTGATTCAAATTATTTTGAAGACTCCATTACTACTAAGTTGACGTAATATATTCTTCAACATCTATTTATCATTTTATCCATCTTCTCGTACAAGAGGTAACTCTGCCATATACATCTCTTCCACTTGATACCTGACTGTAGAAGACAAGAAGATAATAGGAGAAGAGACATGGAAAATAGATTTACCGATGTCTTTCTGGTTCTAAATATAATGTTGCTAATATTGTTCCTTATACATCAGATGAAGAACGCTGGAGAGCACAATATGGGCAAGCAACTCATCCCAAAGAAGAATCATCTACTTCTCGTTTGGTAGACTTATGGGATTGGACCACAGTTGATGAGAACAGAAAGCATGGTAAAGGTCGGGTCACCCGGCTGGTTGGACGATTGGCAAAACGTTCTGCGAAGTTACACCCATCAGTGCCCTCGTCAGGTGGCGGTCTGTTCAGAACTGCTCCTGTATGCAAAGTTCATCTTGACCTAGTAGAAGTTACGTCAGGTTTGCTATCCAATCTGACTTCACTGTTGTGCCCCAAATTGGAAATGCTTTGCTGGTACTCATTTAGTTCTTCATGTTTAGAATCAGTATAATATACATTGGATGAAACATCATTACCTGCAGTAAATAGTAATGATTCAATTATATCAAATATTTAGACATTGGAATAAGAATTGGACTTCCCTACTATTTCTTGGGGAGATTCCTATTTATAGTCTTAACTCACCGGAGTATATCTATCTTCTTGTTGGCAGGTCAAACATATAGACTCAGAACTCCTAGCACTAAATATTTAGCTTCTGCATCAAGTTTTGATTCTTCAAACCCAACAAACGGGTGGTCTTTTCCATCACTATCTAATAGTGAGTACTCTCACCATTTCCATGATGTTAGTGGAAAATGTGAGTCGGAATGTTCCGGGCAATATACTTCGGCGGAACAGCTGCTTGAGTCGGTAAGTTCTCTGATCGCTATCTCCTACAAAAATTCTATTCCTCTGTCTTTTGATATTGTCTCTTATGTTATTTTTGATACTTAGTGTAGCCAAAGACTAAGATATATTGAGACATGGGATCCGTTGATCCAAAACCATTGTTTTCAGGAAAGAGGCAGCATCTACAGAGACAGAGCTGCAGAGAGGAGAGCCTTGCATGGTAGTTTCGGTGTGGGACCAGGTCAAAAGAAATCCAGCCATGATCTTGATTCCGCTTCATCTCCTAATTTCGATCCAGGAGAAGCTGCAGCTGAAGCTTTGAGACTTTCATTTGGAGAAGGGAGTTACGGCAAGAAGATTTTGGAGAGAATGGGCTGGAAGGAGGTAAATTTGTAGAATTTTCAATAGCATCGTATTCTGTCATTCTGCAACGAAGCCTCATTGAATTTTGATTTCTTCTGATAGGATTCTTGAAATCATTTATTGTGAACATTAAGCAAATTGCCATAATGTCTCCACCAGACAGGATATCGATTGTTCAGTACGACGAATGAAGAATAATTACTTTCAAATCGAAAGATGCACTAGTACTTATTCTCATATGTTGCTTTTATGTTCTATGTAGGGGGAGGCACTAGGCTCCAGCAGAAAAGGTTTGAATGAACCATTACAAGCAATTGGAAACAAAGGTCTTGCAGGAATAGGCTGGGATGAAAATAGTAGATACTCTTCATCAAATACTTACTGAGGGAGAACTAGAACCCATGTTAAGGATTAGCAATATTTTACGAGGGAGTTTTTGGTTCAAAATTTTGGGAGACTCTCATAGTGGTGGTAGAATTCACAAGATGTATAAGTATAATAATTCAATTTAAACCTTATAGTATTACTTTCATTTTAAGTTGTTTTAGTATTGAAATGTTACACATAAATGTGTGTGTTGTCTGGTATCTAATGGTATGTATATTTTTGTATAAGCTCAAAGTTGCTTGAATGAATTATTGTTTCAAAATTTATGCTCCATTGACCATTTGTTAAAAAGAATTGTCTCAATTTAAGTTAAATCTCGAGATAGTAAAAGTGATGGGCATGTGCACAAAATTAATTTTAAAAGTAGTTCGTTGATCTTCTTTATATTTAGTTTTAGAACTTAATTTTGAGTCCAAAACGATATTCTCAAATATTGATCTAAAACTAGAACCGAAAATTAAATCATTAAACTTCTTATTATTCACTTTTGCCCCTTAAATTCCCCCATTTACAAAATCTAGCAGATAAGGTACTTCTTACAAAGCCTCAAAAAACCGTCGTCTGAACAGATAAAACACAGTAGGAAAAAACATCAATGGCTTGTCTTACAATAGGAACATTATCTGGTAGTTTCAGTAAAATCACAACCTT